>JAGDYQ010000010.1:6197267-6259767 GCA_021962125.1 Bulinus truncatus | reverse complement strand
TTCTTCAGATGTAGGTCATTTCAAACTTTATTCTTTTTTTTAGGAATACATCTTCCCCCCCCCCCCTCAGGAGCATGCAAGAAGTTTTCGTTATTTATTTAATATCATTGAGCAAGGGGGGAAAGAGGTTGTCGTTAGCCGTAACATGGTTGAATGCGTTGAGGGGCCTAGGCCTAATTTATGGCCGAATGTCGTACGCGAGAGGCCTCTAAGTCTATATTTCGCCCCTAAAACGTTTCCTTTCTCCGAGATCTTACTTAGACGCGGCCCGGGGGTGGGGCGGGCAGTTGATAGCCATCCGCAAGGAGGGCAGCTGCTGGATGGAGCTTTCAGTTGTAGACATTTGTTTAACTTTATTGTTGGCGAGTTTGTCTCGGGGTAAGGCCTTAGATTTTTTTTTTCTGGCAGAGGCCCTGCTTAGAATGTTTTACTTCATGGCTGATACTGCAGACTGCGCCTACCTTACTTCATGGCTGATACTGCAGACTGCGCCTACCTTACTTCATGGCTGATACTGCAGACTGCGCCTACCTTACTTCATGGCTGAAACTACAGACTGCGCCTACCTTACTTCATGGCTGAAACTACAGACTGTGCCTACCTTACTTCATGGCTGAAACTGCAGACTGTGCCTACCTTACTTCATGGCTGAAACTGCAGACTGTGCCTACCTTACTTCATGGCTGAAACTGCAGACTGTGCTTACCTTACTTCATGGCTGAAACTGCAGACTGTGCCTACCTTACTTCATGGCTGAAACTGCAAACTGTGCCTACCTTACTTCAAGCTCCTAAATTAAAAAAAAAAATAAAACACCGAAAAAAAAATTCAACAACACAAACAACGTGTTCTGTTTGACAGTTATATTTTTACTTACTCTTAGAGAATTTTTTTTTTGTTTTCCTCCCTGATAAAAATGAACAGGAAATATAATAAAACTGCTACTGGGTCGGTTCACGTGGTTGAGATTGTTCACTCTTTGTCCGTCTGAACAAGTTCAGTTCATCTATCACACTTCTTCAACTCGCCCATCCCCCCCCACCCACCCACCAACCCCCCCCCCCCTCTCTCTCCATATTGTACCCCATATCCTTTTAAAACTTCACCCATCTCTTGTACACCACACGGACGGGCCCTGACATCTTTTGTTGTTTAATTTTATTTATTTATTTAATTTTTTTTCTTAACCTACGAGGTGAACAACAGGGCAGAAGTCAAAATTTTCAAGAATGGGGGGGGGGGAACTTTAAGGAAATAAATAAAAAAAAAAAAAGAAATATACAGAAACTCTCCAACTCAAACTCTTAACACGAGAAATAATGAACGCAATTATTGGCAGCAATGAAAGCCAGGTTAAGAGACAGAATGAATTTTTTTTTTGTTTTTTTAAGAAGTTGAAATTATCAAAACGAAAAAAAAAATAATTCAAACAATTGCTACAAGAACAGTAGAGATTGCCTTGAAAAATTTTTTTTTAGAAAAAACTTCTTGAACACAATGAGGTAAAGATGTTCTTTTCTTTTTTGTTGTTGTTGTTGTTTCAACCTAATTCCCACCCCCACCCCCAACGCCAGTCAGACTATTCTCTCTGTCCTCGTCCATTGACTTCGTTTCTTTTACAAATTTTTGCAGCAGTCATTTATTGCAAGCTTAAGAGCTCTTCATCCTTTTTTCCTCTACTTCCTCCTGAAGTTTTGTTGTTTTTGATTTTTTTTTTGTTCTGAGATTTTTTTTTTTATGTGTGCGTGTGTCTTGGTATTCTTGACAAAGTTAGAGATACTCCATCCTCAGTAATTAAGTCTATGGACAAAATTTATGGTTCCTTGTATTGGAGACAATTGAATCCATTTTCATGACAAGAGGAGAAAAGTTGGCAGCAACCAAAAAAAAAAAAATCTAAACGAAAAAAAAACACAGTGCGAGCGTCGGTGTTACGTTATGTGCTGGCAACTGAGCTACTTTTCATTCTCTTTTACCTTATCACTTCGTTTTGGGGGCCACTACTCTGCTAATGTGGTTTATTACGTAATACCCCCCCCACACACACACACTGCTCTTCCACTGGTTGGTATCTATTATTCCCCCCTCCCTTCCCCCACGGAGACAAACTTTGGTATGTCAATAAGTTCTTAAAAGGGGAACGGGAAAGTGTGGGGGGGAGGAGGGGGGAAAGGGCGGTGAAGACCGGTGCACGTTTCGGTGAGTTAGAGGACGGTGGGGGGGGGAGGGAGGGAAGGGGAACGGGTGCTCCTTTCTGTCCAGGTAGAGATAAAGAATACAGTGGCGTTAATTGTTCTACATTAAAGAAAGTTGAGAAAGGGACGGGGTGAGTCTTTCTGACTTCAGGGGCCAAGAGTGAGAGGGGGGAGGTGGAGAGGGGAGGGTATTATGGGATGGCTAGAAAGCTTCTGGAATTCGCTACAGTAATTGCTGCCAACAGGCAACATATTCTGGACATCTCGAGATAAACAGACAATTACCAGGCGATTGGATGAAATGCTAGACATGTGTCCGTGTGTGCATTGTAAGTGGAGGCATGTGGAGGAACCAGGCCTTTTTTGGGCTAAGTAAATGACATAAGACATGAGTTATTCATCTGGGCATTGGCCAAGGTCAAGGTGTTCATCGCCCAGTGCGTCGCGGGGCGTCAGCTTTTTGTTTTGTGGGGTGGGGGATGGAGTGGTTGGAGTGTTGCATGGGCATCTGATTCTCACGCCACAAGGGACTTGAGTTAAAGATCTCATTCTGAAGTAAATATTGTTTCATGTTAGAATCATGAGCTCTTCCTTTGACTTTTTAAAAAATTGTTTAAACATTTTAAATATGTACTAAACAGTAAACATATATTTCCTTAAGCTTACAAAATACAAATATAGGCTTTGAACATACTAATATAGCCTTAGAACATACAAATATAGTCTTAGAGCATACACATATAGTCTTAGAGCATACAAATATAGTCTTAGAACATACAAATATAGTCTTAGAATATACATACATAGTCTTAGAACATACAAATATAGTCTTAGAGCATACAAATATAGTCTTAGAACATACATACATAGTCTTAGAACATACAAATATAGTCTTAGAACATACATATATAGTCTTAGAACATACAAATATAGTCTTAGAACATACAAATATAGTCTTAAACCTTACATACATAGTCTTAGAACATACAAATATAGTCTTAGAACATACAAATATAGTCTTAGAGCATACACAGATAGTCTTAGAGCATACAAATATCGTCTTAGAACATACAAATATAATCTTAGAACATATATACATAGTCTTAGAACATACAAATATAGTCATAGAGCATACAAATATAGTCTTAGAACATACAAATATAGTCTTAGAACATACAAATATAGTCTTAGAGCATACACATATAGTCTTAGAACATACAAATATAGTCTTAGAACATACAAATATAATCTTAGAACTTACAAATATAGTCTTAGAACATACAAATATAGTCTTAGAACATACACATATAGTCTTAGAACATACAAATATAGTCTTAGAACATACAAATATAGTCTTAGAACATACACATATAGTCTTACAACATACGCATATAGTCTTAGAACATACACATATAGTCTTAGAACATACAAATATAGTCTTAGAACATACACATATAGTCTTAGAACATACAAATATAGTCTTAGAACATACAAATATAGTCTTAGGACATACACATATAGTCTTACAACATACGCATATAGCCTTAGAACATACACATATAGTCTTAGAACATACAAATATAGTCTTAGAACATACAAATATAGTCTTAGAACATACAAATATAGTCTTAGAACATACACATATAGTCTTAGAACATACACATATAGTCTTAGAACATACACATACAGTCTTAGAACATACACATATAGTCTTAGAACATACACATATAGTCTTAGAACATACATATATTAAATAATTTATTTTGAGTAAAACAAATCGTGGGCGACAATATGAATTGTTTCATTTATTTCCTGTGTTCAACATTTTATTAATGGCACCATTTCCCAGAATCTCCACCCCTCATCCATCCAGCGCCGTTTATACATAATCGGGGTCGGGAGTCCTAAGCAATTCAAAATGGGGGAGGGGGCGAGGCTTATAGAAAGGTCCGATTGAGTTGGTAGGGGGGGGGGAGCAGAGTCATGGTAAGAATCGCTTTCAAGACCGCCACTTGGGTCACCCAATTGTGTTTCATAACATGGCCCTTTGATCACAACATGCTGTTATGTCGTCTTATCCACATGGCCCTTTGATCACATCATGCTGTTATATCGTCTTATCCACATGGCCCTTTGATCACATCATGCTGTTGTGTCGTCTTATCCACATGGCCCTTTGACCACATCATGCTATTATGTCGTCTTATCCACATGGCCCTTTGATCACATCATGCTGTTATGTCGTCTTATCCACATGGCCCTTTGACCACATCATGCTGTTATGTCGTCTTATCCACATGGCCCTTTGACCACATCATGCTGTTATGTCGTCTTATCCACATGGCCCTTTGACCACATCATGCTGTTATGTCGTCTTATCCACATGGCCCTTTGATCACATCATGCTGTTATGTCGTCTTATCCACATGGCCCTTTGATCACATCATGCTGTTATGTCGTCTTATCCACATGGCCCTTTGATCACATCATGCTGTTATGTCGTCTTATCCACATGGCCCTTTGATCACATCATGCTGTTATGTCGTCTTATCCACATGGCCCTTTGATCACATCATGCTGTTATGTCGTCTTATCCACATGGCTCTTTGATCACATCATGCTGTTATGTCGTCTTATCCACATGGCCCTTTGATCACATCATGCTGTTATGTCGTCTTATCCACATGGCCCTTCCTTGTTGGCCTGCATTTCTTTCACGGCCTGCAAACAGTGGTCAGTAGCCAGTACCAAACAAGTGGTCAGTAGCCAGTACCAAACAAAGTGGTCAGTAGCCAGTACCAAACAAAGTGGTCAGTAGCCAGTACCAAACAAAGTGGTCAGTAGCCACTAGCCACTAGCCAGTACCAAACAAGTGGTCAGTAGCCAGTACCAAACAAAGAAGTCAGTAGCCAGTACCAAACAAGTGGTTAGTAGCCAGTACCAAACAAGCGGTCAGTAGCCCGTACCAAACAAGCGGTCAGTAGTCGGTACAAAACAAGCGGTCAGCAGCCGGTACCAAACAAGCGGTCAGCAGCCGGTACCAAACAAGCGGTCAGCAGCCGGTACCAAACAAGCGGTCAGCAGCCGGTACCAAACAAGCGGTCAGCAGCCGGTACCAAATAAGCGGTCAGTAGCCGGTACCAAACAAGCGGTCAGTAGCCGGTACCAAACAAGCGGTCAGTAGCCAGTACCAAACATAGTTCAGAAAAATTTATTTTAAGTAAAAAAAAAATAAAAATTTAAAAACGAATTAATCTTTAAATTAGAAAAAAAATAATCACAGGGTGGGGGGGGGGGGGGAGGCATAGCAGTGTAACGGGGGGGGGGCACTAGGCAGCTTCCTAGATCTATAACGAAGGCTCTGTTCCCATCTCTACCAGGTCAGCATGACTGCCGGCAACCCTCCATCGAATTATATTGTTATCGGTTGTGTTAAGCCAGTAGTCTACTACCAGATAGTAGTGGTGCCTGTATAAACTTGAATAGATCTACTTTACCTAAATACGACAAAGGAAGAAACAAAACAGTATGATGTCAGGACGGACATAATACGCCCTCATACATACGTGTTTTTTTTTTCGGACTTTATTTTGCGAGAAAACGTTGGGGAAAAAGTTAAATTTTAAAATGTTCCTATATTGGGAGGGGGAAGAGAGATTTACTAAGAAAAAGTCTGTGAAAGAGAAAGAAAACTTTGTATACACGAGGAAAATTTACAAAATTTTCACAGATTTTTTTTTTAGTTTTCAAGCCCTGATGGCTATGCCCCCCCCGGCCTTTCCC
Source organism: Bulinus truncatus (assembly GCA_021962125.1). Classification (NCBI taxonomy): domain Eukaryota; kingdom Metazoa; phylum Mollusca; class Gastropoda; family Planorbidae; genus Bulinus; species Bulinus truncatus. The sequence goes on along the minus strand of JAGDYQ010000010.1, from coordinate 6,253,789 downwards.
TTTACGCCCCTAGTTTCACATGGCATAGGCGTATATTACGTATCCATTCTCCATCCCGCAACGGGGCAATAAAAACAACAAAAAAAAAACAGAGCAATAATAATAATAATAATAATAAAAGTCGAGATTTTAGGCGTCAAAAGGGGAAAACCCGTATAGATATGAAACAGCGTCATCTTGAACAAACAATACACGGCGGATCTACCAAGTACCATCGCTTGCTACGAAATAAAGCACCTACTCTCAGACAGAGGCCACAATGCACAATTAATCCGCTTCTCCTTTTTTTTTTTAATGAAACCAGTTAAGTGATAGAACATGAGGAGGAGGGTGGGTGGTTCTAAAGGGGTGGGGGGTAGAGGGGTGGCGAATTAAAAAATACAAAAGACAAGAAAACAACAAATTAAAAAACGAAAGAAAACTTTTCTTACACTCAACGGCTTTCCCTCATCCTGTGCCCCGTGGGAAGATTTGTGGAGAATAGACGGGCCATTGTCGACATCGGAGATGGGGAGTGCTCCTATAGAGGATTGGGGTGGGGTGGGGGCGTGTTGCGTTAATGGTGGGATGAGGCAGGAGACTGCTCACTTTAACGAATAAATATAACACTTTGCACTGTACAGAATATTGTGTTTCCGTATGTTTGTGTTAATGCATAAGTGTGTGTGTGTGTGTGTGTGTATATATAATCTTTTCTACTGAGTGATTCAAAGTATTAAATGTTGTCTGTTAACACACACTCACCATGAAGACTATATGGGTCTTCGTTATAATGAAATAATGTCGTCTGATCAAACCTATAAGTTTTTATTTTGATGAGATGTCGTCTAATGAAGCCCAAACTCCTTCGTTAAAACGAAATGTCGTCTAATGAAGCCCAAACTCCTTCGTTAAAACGAAATGTCGTCTAATGAAGCCCAAACTCCTTCGTTAAAACGAAATGTCGTCTAATGAAGCCCAAACTCCTTCGTTAAAACGAAATGTCATCTAATGAAGCCCAAACTCCTTCGTTAAAACGAAATGTCGTCTAATGAAGCCTAAAAGTCTTCGTACTAATGAAAATGTGGCATCAAGAAGTCTATAGGTCAACTTAATAATGAATCTTCATTTGTGGAGGATAATTTAAGCGCCCCCCTCCCGTCTAAACAAACAAAAACAGACCGTAACAGATGTTATCGATGACCCCCTTACTGTAACCTAGACTAGACCTGTTGCCCATGGCCTCAAAGGGGTCAAGAATCACCAAAAAAAAATACGTATCTAAAACAAGTGACCACTAAAATGAATAGGCGGCCCGCAGTACGGAAGCAATACAAGTGAAACTGATTAGATGGTCCAGCGCTCTCGATACTTTCATCTATCCGGCACGCTGTGAAAAAAAAAATGTTTGGTGACCTCTGGTGGAGGCAATGGTTTATGCCAGGACTGGGAAGAGGGGGGGGGGGCTGCTGATGACACAATCGGCCACAGAACGCAATCCCGATTCGTTCAATAAAACATTGTAAGTAGAATATTATATATTGAATTCAGATCTTCTCTGCGACGGGCCCCGGAATTTATCTCGACGGCCTTGGTCGGTATCCAAATGTGGCCCTCAGAGCGTATGCTGCTTTTTTGTTGTTGTATATGCTTCGGCTCTCAATTTTACATATTTTAGTTCATCACCCCCACCCCCTCCACACCTTCCTCCTTCTTTTTTTTAACATAACAATATTTGCCGAAGTGATTATTTTCGGCTATTTTGTAGCACTTCCTACCAAATGAAATACCGAAATTTTGGCATTAATCGACCGAACGCGTCGCAAATCTTGTCCACCAAACGGATCTAAACTCACTCATTGCATAACTATGCTCACTGCTACTCAGCCGTGCATGAAGTTTTATCGAATAGCTGCTGATTAGTATAATCCTATGTCGTACGGATGGATCTTTTTAAGGATTTGACCATTTTAACACATGGTCATTTTTGAGTTGGGCTCAGTGATGGCTCAAAATGCGTCTCTTATAATTGCTTGGCTTTCTGCTATATCAAATGGAGGCTGGGTGGCGCGTTGGTATCTTCATTATGCAGCTCAATCTGCGTGCTGTGAGTTATGGGCTCGACTCCCGGTGTGTCAAGTGACCTACTTATATCTCCTCCGTGGTGCCTCCGCGGCCAATGCACCACCGGCTATGGTGGGGATGAAAGAAGGGCGCCATAAAACAGTTCTGTTAGTGGTTTATAGGATCTAAGAGATAAACGTCTCACCCATACATCGACTCCCCTCCCCCCCCCCTCTCTCTCTCACACACACACACACACACGCACACTAAATGAAATACCGAAATAAGACTAACCGTACCAAACTAGTGCCAACAGTGAGTGTAACGTCAATCATTTAGATCTCACATTAACCTCGCACTGACCATCATCTACACTGACCATTACACTGACCGGAAACCCACAATTCTTCTCATGAAAATACTGGAGTCTCATTGTATTTTTTTGTGTTGTTTACTGCGCAATAAATTGGGTCAGAAAACAACAACAACAACAAGAAGAGCAAAAACAACAACAATAGTAAACATCCGGTAATGTTCAGACTAACTGATTCTCATTCTCCCAGTTATTGTCGATTTCGTCATTCTTTACCTGTCACCTCATCTCTTCTTCACCTGTCTCTTTATATTACAGCGAGTCTGTTCTTGTGTTAAGTAAGGACCAGATGAAATCTCTTACATCCTATAAACTATTCATGGAACTGTTGTTATTTATGGCGCCCTTCTTTCATCCCCACCATAGCCATAGTGCAATGGCCACGAAGGCACCACGGGAGACATAGCGGGGACATTAACCATGACCTGAAAAAATTTCCTTGGTCCTCACCGGAGATCGAACACTTAGGTAGACAGTTGAGCGCATTACCGCACGACCATCTGTCCCCTCGTTTTGTCATATAGCTTCATCTATTATTTTTTATGCTTATAATTTTTCCCTTAGTGTTAAATTGTGTTATGTAAAAGAAAATACAAATATATTACCACCCGTATGTATTGTATAGGAGTTGACGGTCAGCCTGCGTTGATTTCAAGCTTTGAAAGATGCCCCTTCCTGTAACCCAGGTGTGTCGTGACAACATTCTAGTGTATATGTCTGATAAGTGGATCGATAATTCCTATGTTCACAATCACAACTCTGTTTCTTTATATGTTAATAAAATAAGAGTGTTAAATTGTAATATCTGTAATTTAGGATGGAAAATATTTAGATACAATTAATGTCACTAAGCTTTACTTCAACTCTTCTTCTTCTTCCTTTGGCACTACAGCCCCATTTAGGGTCCAGGCCTGCCATACTATTCTTCTCCACTTTTCCCGATCCATGGTCTTCTTCTTCCTCCACTCTCTCTCACTCCTATGGCTTTAAGGTTTTTCTCCACTTCCTCTAACCATCTGCTTTGGGTCTTTTCTCATTGGGTGTTGCCTGATATATTGCTTTTGGACCTCTGTTGTTTTTCAATCTTTCTATGTGTCCTACCCACCTCAGTCTATTCATTTTGATTTAGGTGCCCCTAAATGTATCTGTGCCCCACCCCCACTCGAAAACTTAAATATTGCTCTCATTATTGCTCTCTCTCTCTCTCTCTCTCTCTCCCTTCCTCCCTCTCTGTCTGTCTCTCTCTTTCTCTCTCTCTCTCTCTCTCTCTCTCTCTCTCTCTCTCTCTCTCTCTCTCTCTTCTCTCTCTCTCTCTCTATATATATATATATATATATATGAGTATGTGTGTGTGTGTAATTCTTCAATCTCTTGTTTACAGTCCAATGTAGCCTGATTCGACATTTCTTACCACAGCCACGATTTCCTGAATCACTCACTAGCCCCCCCTTCCCCCCTCACACAAAAAAGCTAATTGTGGTAAACGACACTGAGTTCAGGTCTAAACAGCCCTAGACAGCGCAATGCTCGATGCCATATTTTATAAACCAGCGACTCGATACATGACACCTTCTCTCTTCTGGATGTTTCAACAAACAAAAAAAAAATCAGGACGCGCGCACCTGTTGCCTGCACTCACGCTGTGTCTGTATACTGCGAGGCAATTTGTACATTGTTAGGGCTGCCACCAACTGCAATGTGAAATAATAAACATAAAACAAATAAGCGGGAAGTTCACGAAAAAAAAAAGAAAATTTAGAGTACACGATGAACTTCCCTTTTTAAAATAGGAATATATATAATTATATACATATCGTTAAAATATGTAGGGCATTTGTAGTGTACCTCATGGATGTGTCTATCTATCTATCTATCTATCTATCTATCTATCTATCTATCTATCTATCTATCTATCTATCTATCTATCTATCTATCTATCTATCTATCTATCTATCTATCTATCTATCTATCTGTCTGTCTGTCTGTCTGTCTGTCTGTCTGTCTGTCTGTCTGTCTGTCTGTCTATCTATCTATCTATCTATCTATCTATCTGTCTGTCTGTCTGTCTGCATTTTTATAGCTAACTTGTTTTAGTACAAGTTGATAAGAAATACTATGTGCGGGTATGAATACCTGGGTAGATAGTGCGATGCAAACTCTTGCCAGGGACACCGGGGTAAAGTGATCTAACAGTAAGGGGTCGGAGATGACAAGCTGTGAAGACTTTTAAATTGGGTCCAATATACGGCCCTGACAGTGTTTTCATTTGGGCCCTCTCATTTTATCTTTCCTTAGGGTCCGCAATAACATTGGAAGGGCCCATCACTCACATAGGTAACAGATAACAGTGTCATTTATAACTCGATGTTATGGATAGATACACAACATACACAATGGCTACGCGAGATCCCTAATTGAACAGATGAGATTGTTTGTCTGCATCTCTGTGCAATAAATTGTAATAAAAACAACACATGCAAGATTGCGGCGTATCTTGAAGTAACGATATTGTTATTTGTATCCCTGTGCAATAAATGGACAAACAAAATTACCGTAAATTTCAAGATTACGTAATATCTAGAAAGCAAAGATAGGTTGTCGGTTTAGAGTGAAGGAAGTTACTTGTTTAGACAACAACAACCCAGCAACACAGGACTGCTATATATCTGCAGATGGCATTAGTAGCTAGGAAAGGGGGAGGGGGGCGGGGAAAGGGAAGGGGGGGTTACAACAGCTGGTAAACCCATGCACCTGGTTGAGCTATTAAATTCATTTCTCGAATACCCCCCCCCCCCACACAGACACTTTTTTTTGTCAATTTTATTGCAGCATCCACTCCCTTCACCCTCTCACTTCATCCGCCTCTGCTTTTTATCTATTTTTTTTTTACTGGCACAAGAGGTTATCAATGGATAGATACATTGTAATGAAACAACTCCCCCCCCCCTCGCTCTTCAGATTCACATGGGTGAAAGTAACGACTTTAGCTGTCACAGACTTCTGATACTTCCAAAAAAAAAATAGAGCAGGAAAGAAAGTACCCAGCATCCTAACATGACGGGTGCCTGCATTACCTTACCCCTGACCTGCCCCCCCCAACCCCCCATACCCCCAAGCAACGTGTCGCCATTTATATCTTGTTAGTGTCACACACACACACACACACAAACATACAAACATTTATATCAACACACACATACGGCTGTATGCCCGCATGTTTATATTTCTACTCTCTTCAACACACACAAAAACACTTTTTTTCTCACCCCCCCCTCCCCCTTTGCTTTCTATGTTTGTTTTTTATTAAGAAACTAAAAGGTCTGTTGTTTAATTGTGGGGGGAAAATGTCTGTCAACGGAGGAACATTTGGGAATTCAAAGGAGAAACATTGGGAACTCAAAGGAGGAACATTGGGAACTGAAAGGAGGAACACTGGGAACTCAAAGGAGGAACATTGGGAACTCAAAGGAGGAACACTGGGAATTCAAAGGAAGGACATTGGGAACTCAAAGGAGGAACATTGGGAACTCAAAGGAGGAACATTGGGAACTCAAAGGAGGAACAATGGGAAATCAAAGGAGGAACACTGGGAACTCAAAGGAGGAACATTGGGAACTCAAAGGAGGAACATTGGGAACTCAAAGGAGGAAAATTGGGAACTCAAAGGAGGAACATTGTGAAACTCTATTATGGAGGTTCTAAGTAAAGAAAGTTGTTCAGAGATTATTTAACTTTCAACTGAAGTATGGATGTCACTTGTTCGAGAAAAGGGGGTGGGGGGGAGCAGCCAGATTTAATTCAACAGGTGTGGTATGGTGGCATCGAGGGTAGGGGTGGAAGGAAGGATGGGGGTGGAGGGTGGGGGGAAGAATTGCCAGGTCATAGCTACACACAATCAGAACGCCACATAATAAAATAAAAGACCCCGAAGGATTGCCTGAATGGAAACATTTTTTTTTTTTTAATTTTGAGGGGTAGGGTCGTGGTGGTGGTTAGGGGGGGGGGGGAGGGGGAGAGGAGGAACAGTTGGGTTGGGATGAAAGCGAAACACAAAACGCAGGCACTACTGGGGTATGGTGGGGTTAGGACTTTAAGGGGAGGGGCGGTAAGTAAGAAAAACATTTTATTTTAATATTTTCTTTTTTTCTTTTATTCTATGGTGGTATGGGGGGGGGAGATTTTTCAGTTATGAATGTTGTGTCAACAATGAATTTAAAAAAAAAAAAAAATATTTGTAGATTACAATGTATACATACGCGGATCTCAACCTATTTTCGCGACTGTACCCCAAAGTTTGTCCGCCGGTACCCTTTACGGGTTGGACGGGTGGGCGTGCGGTGTAGAGCGGAGAGTCCTGGGTTCGAACCTCAGTGAAAAACTTGTGATTTTTTTCAGGTCCTTGTGTAAGTCGCCAAGTCCGGCCCAGCTTTAAATGGGTACCTGACTTTAAGTTGGGGGGGGGGAGTAATGGTGTTATTCTCATTTCTAACCACACAATCCCTTTACATGCCGAGGTTACTGAGATAGATGAACTCTACACTTCATCTGCCCCGATGAGCCAGCCCTCAGGGCCTTAAGGGAACTTTACTTTTACTTAAATCCTCACAAGTAAGCTCTTCAAATTATTTGGTTGTTTTAAACGAAAATTAAAAGTCACTTAGCAAACCCTACATAATCATTGCTGTACCCCTTGAGGTACGATTATCAATTTTTGAGAACCTCGTGTGAATATATTCAGAAATGTGACTTTTAAAGAGTATATTTAAAAAAAGAAAAAAATTAAAATGTAATAGTTTTATTTGGTAGGCCGATACATACTAGGACATGGCCATCGAACGAAATAATCATTCATGAAATGTATAATTTTAAGCGGCCGGATTGCTGAGCGGTGCAGAACGCTTGACTGTCGACCTTAGGGTCCAGGGTTCAATCCTCATTGAATAAACTAGGTCTCTGTATACATTAGTAATCAAACCAGTGAATCAACAACAAACCGGCCATCCTAACAGATTGACCGTTAGTACTACTACCACACGCATCACCTTTAGTGTAACAGTGTCTTCGTATCGTTATTGTCTTCACCATTTATGCTATAGTTTGTTATTGTCTTCACCATTTATGCTATAGTTTGTTATTGTCTTCACCATTTATGCTATAGTTTGTTATTGTCTTCACCATTTATGCTATAGTTTGTTATTGTCTTCAATGTGTCATTCTCATTAACAGCATTATCATAATAAGAGCCGTTTGTTATGTTTCTGGTTACCATGGACGATACATTGGGAGATATTTGGGTGGCCAAGACCAGTGGTCCCCCCAACCTTTGTCTCGCCCACGGACCGGTTCAGCGTTTGGTAATTTCACCTCGGCCCGCAGGAAGGGAGGGAGGGGGGGGAGACGATGATTATTTCACGTCCATGGAAAGTCTCACAATGACGAGAGAAATAAATAAAAAGGAAATAATTTTAATGTTTCTTGGGCGGCCCCAGTAAGATTCGATCCACGGACCGAAATTTTACCTGGGAAAAAATTCCCCATGGTTCTCAACAGAGGATCGAACCCAGGACTCTCAGGTCGACAGAAGTCGAGTATCTACACAACTCGACCATCCGTCCCACCCTAACAAATTTACGCCTGACTAAACATGAGAAGTAAGAAACAAGCTTTGTTTTTTTTTTTAAACAAGTTGCAATATTTACGTACAAAGTGATACTAAAGCGTTCAAAGTTCAACAGTTGCTCTTACCATGTATATAGTACTCACGTTACTATACGTTATTTTATGTTAAACTGCGCAAAGTCTTATTTTGTTACCACTTTCTCTCTCTCTCTCTCTCTCTCTCTCTCTCTTTCTCTCTCTCTTTTACATCTGTGGTCCCTTCCCCACCCCCTCCTACCCTTCACATCAGCTCCTGCCACATTTTACTGTATTGACGTGTTTACATTTCATTGAGCCTAACACAAGACGACTTACTATTGGTTCATTCGGTGTGTGAAACACCAGTCAGGAATGTTGTAACACTGTAGGGGTCACTGACAGACATATTTATGTTATATCTATGCCTCTCTCTCTCTCTCTCTCTCTCTCTCTCTCTCTCTCTATATATATATATATATATATATATATATATATATATATATAATACCCGGCGTTGCTCGGGAAATCAATATGTCCTGCGACACCTTCATTCCACTCATTATTATTAGGCTGTACATCCCCCATACGTGAGATAACATAAAAAAATAATTAAAACACACACACACACACACAAATCACAAAGAAAGTAGAACTATTCAAAATAATACATACACTGTTTACAAAAGGAAAAACATGAACATACACATACATGTACATATAAATATGCACCCATACACACATACCTACTTTTACATATAAATAAAATACGCCCATACATACACACACACACACATACACATATACATACACGTACGGTTAGATGCGCAGGAAAAATTGCTTGATTACATTAAACAATGCTCCAGTAATTCAGTAATTAATTTAAAAAAAGAGCATCAATACATGAAGGTAGACACAGATCAATGAATGATATATGAAATCAATATATGAAGGTAGACACAGATCAATGAATGATATATGAAATCAATACATGAAGGTAGACACAGATCAATGAATGATACATGAAATCAATCTACTGGACACCGACTTCTAAAAGACCCAATAAAACAACAATCGTAATGTAAACATTCTAACTTTTTAATTTCCCAGTCTTCCGTTAAAGATGCCCGACATTAACTTTAGCTCCCAGGGGCATTAATCCGATCTTCTAATTATGTTTGTCCGTCTGTCAGTCATTCAGTCAGTCATTCAAGTTGTCCGCCGTGGATAGTTGTAATGTAGTATCATACAGCACACAGAGTTGTTGGCTGTGATAACTGTCATTTCCCCCCAGTCCCATTCTCGCCGTGATCTGTACAATTAGCTATTTGGTCAGATAACTTCTTATATAAAGTCTCACATTGCTACTTTTCATTACAACCCCCCTACATCCGCGGCTCTCAATCGGTGGTAGGCTTACCCCCCAAGCGATACGGGATGGGATATGAGGGGGTAACGTATCGACATGAAATTTTTGTTTCAAACAACCAAGAGTTTTGAAGAAGGTCCGCTGCAATGAATCATCACCAAACCAAGCGCCCAAGCATCGCAGTAAGAAATGTTGCACAACGTACTGAGAAAATATGTACATTTATTCGAGAACTTTCGTGTGAGGGGGTAACTCGCGGACATACTTGTACAACCTTTGGGGGGTACAGTCGTGATAATACGTTGAGAACTACTACCCCACACAACAGTAACGAACAATCCTCACCCCAGACTTAGAACTGAGATTATTTAATCTCTTCATCAGGGCCGAAATCAAGGATTCTGTGACCCTTGAAAAACTTTGACTATGACGGTCCCTCTAACCCCCCCCCCCACACCGGCCCACACCCTCCCTTTTTTTTTAAATTTCTCAGCCAATTCGATCAATAAAAATAAATTCTGAAATATAAAGGGCCCTCATGTCCTGGAGCCCCCTGAAAATGGCCCCCTCTCCCCCCTACCCTATCCCACCCCCCTCCTCTCATTGCAACGGCCATGGCCACATCATTAACAGATTAACATATGGGCAATACAGAGATCCTACCATATGCAAATGAAATGTTAATTTGAAAAAAAAAAAAACATAAAAGAGGCAAGGAAAGTTTTATTAATTGAGAGTAAATGAAAGATGGATAGTTTTAAAGAGAGAGTCATATAAACATTTGAAACTAATTACTGAGTATAACTAAATTTATTTGTTTTTTTTTTTAATTTGATAGAGCAGCATTAATAGCTCGCAGCAACACCAGTCATGGCCGTCTTAGACTCATGGGGCTTGTGTGTGAGGACCCCATGTGATTACTGTTGTGTCAAGGGAGTAGTTTTCTAATGGATCCCAACACTTGGGTTATACCTCGACAGTGGCGCACTAGTAACATAATTCCCTTGCCCCATTTATCCCCCCCCCCCAAATAAAAAATTACGAAAGCGAGGGATCTCCCTAAGCCTGGGGCCCCCTTACATGTTATGGGGGTCGTCTCTCTCTCTCTCTCTCTTGGGGTGGCCCTGCACTTGAGCCCATAATGCTGTTGAAAGGCAAATTGCACACGCAGAAATTTACTGAGAAACGTTTAAAAGCACATACAAAAACAGACGTAGTTACAAACACAGACAGACACATAACTATACCAATAGAGTGAGGTTAAGATCACATTTACAAACACAGACAGTTACATTACTATACCAACAGAGTTAGGTTAGACCACATTTACAAACACAGACAGACACATTACTATACCAACAGAGTTAGGTTAAACCAAAGCTTCAAACACAAATAGATTCAGATCGTCAATTATTTCATATTTTTTGCAAATAATTTTTTTTTAATGTTTTAGTTATTCTGTTTTTTTCCTGCCTCTTCATGGGGGCTCCAACCAATTGTAAAGCTAAACTCTGAATAGAAGTGTTTTTTGGCATGGATTAATAAATGAAAAATATTGGCACATGCTTGCAACACGGTGTCCTGAAAAGTACAATTTTTTTTCTATTTCGCCGTGGGTTGCATTGTCAGTAACAGTTAGCGCAGAAAAAGAGAAAAAGAAAATTCTCTTAGCAGGTTGACAATAAAATAGACATTGAATTAGGAGAAAGAAGACATGGGAGGAGGGGCGTAGGGGATGGGGGGTATTGAACCAAACCAGCCAGACATTCGCGAAATGAACATTTTTATTTTCAATTTTTTTTTTTAAAACCAGTTGTTTGTTGGGTTGTTGGCTAAGGTGGGGGTGGGGGAGGGGAGGCGGGATGAGGGGGAGGGGACATCACGAAGTATTTTTATTGTCATCTGCGCCCCATTGAGTAGAGAGCTTTTCTAAAAAGATTACTGTTACTGTCCACCCCCGTGAATGGTTGCATTTTGAACGCTTGAGCGACTTGGGATACATAAGAATATAACAGACCCGCACCTCCCTCACCGGTCTCAAACCCTGTACATTTTGTGTGTACGTGTGTTATTGTTGTCTGTGTTCTGTGTGTTATTCTCATTTCTAAAGATTATTACTTTCATATTTAACAGCCAAAGAAGAAGACAAGAAAGAAAGAACATGTTGGAGGTTGCGTGAAAAAAAAAATTGTTACTTACTTTGTCTAGCAAGATTTTAAAAGCTAAGATCAGCGAGTTGCTCGTTTGACTAAGCAGTTGACAAGGGGAGGGGGGGGGGGCTGTTGTAAACGTGCGTTCTATAACCACCCCCAACCCGTTCCCCTCCCAGAATATCCATCGGCCCCCATCCTGGCTGAACAGTTTTATATTTATAGTTCATTGTGGACACATCACTCGTCTTTTGTCTTCAGCCTCAGCTGTAACTCGTTAGTAACTTTTGTTGCCTGGCATTTTTTTTTGCGTCCCTGCCTGGGGCATTTTGTTATTTCATTGCTATATGGCCCATACCCCCGGGCCTCGGACCAGTACCGGTCCGTCGAACGAATGTTACTGGGCAGCCTATGAAATATTATATTATTTTTCTTTTATTTATGTCTCTCGTGATTGTGCGACTTACCATGGACGAGAGATAATCAACGTCTCCTGCACCCCCCACCCCCCACACCACTATTTACAGTGGGCCGCGGTGAAATTATCAAACGCTGACAGGTTCGTGGCGAGACAAAGGTTGCGAACCACTGCTATAGGGCATGTTGGACATCTAAATAGTTGTCTGCCACAGATGGGGTATGTTGGACATCTAAATAGTTGTCTGCCACAGTTGGGGCATGTTGGACATCTAAATAGTTGTCTGCCACAGTTGGGGCATGTTGGACATCTAAATAGTTGTCTGCCACAGAATAAAAACATCTACGTCCGTATGAATATAATGTCCGAACATCAATACATGATTTTTCCAGTGATATTCTTCTCAGCACAACATCAATGAAGACAAACTTTCATTCGACACTTTCTTCATTCATCTCCGTAAAACTCCTCTATGAGATTCCTCCTTGAGACACATCCACGAGACTCCTCCTTGAGACACATCCACGAGGCTCCTCCTTGAGACACATCCACGAGACTCCTCCTTGAGACACATCCACGAGACTCCTCCTTAAGACACATCCACGAGGCTCCTCCTTGAGACACATCCACGAGACTCCTCCTTGAGACACATCCATGAGACTCCTCCTTGAGACACATCCACGAGACTCTTCCTAGAGACACCCACGAGGCTCCTCCGTGAGACACATTCACGAGACTCCTCGAGACACATCCACGAGACTCCTCCTGGAGACACATCCACGAGACTCCTCCTTGAGACACATCCACGAGACTCCTCCTAGAGACACCCACGAGGCTCCTCCTTGAGACACATCCACGAGACTCCTCCTTGAGACACATCCACGAGACTCCTCCTAGAGACACCTACGAGGCTCCTCCTTGAGACACATCCACGAGGCTCCTCCTTGAGACACACCGACGGGGCTCCTCCTTGAGACACACCCACAAGGCTCCTCCTTGAGACACATCCACGAGACTCCTCCCTGAGACACATCCACGATACTCCTCCTAGAGACACCTACGAGACTCCTCCTTGAGACACTTCCACAAGGCTCCTCCTTGAGACACATCCACGAGACTCCTCCTTGAGACACCCACAAGGCTCCTACTTGAGACACATCAACAAGACTCCTCCTTGAGACACATCCACGAGACTCCTCCTTGAGACACCCACGAGGCTCCTCCTTGAGACACATCCACGAGACTCCTCCTTGAGAGACATCCACGAGGCTCCTTGAGACACACCCACGAGACTCCTCCTTGAGACACATCCACGAGTCTCCTCCTTGAGACACATCCACGAGACTCCTCCTTGAGACACATCCACGAGGCTCCTTGAGACACACCCACGAGACTCCTCCTTGAGACACATCCACGAGTCTCCTCCTTGAGGAGACTCGTGGGTGTCTCAAGGAGACGCCTGGTGAAGATGTCTCGTGGATGTGTCTCAAGGAGAAGAGGTCTCGTGGATGTGTCTCGTGGATGGTGCCGCCGCGCAGGGTGCCGAAGTAGAAAAGGGCGTTGAAAGAGAACTGTTCAATGTTTCTGTACTTTTCAGATTGGGAGGAGAGCGCCGAACACCCCCCCCCACACACACACACAAAAAATGTAACTCGCACAGGGAGCTACAATAAGCTAGCTAGCTATGGCGTACAACCAAACTATGTACGTGTGTACACGGTTGAGTTTGGTGAATCGCCCCTTTGCAGAGAATCGCAATTTTATTTTATTTGTTTTTTTAATTATTTTTTTTTTGTGTGTAAATTTATTTGTTTATTCATCTTTTGATTTGTTTTCTCATTTTCATTATTTCTTCTGTTGTTGAGATCAAGGTGACCTACCAACTCAACATTATTGTGTAATGAACGATTTCCGGTTTGGAGTTTTTGTGGTTTTTTTTTCTCATTCTTTTATTTCATAATCTCCTTTTAATTTTTTTATTATTTGTGTCTGTTTTTTTTTTGTTTTTGGGTTCAAAAATCTGAACAACGGTCTGTGTTAAAAAAAAAAACGTTGGACCCATGAATGAGGTCACAGCGACCTACAACCAAAAATATACAATAAAATTAATTAAAGTAAAAAAAAAATAAAATTCTGTCAAAAAAAAACCAAAAAAAAACCCACAGAAAAAAACTGTGACGAAAACATCTTGCAGGTTTGCAAGGGGAGTTAAATGAGGTAAGAAGAAGAATTAAAAAAAAAAAATACAAAAAAACAACAACACAGACAGACATCTGGACCGGAAGAGGCGAAAATCATTCGTTGAAGAATAACCCAGACTTGAAAGACAGACATAGACACAGATTTTTTGTTATTTTTTGGTGCCACTTTAAGAAAGGGCGGGGTAGGAGAAGGTGGTGGGGGGGAGGGTAGCCAAATATGAAGAAATTGACCAGGAAGACTGACTGACTGACACACAAAGGAGTTGTTCGGCTGATAGCAGTTGTTGTCAGACGTGATGGGTTCAAATATACAATCAGACAGACATTGTTGGACAGACAGACCTTGCTGGACAGACAGACATTGCTGGACAGACAGACGGACTTGTGTTGCGTAATGAGGTCCAACTCTTTGGTAGCGGAGAAAATTGGGGGGGGGGATGGGGCAGAGGTGTAGCTTGCGCTTATGTGGGTGGGGGTGAGGGCATTTGTCCCCCAGACGCTTCATCAGAGGTACAACAGATATGTAATTGAGATGATTCCCGCACCTTGTCACTAGGTCAGGGGTGGGCAAACTTTTTGAATCACGGGACACGGCGGGTTCTTAAATTTAAAAAGAAGACTGGCGGGGGGGCCGGAAGCAGATGGATGGACGGATGGACCTTTCATTTGAAATAAAGTAAATTAAATTGTAAATTTGATCGTAGTGAACAAATGGAAGTGAGCCGGGTGCTGACCAGGTCAAACTGCCCAAAACGGACCGTGGTTCGCCCATGTCTCTATAAGGTGGTAAGAAAACCTTTGCTGTTCCCCCTCAAAGATGTCTGAGAGTGGTGGTGTATAAAGTAAATCATGACCATAGCAGCTATTCCTATAATGGTCCTAGTGGTGAATAATGTATTGGACAAGTGATATTACGTTGATAGATGGGGCGAAAGTTCATCCTTAAACACGAATTTCTAAGATATTAATACATCGCTAAATTCTGAGAACCACGTTTCTACACTGTCTTATTAGTCTATCCCTACATTTAAAAAAAATACACTTAATAATTGCTGGCAGACAAATGAACTATAATTGGGGCTTAACAGCTCGGGTCGGTTTGAGACACCCTGCCATCCCTGCTGTTAAGGAGGCGTTGTTTCAAGTGTAACTGTGACAGCCATGCTCAGTCTCCAGAAAAGCTCCCATGGATGCATTGTTTCCACCGAGTTCGCCGGAGGTTGATCTCGTCTTGAAAAAATAATGAGGACAGTAGGGGCAGGTAATCCGAGGCTTTGTGAAGGATACGTCGAGGATCGCAGTTATCTTTCCTTGCTCCGCTCTTGTTGTTGTTGTTTTTTTTAAAGTGTGTGACGCGAGGTTCACTTGGTAGACGAGAGTACAGATAAGAATCACAAAGATGGTGAAAACAAGTTGGTTTAGAGATTATGTTTTCCCTCCACACCTTGATTATTACGTCATGGAGTTTTCGCCTGAGGTATTGGTACAACAGTACTTATTCATATCATCATATCATTACCGTAATTTGAATTTGTCTATAACTTATCGGTAATAATTGACTTTTTATTTTGTACATGAACGCATTGACTATTATTAAAATCTGAAGTCATTCTTGTAAGCACAAGCCATTCCTAGATAGGCAAAGACTTTCTTAGGCATAATCAAAGTAAGCTAACACCAATTCGTACTATTAAAGAGTGACCCAAGATTTTTTTTATTTATTAGGCCTTGGTGAAAGCGTGGGCATGGAGCTTAGTCATCCACACATCTCTCTAGACTAGGGGTCGGCATACTTTTTAATATGAATGATTATGCTAACTATATTCAATAAACTCAGTACCATTACATAGCATTTTCTATAAAAAAAATATAACTATGACCGGCAACCCGCACGCCTAGTCCCTGATAGGGATATGTATATGTATATATATATATACATGGGCGTCGCTAGGAATTTTTCCAGGGGGGGGGGCAAATAACAACTTTATGACATTTTTTCAAAATGTAGGGGGGGGCAAATGTCCCCCCCCCCTTGCATGATATGGTTAAGCGAAGTTTTGCCTGTTTATGTCAATTTTTTTTATTTATATGACCACATGTCAATGGTTGGCTCTTATAATACAGCGCTGCTTTGTTCTTCTCATCTTATCAGCCCATACGGGGGGGGGGGGTTGGTGGCGGACAGTGGATGAATTAGAAGTGAGGGAATGTATAGGAGGGGTGGGGGTTGTTGTAGGAGAAGGGGCTGGAGGGGTTAGGGGTATAAGGATGCAACACAACAAAGATAGCATTGCCACTGTTGTTAAGGAAACGTCATCACCTGCTGCTAACAAGAGAGAATGAGGTAAAACTGAAGGAGATTGGGGGTGAATTAGGGAGCGGCGGGGGGGGGGAGGGTTGTGTGTGTGGGGGGGGGTACGAAAAAGAAAAAAGGGCGCTGGCAGGATCACAATGTCGTGACACGTGCACACTAGAGACATTGGTGCCCTCCCCCACCCCACCCCCGCCGCTCCCCCTCATATTTCCTGTGCACCCTATTCCCCCCCCCGCGCGCCCTCTTTATTTCTGCTCTTTATACTATATACCATTCCCTCCACACTCTCTCTCTCCGCCCCCTCTCCCCCTCCCCTCCCACCTCTCCCCCCTCTCTCTCTCTGTAGACTGTCTTTCACTATTACCTCTAAGATTAAGAGAAAATATTATTCCTCCAGCAGCATTGTGGGATTACTTTCCCAGAAACCTCCCATTCCCACGTCTGTAGCAAGTTTGTTACCCGTGTTACATTCTTTCAATCATTATTTATCCTTCCACTCATCTCTTGGGGGCGTTGGAGGGTGGGGGGGGGAGCTAATACTCACAATAATTAAGGCACCCCTACCTTTTCCCAGTCCTTTTTTTTTTCTTCTCCCAGAAACAACGGGCCTGCGAATGTTATTCTCAGACAACGGAAATGTAGTTTTTTTTTACATTTTTTCCTTAAAAAGTTCCGTTCGAGTCAGGGAACTTTAAAAAGAAAAAAATCGCAAAATTCAAACATTGAAATAAAAATAAAAAACCAAATTAGCGCGCTGAGTAAGCGTGTATCAAATGAGAATAAATAGATATTTGGCCCCATTCTGAAAAAAGCATTCGAAGTGTAACCGGAAGTAAATTAGAGATTCATTATATATTTTTTTTGTATTCAGAACAAAAAGTTAAACAGTAGCATTGAATGAACAAAGTAATTTTTGTAATATGAACAAAGAAGCTATTTCGTACTTTGAGTAAAGCAATTTCGTACTATGAACAAAGCAATTTTTGTAATATGAACAAAGAAGCTATTTCGTACTTTGAGTAAAGCAATTTCGTACTATGAACAAAGCTATTTCGCAATAGGAACAAAGCTATCCTTAAATACATAATCGTCTAACCTATGCGTGTGTGGTAGTTTTCATATCGTGTTGTGTTTGCGTTGTATTTAAAGATGTTCATGGCAATACAGGCCACATGTTCTTTTCTATTGCCCTATTTCGTATATTACTTTGTTATCCCTTCTTACGGATTTCGTTCAGCCAGCTTCAGCAGGCTTTCTACTAGTTTTGTAATAATAATAAAAAAAAAAGCTATTTTGTAATATGAACAAAATAACTCGCACGCATTCCTTTAAAAATTCTATCCTTTTTTTGTCCGGTCATAATGGTTTGTAAGTTCAGATAAATTGTAAATTCCATCAAAGCCACGACACATTGCGGGATTGTGTGCCTCGCACAAAGCTTGGCGGATATAGGAAATTTCACTAGCTCTCATCGGTGTTCAAACCCAGCACTTTCAGGTTGACAGTCGAGCACTCTACCTCATGACCATCAGTGCATTGTATAGAAAGTTATAGTGAAAAATCAAGACTAGTCTAGTCTGGACACGGGATGGGCATCTGGTGGAGTGGAGATGTTGGATCTTGGATTCGACGATTCCAGCCCTGGAATCTGGCGCATCTATTCTTAATTCCGCATGATCCACAGGGTATGCCTTGACTCTTATACGAGTAAACTCTTTATGTCTGTCTGTCTAGTTTCTGTCTGTTTGTCTGACTGGTTTTCTTTCTTTATGTCTGTCTGTCTGTCTGTCTTTCTCTCAATCTGTACATTTATGTCTATATGTATGTCAGTATATGTATGACTGTATATGTGTATGTCAGTATATGTATGATTGTATATATGTATGTCAGTATGTATGCGTGTGTATGATTTGACCGTCTACCCATTCCCCCTCCCCCCTGCTCACTAGTCCGTCCGAGTTTCCGTTCCTCTATCTATCCAAATGTTATGTCTTTCATTCAGACTGTCTTTTTAAATGTATCTATCTGTCTACCCGCCTACCTGATCTCTCTCTCTCTCTCTCTCTCTCTCTCTCTCTCTCTCTCTCTCTCTCTCTCTCTCTCTCTCTCTCTCTCTCTCTCACTTTCTCTCTTTCTCTCTCTTTGTTTCTCCTCTCTCTACCGCTTCAGTCCCCTCCCCCCACACCCATCCTGTTACTTGTCTAGAACGTCATCACCCAGTACCCCACCCATCTCCATGACACCCCGAATATATCAGTCCTCTTGTTATCCAATCAGCTCAAACAACAACAAAAAAATAAATAAATACTTGCGTCGACATGTTATTCCAGTAACAATGCGTGGCATTCCCCCCCCCCTCCCCCATCTTAGGGATACCGTTGTCGAAGTTCATTTCAAGCATGGAATAAAGGGGGGGGGAGAGAGGGCGCACAGATACAATATAATAAAAACAAAAAACACACAAACGTGGAGCGGAATGTAAGGGCAAGTAATCAGTTGTCCCGGACGGGTGATTAATACAATTGTTATCGCCGCTCGCTTCATTCTTCTATCTCCCCCATCCCCCCCCCTTCATCCCCACACCCGTTTTCCCTCCGCCGTCGTCCGACAGGAACACTGTGGCCAGAGAAAGCATTCTTCCTCCTCGATCTGGAGCGACAGAAGAAACTTATGGCCGAGATTGGACAAGGCGCTCACTCATGTGCTTGCGCGGAGCGTGCACTTGTGTTAATACTGATTGGGTATGAGTTTTTGTTTTGATTACAACAAGTTTGTGGGTAGTGTGGGGTAGGGTTGGGAGGGGTGGGGGCGTAGGAGGCGGAGAAAGGGGGAAAAAAAAGGGGGAAGGGTAAGGAAGCTTTTGACACACTGATACGTATTCTGAAGTTGCACTGAGTAAGACACTTCGATATAAGTTGGACGGGGCGCAGAAATTGTTACAGATGACGAGGTTGTTGAGATGCGCCGTTAACTGCTGCTCTGTCGGAATGGGTTCGTTACCTGGCTGTATTCAAATGTGTCGAGGATGAACAGGAAAAAAAAAAGTAGAATTAATTTAAAACAAAAAAAAAGGTAAGCTCATCCTGCAGCCGTGTGCAAGGTAAATATTGATCTATCTATCTATCTATCTATCTATCTATCTATCTATCTATCTATCTATCTATCTATCTATCTATCTATCTATCTATCTATCTATCTATCTATCTATCTATCTATCTATCTATACCACGAACCAGAATAGAAAAATCATTTCGACCGCCAGAACTGAAAAGATTGGCAGTCTGGTGAAGATAATATTGTAGATGGCACCTTGATCGCCTCAAGAGGGCGTCTGTGATATGTTCGACTGATAGGTTATGGATATTACTGTAATGCCAGTATGTTGTTCTATCAAACCGCCGCAAGGTAAACACTTTTTGCGCTCAAACTCCATAATATCAACTTTTCAAAGTTTCATTTTTATAATATTTCATGAAGAGATTATATATTATCTGATGAGGAATTCCTCACAATCTCTCCTGTATTTGGTTCAAAAAGCTCAATCGGTCACATAGTAGTCGCTCAATCGGTCACATTGTAGTCGCTAAATCGGTAACATGTTAGTCGCTCAATCTGTTACACTGCAGTCGCTCAATCGGTAACATGTTAGTCGCTCAACCGGTCACATGGTAGTCGCTCAATCAGTTACACTGCAGTCGCTCTATCGGTAACATGTTAGTCGCTCAATCAGTTACACTGCAGTCGCTCAATCGGTAACATGTTAGTCGCTCAACCGGTCACACTGCAGTCGCTCAATCGGTAACATGTTAGTCGCTCAATCGGTCACATGGTAGTCGCTCAATCAGTTACACTGCAGTCGCTCAATCGGTAACATGTTAGTCGCTCAACCGGTAACATGGTAGTCGCTCAATCAGTTACACTGCAGTCGCTCAATCGTTCACATTGTAGTCGCTCAATCGGTCACATTGTAGTCGCTCAATCGGTCACATTGTAGTCGCTCAATCGGTTACATTGTAGTCGCTCATTTGGTAATATGGTAGTCGCTTAATCGGTAACATGGTAGTCGCTCAATCGGTCACATTGTAGTCGCTCATTTGGTAATATGGTAGTCGCTCAATCGGTAACATGGTAGTCGCTCAATCGGTCACATTGTAGTCGCTCAATCGGTCACATTGTAGTCACTCAATCGGTCACATTGTAGTCGCTCAATCGATAACATGGTGGTCGCTCAATCGGTAACATGGTAGTCGCTCAATCAGTTACACTGCAGTCGCTCAATCGTTCACAATGTAGTCGCTCAATCGGTAACATGGTAGTCGCTCAATCGGTAACATGGTAGTCGCTCAATCGGTCACATGATAGTCGCTCAATCGGTCACATGGTAGTCGCTCAATCGGTCACATTGTACTCGCTCAATCGGTCACATTGTAGTCGCTCAATCGGTCGCATTGTAGTCGCTCAATCGGTAATATGGTAGTCGCTCAATCGGTAATATGGTAGTCGCTCAATCGGTCACATGATAGTGGCTTAATCGGTCACATTGTAGTCGCTCAATAGATCACATTGTAGTCGCTCAATCGGTATCATGGTAGTCGCTCAATCGGTAATATGGTTGTCGCTCAATCGGTCACATGGTAGTCGCTCAATCGGTCACGTGATAGTGGCTCAATCGGTCACATTGTAGTCGCTCAATAGATCACATTGTAGTCGCTCAATCGGTAATATGGTAGTCGCTCACTCGGTCACATGGTAGTCGCTCAATCGGTCACATGGTTGCCGCTCAATCGGTCACATGGTAGTCGCTCAATCGGTAACATGGTAGTCGCTCAATCGGTCACATTGTAGTCGCTAAATAGGTCACATTGTAGTCGCTCAATCGGTAACATGGTAGTCGCTCAATCGATCACATTGTAGTCGCTCAATCGGTAACATGGTAGTCGCTCAATAGGTAATATGGTATTCTCTCAATCGGTAATATGGTATTCTCTCAATCGGTAACATGGTAGTCGCTCAATTGGTAATATGGTATTCTCTCAATCGGTAATATGGTATTCTCTCAATCGGTAACATGGTAGTCGCTCAATCGGTAATATGGTATTCTCTCAATCGGTAATATGGAGTCGCTCAATTGGTAACATGGTAGTCGCTCAATCGGTAATATGGTATTCTCTCAATCGGTAATATGGTAGTCGCTCAATCGGTAATATGGTATTCTCTCAATCGGTAATATGGTATTCTCTCAATCGGTAACATGGTAGTCGCTCAATCGGTCACATTGTAGTCGCTCAATCGGTAACATGGTAGTCGCTCAATCGGTCGCATTGTAGTCGCTCAATCGGTCACATTGTAGTCGCTCAATCGGTCACATTTTAGTCGCTCAATCGGTAACATGGTAGTCGCTCAATCGGTAACATGGTAGTCGCTCAATCGGTAACATGGTAGTCGCTCAATCGGTCACATGGTTGCCGCTCAATAGGTCACATTGTAGTCGTTCAATCCGTCACATTGTATTCTCTCAATGGTAATATAGTATTCTCTCAATCGTTAATATAGTATTCTCTCAATCGGTAATATAGTATTCTCTCAATCGGTCACATTGTATTCTCTCAATCGGTAATATAGTATTCTCTCAATCGGTAATATAGTATTCTCTCAATCGGTAATATAGTATTCTCTCAATCGGTAATATAGTATTCTCTCAATCGGTAATATGGTTGTCGCTCAATCGGTAATATGGTTGTCGCTCAATCGGTCTCATGGTAGTCGCTCAATCGGTAATATGGTTGTTGCTCAATCGGTAATATGGTTGTCGCTCAATCGGTCTCATGGTAGTCGCTCAATCGGTAATATGGTTGTCGCTCAATCAGTAATATGGTAGTCGCTCAATCGGTAATATGGTAGTCGCTCAATCAGCCATTTCTTGAACAGTGATATTAGGTACGGTGCGATTGTCTTTTCGACCCTGAATAGTTTGACCCCCAACATTTCAACCCCCCCCCTTTCGACACTTCAATCGGGGAAGGGGGGGGGAAAATCACAGATGGCCATGATATACTGACAAGGGTCACAGCTAATCCTAAAAGCTACATATTCCTAATTATTCGCTGAGTTTAACGAGGTTTATGTTTTAGATGTTTTTTTATGTTTATGTTATTAAAGATATTAAATCATATTGGTACATATAGCGGAAAAAGCGCTCAACGGGGTTCGATCTCCGGTGTGTACCATTGGATTTTTTTTTAGGTCATGATTAAAGTGCCTGCAATATCTCCTGTGGTGCCTTCAATCCATTGCACTATTGGCTAAGACGGGGATGAAAGAATGGCACCATAAAAAAAAAAATGTCTCCATGAGTGGTTTGTAGGATATAAGAGATTTCATCTCATCCTTACAAGGAACTTCAGAAACACATGATATACATAAGATATTTCTTTTTTTAACCTATGCCATTAAAAGTTATTTTAAGTAAAAAAAAAACAAACAATAGAACAAACAGACAAACATATGTCAGATTTCTGAATTGAAATGTAGTCATTTGCTGTTACTCTCGTTCCACACCAAGCTAGAAATAGAATCATGTGAATTGTATTTGTATCGTCTGTGTGACTTTTTTGTTGTTGGTTTCGGGGGGGGGGTTGTGAATGTGGTGTGGTGGGGAGCGAGGTATAACAGACACATGTCATAACACACACACACACACACAGAGATCCTAACATAAACGACGAAGAACGGTAATCAGCACCGTATGACAGGCCCCCATTTGTTCGTCTGCTACCAGTTTACTGAAAACATCGGGGCAAACACCTTCATTTAGACCGATTTCAGCACAATGCCCCCGACCTGGGAGAAATTATGACTTCTGTGTTTCTTTCTCTCTCGCCCTTCCTACTTTAGACGTCGTTATCAGCGGCTAAAAAAGAAGATTTATTGCCCTTGTCAATAGGTTTGTAATGTAATAAGAGTTATATCAGCTTGTTTGCCCTCTCTCTCTCTCTCTCTCTCTCTCTTTTTCTTTCGACTCTCGTCACACCCACCAACCTTACATATCCCGTTGTTTTAAGTGTGAGAAAAATCTGTTTTATTACAATTCATGTATACTTTCTGGATATTAAATTAGCCGAAAATTGAGCCCCCCCCTTCCTCTTCAATGCATACATAACTACATTAATAACAATCACAGGAGTAATTATATTATTGACAAATTTTTAGGCCCATATTGATTTTATTGAAGGGACACAGTTCATTAAAATAATCACGTCGTGCGACACATCTCGACCGGTCCATATCTTGAATCCGGTGCAGCGGCGTATCTCGGACAAAGCCTAAAGAGCGGCTGTTTTCTCTTTCGCCCCCCGCCCCCCCACCCCACCCACGGGCACTCATTTTACCACCAACCTGGGGGGGGTGGCATTTTTCACTGCGTTAGTGCTAAATGGCACGCGAATGTATCATAGTCGGACTCCGCTACCTAAAAATACACCACTAACCCGCCTGCCGGACCGCCGACTGAAATTTTTAGATCCTTGGCGGCCCCCGATAATCTATGAAAACTTTGAGGGTGGACACACTTCCTTTTTATTTTTTTTATAGCAGATTAAGAGGAGCGAATTTGGACAGATGGCCGAGTGGTGTAGATAGATACTCGTCTGTCGACCTGAGAGTCCTGGGTTCGATCCTCGGTGAGAACCTTGGACATTTTTTCCAGGTGAAATTTGTTTCAAAGTCGTCCCACAAGTCCACCCCAGCTTTAAATGGATACCTGACTTTAAGTTGGGGGAAGTAAAGGCGGCTGGGCGTTGTGCTAACCACACTATCCCTTCATACGCCGAGGTTATAGAAACAGATGAATTCTACACTTCATCTGCCCCGATGGCCCTTTAGGGCTAAGGGGACTTTAATTTTAAAATGAGCCAATGATTTTAAAAATCGCCTCCCATCCAGCCAGTGACTATTTCACAAAATGTTAAAAAAAAAAAATGTGCCTACAAATATTTCAACATTTGAGGAAATCGCCTTTTTAACGTGCGAATCAAGGCTAGTTGCAGCCTGTACCCAACCCAAAGGGCCACAACCCCAAAATCTGTAATGATAATTTACTTTTATGAAGGCTGTCAAGTAAAATAACGTTTTTCCCAGGTACAGTTTAAAAAAAAATACCTGGTTTTATTATATCTACACAAAGAAGGTTATTGCCTTCTACAACATAATTATAAGTGGTGGTAAGAAGTGAATGGAGGGGAAGAGGCATAGGGTGGGGGGGGAGGGGGCGCACCACTATCAAAGCGAAAAAACGAAAAAAATTTTTGCTGAGTTCTTTTACGTAATTCCCGTTAGAATATATACTGTTAAAACGACTGTCCTGAGTTCAAAACCGATCTGCTTCCTTGATTCTTATCTTCAAATGTAAAGATAATCAAACATTTGGTAAAGGGAGGAGTGTTTATTATTATTATTTTTTTATAATTTTAAAATTGAAAAAAAAAAAAAAATTAATGTATTCCTCCCTTCGTTCATAGCAATGTACTGCAATGTAGTGCAGTGTACCACGAGAGTTCTGCTCTCTTCTTTCTGCTACACTTCTGGTATCGCGGACCAGCGCGCCCTCTGTGAATGAAGTGTCGTAAGGACAGCTGTTTGGTTAATTCGCGCCATCAATGTAGATAATTAAAAAACACTTCTGTCTCGGCGGCGGTGAATATGGTGAGCACACTTTTTAAAAAAAAAATAATACTCACTCACTCCCTCCCTTCCTTTCCCCCCTCTCTCTCTCCCCCACCCTCACTCCCACCCACACACACAGTCTATATATCTATTCTCAAGGCAACAACACCTGCTTACATGCTTGCGCGCCTTTTTTTTTTATTATTATTTTTATTATTTTTTTTGACTTTGTTCTTCTTTGATTTTCTTTAAAAATATGTATAAGGGGGGGGGGGGTTGGAGGAGGAGGGGGGGACTCTTTGGGCTGGTTCCATTATCACACAGAGTTTTCACGGGGGCAAACTTCTTGACAACAATTTAGCGCCAAAAGGAAAACACGGGGGTCATACTCGTGCTTAGAAATTGGGCGAAATGTCTTTGAGCGTTTTTTTAAAATTCTACCACCCCCTCCCTCTCGTGCTTTTGTTCTTCTTTGCCCCACTCCCTCACCCGTTCCCCCCCCCCCCAAAAAAAAAGAGGAGAATGGTAAGGGGGGGGGGTAGATAATTGTCAAGTGGTTTTGTTTCAACTTCCAGCATTATTTTTTTCATTTAAATCTTAAAGCATCCGGGTCTTTCACGGAGCTATGTCTGTGAGTGTGTGTGGTTGGGGGGGGGGGAGAGAGAAGGGGGGGGCTGGGGGGGAATGTCTTTTGACTCACAGTCTACAAAGGAACTCACCCTGTGTACTGTTAATTACCAGTTAATGACTTGGACATTATTCGTTTGTTTGATGCATCTACTCTATCGAATCTTTCTCTCCCCCCTTCCCTCCCCACTCCACCCCCACCCCTTTATTCCCTTCTCTTCCCTTTATATATATATATATATGGGGGGGGGAGACAAAAATAAAAAAAAAACGTGTTTGCTTTTTGCTTATCTTCCCCTTTCATATAGAGTATAGAGCTGTGTTCAAACCATTATAGACTCTTCTAGTCAAAGGGGGGGGGGGGAACAAAAATACTTCTTCCCTTTAGAGATTAGTAATTGTACAAAACACTCTAAGATTTTTTTTAAGTTTGTGTTATTTTAATTTTCTTCATTCTTTTATATATATATATATATATATATATATATATATATATATATATATCTTTTTCCTATCACGTGGTCTGTCTTCAAACAAAATTCTTTTTCAAAGCTTAAAAAAAATTGTTAAGGAAAACACAACATTAATTCCCCAACCCTATGTCTAAATCCCGATGTCTATGACATAATGTTTAAATCCTGACAAAAGTTGTGAAATT
The DNA here is from genome assembly GCA_021962125.1 of Bulinus truncatus. NCBI lineage: Eukaryota > Metazoa > Mollusca > Gastropoda > Planorbidae > Bulinus > Bulinus truncatus. The sequence goes on along the minus strand of JAGDYQ010000010.1, from coordinate 6,227,341 downwards.
TTTTTATTTATAATAATAATAATATATAAAAGCAATTTGGGCTCTGCGTTAAATCGAAAGTAAAGAATTAATACAACAGTATTCCAGTTTAAAATACAATCATGAAAAAAATCGGATCTCCCTGAAACCAAAAATAACCCAGCCTACCGATCAAGCCTAAGGGGGATATAACTCTATGCAAATGTTTTGCAGGGTACAGCTAGTAATAATAATATTAATAAAATGATCGAAAGGAGTTAAAGTCTTAGAGCCGTATCCGTACGTCAATGTTACTAATAATAGGGATGAAAAAGAAGGGGATGGAAGTATTTTGAAATGTATTTGCACCTATTGGTAAACAAATGATGTCTCCAATTAGGCAACTTTAAATAATTTACGCCAGCGTGTGAGAAAAAGAGAATCGAATCATAAAGTTGATTAAAGAAAACCGGGAGAATGAAAGGAAGGAACAGAATTGATGTCAGAAGATGAACTCTTGGAGAGAAGAGTTGAATGAATGAAGAACAGAAGGGAAAATAATTCAATATAGGTGTGTGTGTGTATGTGTGTGTGTGTGTGTGGAAGGGGAGGGGCTTCAGGTAAAATAAAAAGTTAAAAATGAATCAGTTTATAAAAATAGAGAAGGCGAAAGATAGATAGATAGATAAATAGATAGATAGATAGATAGATAGATAGATAGATAGATAGATAGATAGATAGATAGATAGATAGATAGATAGATAGATAGATAGATATTATTAAAGCAAACCTAGCTACAAAGGCATAGCTAAAGACTAGACAAAACTACCGTATGACAGAGAGAGAAAGAGTGAGTGAAAGAGAGAGGGGGAGAGAGAGGGAGAGAAAGAGGGAGAGAGAGGGAGGGAGGGAGGGAGAAAGGGGGAGAGAGAGGGAAAAGGGGGAGAGAGGGAGAGAGGGAGGAGAGAGAGTTGAAAGTCAGAGGGCAGAGAGGGGGAGAGAGGGTGATAGAGGGAGGAGAGAGGAGAGTGAGAGGGGGGAGAAAGAAAGGGAGAGAGAGAGTGGGGGAGAGAGAGAGCGAGGCAGGGGAGGCGGTAGGGAGATAAAATAAATTGAAAGACAAAATGTCAATTAAGAGCAATGAAAGAAGTGAGATAGGAAAAACAAGAAATAATCAGAGTAAGTTTGAAGTGTAGAAAAAAATAACAACATTAAAAGAAATACAAGAATGAAAGAAAGGATTTGAAGAACAGAACGGAAGTGGATAAAACAACAACAACAGCAAACACAAACAGACAAGCAATGACATGTTACCAGTATAAACCCAGCATATTAAAAGAATATAAAAAAATTAAAGGTAGATGGGGGGAAGAGAGAATAATAATGCGAAGCAGCGATTTACTTAGAACGAAAAAAAAAAGGGAGAGAAGTAGTGATTGGGCTAGTGTAAATATATACAGTTTATAACAGAATGTATTACTATTTTCAAAGTAGAAGTTCGAAAAATAAAATGTGAAGAAAAGCGCAGAGAATGGAACACGATCCGGGATTTATTATAGCAGTCAAAGTTGATCGGAAGCGAATAAATCAAAGGGAATATATCAAAACATTGAAAAAATGCGAAAAATGGAAGGATGTTAAATATATATATATACAAAAACATAAAAAAAGACAGTAGAAATACTATGTCAGCTAGGTAGATAAATTATCATTACAAAGTGGGACGGATGGCCGAGTGGTGTAGATACTCGACTGTCGACCTGAGAGTCCCGGGTTCGATTCTCGGGATTTTTATCCAGGATAAATTTGTTTCAAAGTCGTCCCACAAGTCCACCCAGCTTTAAATGGGTACCTGACTTTAAGTTGGGGAAGTAAAGGCGGCTGGGGCGTTGTGCTAACCACACAATCCCTTCATATGCCGAGGTTATAGAAACAGATGAATTCTACACTTCAGCTGCCCCGATTGCCTTCACTTTTTTTTTTTGTTTACAAAAATGATGGATTCCCCCATCTAGAGATATAGATCTTGTATGTATTTTGTTTACTGTTTATCGACTACAGTAAAGACATGTGTATCTCAGTATACTGAATGCACCCACCCGTTTAATGTTTTAACGATCTTTTAAATAAATATTTCTATGATCTACTATGAAATTTTTGTTTTATATGTTATTTTTTTTTTTTTGCATTTTAAATTTTATTTTTTACTTATTTATTTTTATTTTGTTCAGTTTTGAAGGAATTAATTTCTTTTTGATATGTTGCTTTTGTAATATATCATAATCCCAAGGCGAACTTTTTTCCATTTTAAAAATAGCTTATAAGTCATTTTCTTTTTCTACAAGATGTAACTTCATGGACTCGAAATGACTAAACTTGTGTATTTTCATGTACAATCTACATAAGTGTCAACTTTTACTCTTCTCACCAAACTATAACAGGTGTAAAATTGAGTTATAAAATTTAAGGATGAACCCACAAATTATCAAACCCGCAATGACATATAAAGTAAAAACTAATTCAAAGCTTATTCAAAATGTATTAAAAAAAACCAACATTAAAGTATAGTCAAGTTTCTAAAGAACAGCCAATTTCTCAAAGAACAGCCAAGTTCTCAAAGAACAGCCAAGTTCTCAAAGAACAGCCTAGTTCTCAAAGAGCAGCCGAGTTCTCAAAGAACAGCCAAGTTCTCAAAGAACAGCCAAGCTCTCTAAAAACAGCCAAGCTGTGTAAGAACAGTGTTGAGTTGCAATTGTTTAAGACATCAGAGATGATTTCCATCCAGAGTTGGGCCAAAGGTTGAGAGAAAGAAGGCGGGTTTATCATGTGTGTGGTGTGGGGTGGCGGGGTTGAAAGGGCGGGGGGGGAGTGAGGGTAGAGTCAGTATTCACCCGTCGCAAGTATGAGACTTAATGGACTAGAGGTGTTGCGTTGTTGATGTTTTATTTTTAACTTGTCTTAAGTTTTTCAGTCCGTACAAAAAATAAAAGTTTTACGGACTTCTGTGCACATTTTTTATTTGTTTTTTTTTGTTTCGAATCCGTTATATAGAACCAGAATACTAACTCGACAAAGTGGTTGCATTCCGGTCAAAAGGAATCTGAATCGGATACTTAATCGGACACAGGGTTGAGAAAATCGCCGATTCAGGATCTCGGGTAAAAGTGTAACGTACAAAGACGATGATGACATAATTGGTGGGTATAGTACTAATTTCACAATAGATGATGTGTAAAGTTGTTTGTATGTGTGTGTGTGTGGGGGGGGGCTAAGATAATATACACGGAGGAGAAAATGACCGACTAAAGTTTTATAAAGTTCACAGGAATGTTTTCGAATTGAGTGGCATCTGGTCTAAGATGCACTTCCAAAGCTGTATTTAATCGAGAATGTTGCTTGACTGGGGTTATTTAATAATCATCAATCATGGGGTACAATACAGTTAAACTGAACTTTATCAATGGTGGGATATTTTAAAATGAGAAGATAATTTTAAACTGCATCAGCTTCTCTGGTGCCGTAGGTCCATTTAGTGTGTTTATATGTGAAAATTGTCGAAATCCCAAAACCCGAATGAGTGTCTGTGTAACAGAACTAAATATACTTTGAGGTACAATATGTATACTTTTAGTAACTATCTAAAAACTAAGATGCACTAGCGACTAACATCACATCGTTACTACTATATTTATCAGTAAGATAATGCAATAAGTTGCCATCACATACGAATCCATTATTATCACATACGATTAACTAATATCATCTACATATTGAACTATTGTCATCACATACGAAACTATTGTCATCACATACGAATCTATTGTCATCGCGTACGAAACTATTGTCATCACATACGAATCTATTGACATCACATACGATTCTATTGTCACCACATACGAAACTATTGTCATCACGATACGAGACCTATAACAAATACGAAACGATTGATTTTGGAAACGATTTAGAAGTGGATCACTATAATATTTATTATGGTTTAAAATAGCAATTATTACAAACAATGTAAAACTACGTCTCCTTTTGAGGGTGAAATGGTAGGATTCATTTGTTTCCTGTAACCTCGGCACAAAGGGCTTGTAATGGGACTTCACGCCTAATGCCACCTTACTCCCAGTATCTTACGTCATGTCAATACAATACGTCCAAAACATTAAATGATTGGTCAGAAGCAAGTTAGAAGAAGAACCTTCATGAACAGGTAAGCTTTGGTAAAATCTTTGCCTTCTGTAATCTTGTTACCCTAAACCTGTAGTGAGCGCTTATATATATATATATATATATATATATATATATATATATCCCTGTCTCTCTCTCTCTCTCTCTCTCTCTCTCCCTCTCTCTACTAATAATAGTATATACATGCCGTTAATCTAGGTCCTTTGTTAGTGTGGCCCACCTCATCCCAGCAATCTTAGTGTGGCCCTCGGGTCCCATAAACTATCATCACTATCATTCGCCTAACCATATATAATCACCAATTCGGAACAAATTGATTTTCATGGATGACTTTTGAGTGGGACAGTGTGAAGGGGGAACGGGGGTGGGGGGGCACAGCCATCGACCAACATACATTTCCCCCTCACTCAGTACTCTTTCAATCGCTGAACGGGTACACCCCCTCCTCCATTCCCCACCTTTCTATTCTAACATAAAAAGAAATAATAGTTCCGGTAAATAAAACGAAAGTAGCAGATAATTACACAACTAGGGAGGCTTACACAGAGGGGAAGGGGAAAAAGTAAAAGGGGCAAATTTTTTCTTTGAGGAGATGCCGTGATGAGGTGAGGAAACAGTACAGTGAATTCTATTTGTTAGTACTTCCAATTAAAAAAACAACGTCCAGTTGAAACAAGAACTGACAGAAACTAGTACAGGGGATTATCGGGAAACGGAAGGAGGTGCGGAGGAAGACGAACGGCGATAGTTCAGCACCCCCACCCCCCACCTTCCCCTCGCCCCACCCCCCACCTTCCCCTCGCCCCACCCCCATCCCCACAAACTTTACCATAATCCACCCTCTGTACAGCCTATCCCAGTGAGGTAGTCCTAATGTTACAAGACGGGAAGCTGTATTTTGAGTTTATGTCAAAAAATACGAAAGAGCGTTTAGAACATACTCAATCGACCCACGGAACAAATTTTTTCAGATATTTCTTCCCCATTTTTGTTTTAAAAGTAAAATTTATTGTTTTTTTTTTTTCTGAATATTTTATTTAAAAATTTCAATTCCCACTTCCTGTATTTGAAACATTTAGGGGTTTGATTTGAAAGGATGGAGGGGGGGAGGAGGGGAGGGGAGTTGAGGCGGTGTTTTAACACGAAGAGGGAGGGGAGCAGGGAAACTAGTGTGGGCGTAGGTTTAAGAAGAAGGCGGGGATTAGTTTTGTTAGTTGGCAGGGTCCCATTTCTCTCTCTCTCTCTCTCTCTCTCTCTCTCTCTCTCTCTTTCTCTTTCTCTATCTCTCTTTCTCTCTCTTTCTCTCTCTCCATCTATCCATCTATCTATCTCTCTTTCTTGTTTTGTCTCTCTATATTTGCTCCCCCCCCCACCCCCGCATATCTTTCTCTCTTCTGTATGTTGATTTCACTTTCTTCCTAGTTATCTCTAAACTTTCAAATTAACAAACACGTTTTATTTAAAAACATGAACAAACAATAGTTGTTTAGAAAATTAAGGAAACAATCCGTCCAACGCTCACGTGGCACAAACAAACAAAAAATTGTGTCAGAACCTCAATTATATGCTGGCCGGGTTCGAGAAAACGAATGTCCTGCATATTTCAGTAGGGTCGATTCAGAATACAATATTCTTTTGTTTAAAAACTTTTGTTATACTTTCTTAAGTATGGCATCATTTAAGAGCATCTGTATTATGATAAACTGTACTAATTTAAAAAAAAAAAACAAAAAAAAAACGTGTTTTGACCCAAAAACAATCCAGCCATCAATTATTTTTTTTTTACGCTTGGCTTACGACACCACTAAAGCCGCCCGGAGAAGCAACATATAAAGTTAACAAACATACAAAAAAATGGCGAATTAAGAAAGAATATATATGTAAAATAAAAATGTTTGCAATCGAAAAAGATCTTAATGTTTTATAAGAAAAAGGACCATCTCTTTGTAATAACTGAAGTTTCCTCCTGAAACGTTTAAGTCATACTTAAATCGATTCGTTATTTGTGCTATGCAGTGGATTAGGGTTAGGGGATGGAGCAGGACCGGGGGAGGGGGGGAGAGAAGGCTGCAGCAAGCTAATCTTGGGTCATAGCCATCTCAACCAATTTTCGCACTTTGGATCACTCCAAATAGCTAAGTGACCGTGATAGATAGAGTCCCTAAGAGTGATTTTAATCCTACTTATAACGGTTTTATATCTGATGTCACACAACAGACAAGTCAATAGGAAAATATAATGTACCAAAATAATGTTACATACAGAGGCGGATGAAGGTAGGGTAAGGCTAAAGCCCTGATATTGAATGCATCATAATAAACCGTACTCCCCCCACCCCTTTCCCCAACAACCAGTGGCGCCCGGGGACAGATGTCGCAATTAGTTAGTTACAAGATAAGTGACTGACGGGGCACCACTTCCCCTAACCCCATCCTCCCCTACCCCCATGTTTTATAAAAATAAATTATTTAAATAACCACAAGTTTCTAAACTTTAAACAAATGACTAAAAAAATGTCATTGTTCTTGTCCTCCTCCCCCAACCTCAGACCTTCTCCTCTCCCCACCCCAGACCTTCTCCCCCCCACCCCAGACCTTCTCCCCCCACCCCAGACCTTCTCCTCCCCCCACCCCAGACCTTCTCCTCCCCCCACCCCAGACCTTCTTCTCCCCCCACCCCAGACCTTCTCCCCCCACCCCAGACCTTCTCCCCCCACCCCAGACCTTCTCCCCCCACCCCAGACCTTCTCCCCCCACACCAGACCTTCTCCCCCCACCCCAGACCTTCTCCCCCCACCCCAGACCTTCTCCTCCCCCCACCCCAGACCTTCTTCTCCTCCCATCCCAGACCTTCTCCCCCACCCCAGACCTTCTCCTCCCCACCCCAGACATTCTCCTCCCCACCCCAGACCTTCTTCTCCCCCCACCCCAGACCTTCTTTCTCACCCCACCCCAGACCTTCTCCTCCCCACCCCAGACCTTCTCCTCCCCCCACCCCAGACCTTCTCCTCCCCCCACCCAGACCTTCTTCTCTCCCCACCCCAGACCTTCTCCTCCCCCCACCCCAGACCTTCTCCTCCCCCCACCCCCAGACCTTCTTCTCCTCCCATCCCAGACCTTCTCCCCCACCCTAGACCTTCTCCTCCCCACCCCAGACCTTCTCCTCCCCACCCCAGACCTTCTATTCCCCCCACCCCAGACCTTCTTCTCCCCACCCCAGACCTTCTCCTCCCCCACCCCAGACCTTCTCCTCCCCACCCCAGACCTTCTCTCCCCCCACCCCCAGACCTTCTCTCCCCCCACCCCAGACCTTCTCTCCCCCACCCCAGACCTTCTTCCCCCCCCACCCCAGACCTTCTTCTCCCCCACCCCAGACCTTCTCCTCCCCCCCCCACCACAGACCTTCTCCTCCCCACCCCAGACCTTCTCCTCCCCCCACCCCAGACCTTCTTCTCTCCCCACCCCAGACCTTCTCCTCCCCCCACCCCACACCTTCTCCTCCCCCCCCCAACCTCAGACCTTCTCCTCCTCTCCCCACCCCAGACCTTCTCTCCCCCCACCCCAGACCTTCTCCCCCACCCCAGACCTTCTCCTCCCCCCCACCCCAGACCTTCTCCTCCCCCCACCCCAGACCTTCTTCTCCCCCACCCCAGACCTTCTCCCCCACCCCAGACCTTCTCTCCCCCACCCCAGACCTTCTCCCCCCACCCCAGACCTTCTCCCCCACACCAGACCTTCTCCACCCACCCCAGACCTTCTCCCCCACCCCAGACCTTCTCCTCCCCCCACCCCAGACCTTCTTCTCCTCCCATCCCAGACCTTCTCCCCCACCCCAGACCTTCTCCTCCCCACCCCAGACCTTCTCCCTCCCCACCCCAGACCTTCTTCTCCCCCACCCCAGACCTTCTTCTCCCCCACCCCAGACCTTTCTCCTCCCCCACCCCCAGACCTTCTCCTCCCCCCACCCCAGACCTTCTCCTCCCCCACCCAGACCTTCTTCTCTCCCCACCCCAGACCTTCTCCCTCCCCCACCCCAGACCTTCTCCTCCCCCCACCCCAGACCTTCTTCTCCTCCCATCCCAGACCTTCTCCCCCCACCCCAGACCTTCTCTCCCCCACCCCAGACCTTCTATCCCCCCCACCCCAGACCTTCTTCTCCCCCACCCCAGACCTTCTCCTCTCCCCACCCCAGACCTTCTCCTCCCCACCCCAGACCTTCTCCCTCCCCCCACCCCAGACCTTCTCCTCCCCCACCCCAGACCTTCTCCTCCCCCACCCCAGACCTTCTTCTCCCCCACCCCAGACCTTCTTCTCTCCCCACCCCAGACCTTCTCCTCCCCCCACCCCAGACCTTCTTCTCTCCCCACCCCAGACCTTCTCCTCCCCCCACCCCAGACCTTCTTCTCTACCCACCCTAGACCTTCTCCTCCCCCACCCCAGACCTTCTCCCCCCACCCCAGACCTTCTCCCCCCCACCCCTGACCTCCTCCCCCCACCCCTGACCTCCTCCCCCCAGACCTTCTCCCCCCACCCCCTGACCTCCTCCTCCCCCACCCCAGACCTTCTCCTCCCCCCACCCCAGACCTTCTTCTCTCCCCACCCCAGACCTTCTCCTCCCCCCACCCCAGACCTTCTTCTCCCCCCACCCCAGACCTTCTCCTCCCCCCACCCCAGACCTTCTCCTCCCCCCCACCCCCAGACCTTCTTCTCTCCCCACCCCAGACCTTCTCCTCCCCCCACCCCAGACCTTCTCCTCCCCCCACCCCAGACCTTCTCCCCCCACCCCTGACCTCCTCCCCCCACCCCAGACCTTCTCCCCCCACCCCTGACCTCCTCCCCCCACCCCTGACCTCCTCCCCCACCCCAGACCTTCTCCCCCCACCCCAGACCTTCTCCCCCACCCCAGACCTCCTCCCCCCAGACCTTCTCCCCCCACCCCAGACCTCCTCCCCCAGACCTCCTCCCCCAGACCTTCTCCCCCACCCCAGACCTCCTCCCCCCAGACCTCCCTCTCCCCACCCCTGACCTCCTCCCCCCCACCCCCTGACCTCCTCCCCCCACCCCAGACCTTCTCCCCCACCCGAGACCTTCTCCCCCCACCCCTGACCTTCTCCCCCCACCCCAGACCTTCTCCCCCAACCCCAGACCTTCTCCTCCCCACCCCTGACCTTCTCCTCCCCCACCCCTGACCTCCTCCCCCCACCCCAGACCTTCTCCCCCACCCAGACCTCCTCCCCCCACCCCTGACCTCCTCCCCCCACCCCTGAGCTTCTCCTCCCCCACCCCTGACCTCCCTCCCCCCACCCCTGACCTTCTCCTCCCCCACCCCAGACCTTCTCCCCCCACCCCAGACCTTCTCCCCCCACCCCTGACCTTCTCCCCCCACCCCAGACCTTCTCCCCCCACCCCAGACCTTCTCCTCCCCCACCCTGACCTTCTCCCCCCACCCCAGACCTTCTCCCCCCACCCCTGACCTCCTCCCCCCCCCCCCTGACCTTCTCCTCCCCACCCCAGACCTTCTCCCCCAACCCCAGACCTTCTCCTCCCCCCACCCCTGACCTTCTCCTCCCCCCACCCCTGACCTCCTCCCCACCCCAGACCTTCTCCCCCCACCCCAGACCTCCTCCCCCCACCCCCTGACCTCCTCCCCCCACCCCTGAGCTTCTCCTCCCCCCACCCCTGACCTCCTCCCCCCCCACCCCTGACCTTCTCCTCCCCCACCCCAGACCTTCTCCCCCCACCCCAGACCTTCTCCCCCACCCCTGACCTTCTCCCCCCACCCCAGACCTTCTCCCCCCACCCCAGACCTTCTCCTCCCCACCCCTGACCTTCTCCCCCCACCCCAGACCTTCTCCCCCACCCTGACCTCCTCCCCCCACCCTGACCTTCTCCTCCCCACCCCAGACCTTCTCCCCCCCACCCCAGACCTTCTCCCCCCCACCCCTGAACTTCTCCCCCACCCCAGACCTTCTCCCCCACCCCAGACACTCCTCCCCCCACCCCAGACCTCCTCCCCCCAGACCTTCTCCCCCACCCCTGACCTCCTCCCCCACCCCTGACCACCCCCACCCCTGACCTCCTCCCCCCACCCCAGACCTTCTCCCCCCACCCCAGACCTTCTCCCCCCCCCCCCCAGACCTTCTCCCCCCACCCCAGACCTTCTCCCCCACCCCAGACCTTCTCCTCCCCCACCCCTGACCTTCTCCCTCCCCCCACCCCCTGACCTTCTCCTCCCCCCCACCCCTGACCTCCTCCCCCCACCCCTGACCTTCTCCTCCCCCCACCCCTGACCTCCTCCCCCCACCCCTGAACTTCTCCTTCCCCCACCCCCAGACCTCCTCCTCCCCCCACCCCAGACCTTCTCCCCCACCCCAGACCTTCTCCTCCCACCCCAGACCTTCTCCCCCCACCCCAGACCTCCTCCCCCCACCCCTGACCTCCTCCCCCCACCCCAGACCTTCTCCCCACCCCAGACCTTCTCCCACCACCCCTGACCTTCTCCCCCACCCCAGACCTTCTCCCCCCACCCCAGACCTTCTCCCCCCACACCAGACCTTCTCCACCCACCCCAGACCTTCTCCCCCACCCCAGACCTTCTCCTCCCCCCACCCCAGACCTTCTTCTCCTCCCATCCCAGACCTTCTCCCCCCACCCCAGACCTTCTCCTCCCCACCCCAGACCTTCTCCTCCCCCACCCCAGACCTTCTTCTCCCCCCACCCCAGACCTTCTTCTCCCCCACCCCAGACCTTCTCCTCCCCACCCCAGACCTTCTCCTCCCCCCACCCCAGACCTTCTCCTCCCCCCACCCAGACCTTCTTCTCTCCCCACCCCAGACCTTCTCCTCCCCCCACCCCAGACCTTCTCCTCCCCCCCACCCCAGACCTTCTCTCCTCCCATCCCAGACCTTCTCCTCCCCACCCCAGACCTTCTCCTCCCCACCCCAGACCTTCTATTCCCCCCACCCCAGACCTTCTTCTCCCCCCACCCCAGACCTTCTCCTCTCCCCACCCCAGACCTTCTCCTCCCCACCCCAGACCCTTCTCCTCCCCCCACCCCAGACCTTCTCCTCCCCCCACCCCAGACCTTCTCCTCCCCCCCACCCCAGACCTTCTTCTCCCCCCACCCCAGACCTTCTTCTCTCCCCACCCCAGACCTTCTCCTCCCCCCACCCCAGACCTTCTTCTCTCCCCACCCCAGACCTTCTCCTCCCCCACCCCAGACCTTCTTCTCTACCCACCCCTAGACCTTCTCCTCCCCCCACCCCAGACCTTCTCCCCCCACCCCAGACCTTCTCCCCCCACCCCTGACCTCCTCCCCCACCCCCTGACCTCCTCCCCCAGACCTTCTCCCCCACCCCTGACCTCCTCCTCCCCCCACCCCAGACCTTCTCCTCCCCCCACCCCAGACCTTCTTCTCTCCCCACCCCAGACCTTCTCCTCCCCCACCCCAGACCTTCTCTTCTCCCCCCACCCCAGACCTTCTCCCCCCCCCACCCCAGACCTTCTCCTCCCCCACCCCAGACCTTCTTCTCTCCCCACCCCAGACCTTCTCCTCCCCCACCCCAGACCTTCTCCTCCCCCACCCCAGACCTTCTCCCCCCACCCCTGACCTCCTCCCCCACCCCAGACCTTCTCCCCCCACCCCTGACCTCCTCCCCCCACCCCTGACCTCCTCCCCCCACCCCCCAGACCTTCTCCCCCCACCCCAGACCTTCTCCCCCACCCCAGACCTCCTCCCCCCAGACCTTCTCCCCCCACCCCAGACCTCCTCCCCAGACCTCCTCCCCCCAGACCTTCTCCCCCCACCCCAGACCTCCTCCCCCCAGACCTCCTCCCCCACCCCTGACCTCCTCCCCCCCCCCTGACCTCCTCCCCCACCCCAGACCTTCTCCCCCACCCGAGACCTTCTCCCCCACCCCTGACCTTCTCCCCCCACCCCCAGACCTTCCCCCAACCCCAGACCTTCTCCTCCCCACCCCTGACCTTCTCCTCCCCCCACCCCTGACCTCCTCCCCCCACCCCAGACCTTCTCCCCCCACCCAGACCTCCTCCCCCCACCCCTGACCTCCCTCCCCCCACCCCCTGAGCTTCTCCTCCCCACCCCTGACCTCCTCCCCCACCCCTGACCTTCTCCTCCCCCACCCCAGACCTTCTCCCCCCACCCCAGACCTTCTCCCCCCACCCCTGACCTTCTCCCCCACCCCAGACCTTCTCCCCCCACCCCAGACCTTCTCCTCCCCACCCCTGACCTTCTCCCCCCACCCCAGACCTTCTCCCCCACCCCTGACCTCCTCCCCCCACCCCTGACCTTCTCCTCCCCACCCCAGACCTTCTCCCCCAACCCCAGACCTTCTCCTCCCCCCACCCCTGACCTTCTCCTCCCCCACCCCTGACCTCCTCCCCCCCACCCCAGACCTTCCCCCCACCCCAGACCTCCTCCCCCCACCCCCTGACCTCCTCCCCCACACCCCTGAGCTTCTCCTCCCCCCACCCCTGACCTCCTCCCCCCACCCCTGACCTTCTCCTCCCCCACCCCAGACCTTCTCCCCCACCCCAGACCTTCTCCCCCCACCCCTGACCTTCTCCCCACCCCAGACCTTCTCCCCCCACCCCAGACCTTCTCCTCCCCACCCCTGACCTTCCCCCCCACCCCAGACCTTCTCCCCCCACCCTGACCTCCTCCCCCACCCTGACCCCAGACCTTCTCCCCCCACCCCAGACCTTCTCCCCCACCCTGAATCCTCCCCCACCCCAGACCTTTCCCCCCAGACCCTCCCCCCCCCACCCCAGACCTCCTCCCTCTAGACCTTTCCCCACCCTGACTCCTTCCCCACCCTGACCACCCCCACCCTGACCTCCCCCCACCCCAGACCTCCCCCCCACCCCAGACCTTCCCCCCACCCCAGACCTTCCCCCCCACCCCAGACCTCCCTCACCCCAGACCTTTCCCTCCCCACCCTGACCTTCCTTCCTCCCCACCCCTGACCTTTCTTCCCTTCCCCCACCCCTGACCTCCTCCCCCACCCTGACCTTCTCCTCGCCCACCTGACCTCCTCCCCCACCCCTTTCCCCACCCCAGACCCTCCTCCCCCCACCCAGACCTTCTCCCCACCCCAGACCTTCTCCTCCCACTCCAGACCTTCTCCCCCCACCCCAGACCTTCCCTTCCCTCACCTTGACCTCCCTCCCCCACCCCAGACCTTCTCCCCCACCCCCAGGCCTTTCTCTCCACCATCCCCTGACCTTCTCCCCCCACCCCAGACCTTTCCCCCCACCCCAGACCTTCTCCTCCCCACCCCTGACCTTCTCCTCCCCTATCCCCCCTCCCCCACCCCAGACCTTCTCCCACCACCCCTGACCTCTCCCCCCACCCCAGACCTTCTCCCATCACCCCTGACCTTCTCCCCCACTCCCAGACCCCTTCTCCCCCACCCCCTTCTCCTCCCCACCCCAGACCTCCCTCCCCCCACCCCAGACTCCTCCCCACCCCAGGCCTCCCCCCACCCCAGACCTCCTCCCCCACCCCTGACCTCCCCTCCCCCACCCCAGACCTCCTCCCCCCACCCCAGACCTCCCTCCCCCCACCCCAGACCTCCTCCCCCACCCCTCCCCCCACCCCAGACCTTCCTCCCCCCACCCCAGACCTCCTCCCCCACCCCAGACCTCCCCCCCCCCAGACCTTCCCCCACCCTGACCTCCTCCCCCCACCCCTGACCTCCTCCCCCCCCCTGACCTCCTCCCCCCCCCCTGACCTCCTCCCCCCACCCCAGACCTTCTCCTCCCCCCACCCTGGCACACCTCCCCACCTCAGACCTTCTCCCCACCCCCTGACCTTCTCCCCCCACCCCAGACCTCCTCCCCCCCCTGACCTTCTCCCTCCCCACCACCTGACCTCCTCCCCCCACCCCTGACCTTCTCCTCCCCCACCCCCTGACCTCCTCCCCCCACCCCTGACCTTCTCCTCCCCCCACCCCAGACCTCCTCCCCCCACCCCAGACCTTCTCCCCACCCCAAAGACCTTCTCCTCCCACCCCAGACCTTCTCCCCCACCCCAGACCTTCCTCCTCCCCACCCCAGACCTTCTCCCCCACCCCAGACCTCCTCCCACCCACCCCTGACCTCCTCCCCACCCCAGACCTTCTCCCCCCCACCCCAGACCTTCTCCCACGACCTTCCTCCCCTCCCCTGACCTCTCCCCCCACCCCAGACCTTCTCCCCCCACCCCAGACCTTCTCCTCCCCCCCTGACCCCCCCCACCCCAGACCTTCTCCACCACCCAGACCTTTCCCACCCCAGGCCTTCTCCCCCACCCCAGACCTTCTCCTCCCCACCCCAGACCTCTCCCCCCCCAGACCTCCTCCCCCACCCCAGACCTCCTCCTCCCACCCTGACCTCCTCCCCCACCCCGACCTCCTCCCCCCCCCCAGACCTCCTCCCCCACCCTGACCTCCTCCCCCCCACCCCAGACCTCCTCCCCATCCCAGACCTCCTCCCCCCACCCCTGACCTTCTCCCCCCCCCACCCTGACTCTCCTCAGCTCTCCCCCACCCCAGACCTCCCCACCCTGACCTTCTCCCCCCACCCCAGACCTCCTCCCCCACCCTGACCTCCCCCCCCCACCCCAGACCTCCTCCCCCCACCCCAGACCTTCTCCTCCCCCTCCAGATTCTTCTCCTCCCATCCCAGACCTTCTCCCCACCCCCCCTCCTCCCCACCCCAGACCTTCTCCCCCACCCTTCCTCCACCCTGACCTCCTCCCCCAGACCTTCCCCCCACCCCTGACCTTCTCCTCCCCCACCCCAGACCTTCTCCCCCACCCCAGACCTTCTTCTCTCCACCCCCAGACCTTCTTCTCCCCACCCCAGACCTTCTTCTCCCCCAACCTTCTCCTCCCCCCAGTTCTCCTCCCCCCCCCAGACCTTCTCCTCCCCCACCCCAGACCTTCTCCTCCCCACCCCAGACCTTCTCTCTCTCCCCACCCCAGACCTTCTTCTCCCCCCACCCCAGACCTTCTTCTCCCCTTCTCTCCCCACCCCAGACCTTCTCCTCTCCACCCCAGACCTTCTCCCCCCCCACCCCAGACCTTCTCTCTCTCCTTCTCCACCCCAGACCTTCTCCTCTCCCCACCCCAGACCTTCCTCCTCCCCCACCCCAGACCTTCTTCCCCCCCCAGACCTTTTTCTCCCCCCCCAGACCTTCTTCTCTCCCCACCCCAGACCTTCTCCTCCCCCCACCCCCAGACCTTCTCCTCCCCACCCCAGACCTTCTCCTCCCCCCACCCCAGACCTTCTTCTCTTCCCACCCCAGACCTTCTCCTCCCCCACCCCAGACCTTCTTCTCTCCCCACCCCAGACCTTCTCCTCCCCCCACCCCAGACCTTCTCCCCCCACCCCAGACCTTCTCCCCCACCCCTGACCTCCTCCCCCCACCCCTGACCTCCTCCCCCCAGACCTTCTCCCCCACCCCTGACCTCCTCCTCCCCCCACCCCAGACCTTCTCCTCCCCCCACCCCAGACCTTCTTCTCTCCCCACCCCAGACCTTCTCCTCCCCCACCCCAAACCTTCTTCTCCCCCACCCCAGACCTTCTCCTCCCCCACCCCAGACCTTCTCCTCCCCCCACCCCAGACCTTCTTCTCTCCCCACCCCTGACCTCCTCCCCCACCCCAGACCTTCTCCCCCCACCCCAGACCTTCTCCCCCACCCCAGACCTCCTCCACCCCAGACCTTCTCCCCCACCCCAGACCTTCTCCCCCCCAGACCTCCCTCCCCCAGACCTTCTCCCCCCACCCCAGACCTCCTCCCCCCCAGACCTCCTCCCTGACTCCCCCCTGACCTCCTCCCCCCACCCCTGACCTCCTCCCCCCACCCCAGACCTTCTCCCCCCACCCCTGACCTTCTCCCCCCCCACCCCAGACCTTCTCCCCCAACCCCAGACCTTCTCCTCCCCACCCCTGACCTTCTCCTCCCCCCACCCCTGACCTCCTCCCCCCACCCCAGACCTTCTCCCCCACACCAGACCTCCTCCCCCCACCCCTGACCTCCTCCCCCCACCCCTGACCTTCTCCTCCCCCACCCCGACCTCCTCCCCCACCCCTGACCTTCTCCTCCCCCCACCCCCAGACCTTCTCCCCCCACCCCAGACCTTCTCCCCCCACCCCGACCTTCTCCCCCCACCCCAGACCTTCTCCCCCCACCCCAGACCTTCTCCTCCCCACCCTTGACCTTCTCCCCCCACCCCAGACCTTCTCCTCCCACCCCGACCTCCTCCCCCACCCCTGACCTCCTCCCCCCACCCCAGACCTTCTCCCCCACCCCAGACCTTCTCCCCCCACCCCCTGACCTTCTCCCCCCACCCCAGACCTTCTCCCCCCACCCCAGACCTTCTCCCCCACCCCTGACCTTCTCCCCCCACCCCAGACCTTCTCCCCCCACCCCCAGACCTCCTCCCCCACCCCAGACCTCCTCCCCCCAGACCTTCTCCCCCCAGACCTTCTCCCCCCACCCCCTGACCTCCTCCCCCCACCCTGACCTCCTCCCCTCACCCCAGACCTTCTCCCCCCACCCCTGACCTTCTCCCCCACCCCAGACCTTCTCCCCCCCACCCCTGACCTTCTCCCCCCACCCCAGACCTTCTCCCCCAACCCCAGACCTTCTCTCCTCCCCACCCTGACCTTCTCCTCCCCCACCCCTGACCTCCTCCCCCACCCCAGACCTTCTCCCCCCACCCAGACCTCCTCCCCCCCACCCCTGACCTCCTCCCCCCACCCCTGAGCTTCTCCTCCCCCCACCCCTGACCTCCTCCCCCACCCCTGACCTTCTCCTCCCCCACCCCAGACCTTCTCCCCCCACCCCAGACCTTCTCCCCCCACCCCTGACCTTCTCCCCCCACCCCAGACCTTCTCCCCCCACCCCAGACCTTCTCCTCCCCACCCCTGACCTTCTCCCCCCACCCCCAGACCTTCTCCCCCCACCCCTGACCTCCTCCCCCCACCCCTGACCTTCTCCTCCCCACCCCAGACCTTCTCCCCCAACCCCAGACCTTCTCCTCCCCACCCCTGACCTTCTCCTCCCCCACCCTGACCTCCTCCCCCACCCCAGACCTTCTCCCCCACCCCAGGCCTCCTCCCCCCCACCCCTGACCTCCTCCCCCCACCCCCTGAGCCTCCTCCCCCCACCCCTGACCTCCTCCCCCCACCCCCTGACCTTCTCCTCCCCCACCCCAGACCTTCTCCCCCCACCCCAGACCTTCTCCCCCCACCCCTGACCTTCTCCCCCCACCCCCAGACCTTCTCCCCCCACACCCAGACCTTCTCCTCCCCACCCCTGACCTTCTCCCCCCACCCCAGACCTTCTCCCCCCCACCCCTGACCTCCTCCCCCCACCCCTGACCTTCTCCTCCCCCACCCCCAGACCTTCTCCCCCCACCCCAGGGCCTTCTCCCCCCACCCCTGGCCTTCTCCCCCCACCCCAGACCTTCTCCCCCCACCCCAGACCTCCTCCCCCCACCCCAGACCTCCTCCCCCCAGACCTTCTCCCCCCACCCCTGACCTCCTCCCCCACCCCTGACCACCCCCCACCCCCTGACCTCCTCCCCCCACCCCAGACCTTCTCCCCCACACCCCAGACCTTCTCCCCCCACCCCAGACCTTCTCCCCCCACCCCAGACCTTCTCCCCCACCCCCAGACCTTCTCCTCCCCACCCCTGACCTTCTCCTCCCCACCCCCCTGACCTTCTCTCCCCCCCACCCCTGACCTCCTCCCCCCACCCCTGACCTTCTCCTCCCCCCACCCCTGACCTCCTCCCCCCACCCCCTGAACTTCTCCTTCCCCCACCCCAGACCTCCTCCCCCCACCCCAGACCTTCTCCCCCCACCCCAGACCTTCTCCTCCCACCCCAGACCTTCTCCCCCCACCCCAGACCTCCTCCCCCCACCCCTGACCTCCTCCCCCCACCCCAGACCTTCTCCCCCCCACCCCAGACCTTCTCCCACCACCCTGACCTTCTCCCCCCACCCCCAGACCTTCTCCCCCCACCCCAGACCTTCTCCTCCCCACCCCTGACCTTCTCCTCCCCCATCCCCCTGACCTCCTCCCCCCACCCCAGACCTTCTCCCACCACCCCTGACCTTCTCCCCCCACCCCAGACCTCCTCCCCCCACCCCAGACCTCCTCCCCCCACCCCCTGACCTTCTCCCCCCCACCCCAGACCTTCTCCCCCCACCCCTGACCTTCTCCCCCCACCCCAGACCTCCTCCCCCCACCCCAGACCTTCTCCTCCCCACCCCTGACCTTCTCCTCCCCCCCCCACCCCAGACCTTCTCCCCCCACCCCCCAGACCTTCTCCCCCCACCCCAGACCTTCTCCTCCCCACCTCAGACCTTCTCCTCCCCACCCCTGACCTTCTCCTGCCCCCACCCCAGACCTCCTCCCCCCACCCCAGACCTTCTCCCTCCCCCCACCCCCTCCCTCCACACCCACACTCCCTATTTAAAAAAATCGTTTAATTTAAAATTTGTGGAAAAATTTTAAATCAGACGTACGAGCAATGTATTTCTTTTCTAAAAAAAAAATAATTAATATCAGTTATACGGAATGAGTTATCCCAGCGTCTCTATTACACGCCCCCCCCCACCCCCACCCCCACTCCCACAGGTGAGAACCAGGTGAGGGAAGGATAGCATCTGTTTTTTTTTAACCTTTTCTTCTGTTTAAAAAAACAAAAACAGCATCAGCAACAACAGCAACAAAAGCCTCTATTCATGATGGCAGTCAACGATGGTAGCTGATGGTGGTTGTGTTGTGTCTCGCCGCCGAAGATCTTGTTTATAGAGTTCCCATTTCATCCGTGCAACCTGCAACAGTTTATACACGGCCGTACCGACACGGACACAACTGCGATGCAGTTGGCTGGGGTGGGGGGAGAGGGGAGTTTGTTATAGCTGGCGCACTTCCACCCGCAGACATCACGTCGGTGTTTATGTTTGGTGGTTTTTTTTTTTTTACCGAGACACCTATTTTAGAGTTAGACACTCAGCTGTGGTAGCTGTGTACATTAACACCTTAGAATCAGGGCCCGACAGGGGTGCGTGTATATCATCCCCTCGAATTCTCTATTTCCTTGAATCAACGATTTCCAACGAATTTCATGAAATTCAATATTTACTTGAATCATCCAATTCCTAAAATCACATTTTCGCACATCGTCTTTGTCTTGAAATCACCCATTTCCTAGGGCATCTATTTTCTCACAGTATTTATCTACTTCTTAAATCATCTTTTCCCTTATGTCATCTATTTCCTTACATCTTCTAGTTCCTTATATCATATATTTCCTAGGAATAGATCACCATGTACACGTTTTGCTAAATAAAATTGTTTTAAATTTATAATAATTAATTGAGGCCCAATGGAAACATATGTTAAATCGAAAGGAAAGAATTAATACAACAGTATTCCAGTTTAAAATACAATTATGAAAAAATCGGATCTGCCCGAAATCAAAAATAACCTAGCCTACCGATCAAGCCGAAGGGGATATAACTCTATGCAAAGGTTTTGCAGGATACAGCTAGTAAAGAATAAAATGTAATGAAACAAATGTTTTGTAATGGTTGTTTAGTGTCCTTTCTACACAGACTGTCCATAATTGATGGCTTTTTGGGGCAGTGACGATGGTGTTTGAAGTTCCTGTAAGGAGGAGAATAAATCTCTTAGATCCTATAAACCATAAATGTGACTGTTTTAATGGTGACCTTCTTTCATCCCCACCGTAGCCGATAATGCAATGGCCATGGAGTCACCACGGGAGATATTGCATGGGACTTTAGCCATGACCTAAAATATCCATTGGTCCTCACAGGAGATCGAACCAGGGAACCCTCATTTCGACAGTCGAGAGCTTTACCACACGACCATCCGTCCACTTAGCGACAATGGTAACATGCCCTATTCCCATCGCCTGAGGTGGCTGGGGGGTTGTGAGGGGGGGGGGCATAGGAGACTCTTTTTATCACCTTCATCTCATCATTTAAATGTGTAAGGGGAGTGGGGTTTGCGAGGTTTGTGCGAATTATTCTAATGACACTCACACAGAGCCCCTGTGTACTGGTCAGTTAGGCCGTATCTCAGCAAGGATGTAACGATCATACAGACAAAAAAAGAAATTCTGGGCCGGCCGTAATTGAAAACTCTAGGATACGAACCCGTAACATTCACCACGCCAATGTGTGTGTGTGTGTGTGTGTGTGTGTGTGTGTGTGGGAGGGGGGTCGGTTATTACATCATGCGAGTCAACGGGTCTTATTTTATCAGTTGCAACCCGTAAACTCACGTAAACTGTTTGTTATCAACGTGCCAGTTGTTGTTGTTGTTTTGTTTTCTACCAATCAAATACATAATGTTTTTTTTTACTACGAAGTATTTAAATGATTGTATTTTGTGAGTTGATACTTATTTTATTTATTTATTTATTTTGTTCTGTTTTGTTTTCAGATGCTAAGTGTAGCACGCGGGCTGAGTCATTGCCATCCCTGGTTGAGATCGCGACGTGATGCCATTTAATGAGCTGTCCCGTACATTGGTCAATAAATGGGGTCACTTCGTCCTTTGATCCATTTGTGGTCAAACTAAGAGCCTTTTGGCATTGCTTCCGGAATAATGCAAATCCAAATTAGCGCAAAGCCTTTGAAAAAAATATAGCATAAAGTCGCACACAAATTTTGGCCGATCGTACGTTTTTGTGTCTTGTTTGTGTGTCATATTAAGAATAATTTTTTTCGCTTGTTTACGAAATGTAGCGCAATCTGACAAGATGGACTACGTTTTTGTGTCTTATTTGTGTGTCATATTAAGAATAATTTTTTTCGCTTGTTTACGAAATGTAGCGCAATCTGACAAGATGGACTACGTTTTTGTGTCTTGTTTGTGTGTCATATTAAGAATAATTTTTTTCGCTTGTTTGCGAAACGTAGCGCAATCTGACAATATGGACCGGGTTAGTTTTCTTTTGTTCTCTTTCTACATCTAACCCTAGCTTGCGGTGCAACACTATTGGAAGAACAACAGTGGCAGTGGCGTAGCTATGGTTAGCAGGAAAGCATTAATTAAACCTTGCGTAAGTATCTTTTAGTATGTGGAGGTTTTAACACTCAAGTTACGCAACTGAACGATGAAAGAGGGTGTCAGGGGGTTGGGGGGTGTAACTTTGTTAATTTAGTCGGTTGGATTCGACGCCCCTCAGGCATTTGAATGCAACTTTGATGAACAACACCTGAACCTAAGAAAATAATCGCTCTCTTTACGAGAACTCGAAATTGAATACCGCAATGTATTAAAAAGCAAATAAACAGATAACGGTTCCAACAGATAATGAAAAACCAAAATGAACACTCAAAACACAATACTAATTAAAACATAGTTTGGCTGAATTTATTTTTTTTTAACACGCAAAGAGCGCTTCACAAGCCAGTTAATGTTTTTACACGGCAATATTTTTTTGTTCTCGATTACTTTTGTGATTCAATTACCGCAGATCATAAGCGCAGGCTTGTAAGTAAACGATACGATATCTTAATGGGATAGGGAATGATGCTGACATGAAAGGAAGTGCTAGGGAAATTAAGCACATGTTGTGACAATGTGTTTGTTTGTGACACACATTCTGTGACATTCTTACTTACCACCGTCCCGTCGGTGTGGGGGGGGACTGTGTGGAGAGAACTCATTAAAGTGTTCAGATGTCGTATCATTAATGTGGGGAATAGTTAAACAAGTGCCACTCGGCATGACTTTAATGTTTAGCGTGATCCTTTTACGATAGTATTGGAGTGTATACTTGACTACAGGTTATATCTATCTATCTATCTATCTATCTATCTATCTATCTATCTATCTATCTATCTATCTATCTATCTATCTATCTATCTATCTATCTATCTATCTATCTATCTATCTATCTATCTATCTATCTATCTATCTATCTATCTATCTATCTATCTATCTATCTATCTATATATATATATATATATATATATATATATATCCATCTATCTCTGTACAATTTATCGTTAATAATGTCAGTCCATTCTCTAACTATACATCTATTTATCAAATCGTCACCATATCCATCCATCCATTCATTTATCCATTCATCCACCCAACTATCCATCCACTGATACATATTGTATGTCCATTTGTTTAGATACGCAAAACTCCATGTATGTGTATCTTTCTGTGTAAATTTGAAAAAAAAAGTATCTATTAAATACATGTAGGCTTCTAAATTTAGATGATTTATCTTATGCAATTTTTTTTACCATTTGATGAAATCGAATTTTCTTTAGTATCAATTAAAATCTACTTCGATCTTTGTAAAATCAATACTCGATGATCTTTGGTAGGCGAAACACTCATCAGTTCTTAAGGTTGTTTGTGTTTGCTTTGAGCTATTCACCAGATGTGTTATCAGTAAAAAACCATTTGCCACTTTTTGGAAGGGGGTAGGAGTGGTGGCTGAATGTGTGTGTGTTTGGATGGGGGGATGCAACAAACTCCACCACCAATACAATCAAAGTCACTACGAAAACTTTGAACAACTAAAGCGAAGATAACTCCTTTTCAACTTCAACACGATTATCTTCAGACTTAACTTAGTGATCTTTTCCTACATTAAAAAAGATGAAAAAAAAAAACAACAAACAAACGAACATTTCAGCTACATCTGAGTTCTTGGCTACATCTGAGTGAATTCTTGGCTACAAAAGACACTCACGTTGCACTTCGTGGTCCAACATAAACGAAAAGTTATTTTTTTTCTTTTTTTAAACCTTCTACCCCCTAACCCTTCCCTCAAACTCTGTTTTTTTTCTTCTTTCAGACCTGATCTTCCTATATGGAGTGAGAGAACAATTACAACATTGTAAGACCAATGCTGCAGATGTAACCACAAGAAAACTTTCTTTTGAAGCTAGTCTACTTATCTGGCGGTAACAGCCACTAAGAAATTTTTTTTTTCTTTTCTTCTTCATCTTCTTCTGCTCTATCTTTCAACCAAGGGTTTAGCTTCTTCTCAATCTGTGGCCCGTACCACTTCCCCCTTCCACCTCACCCCGTCTCACGCTCATCCCCCCCCAGCCCGCGGCATCCCTCCTGGGAGACACCCCCTGCGTTAACCATTACGACATAATCGTTACCATGTGGACTTGTGTTCAAATCCTGTTTTTTTTTTATTTTTTTTTTTTAAACTATTTTACGTAAAATAAATGTAATGATAAAACAACAACAAAAATCAACTTTATTACTTCTGATGAACTTTACACAGGCGCCCTAGAGAGTTGACGAGATGGAAGAAATAATAAAAATGGGAGGGGGGTGTTACGGGATGGGGAGGGGGGAGTGAGGGTGTTAGTGGCGTTGGTACTGAGGTGGGTGGTGGGGGGGGGAGGGGTTAGGGTTATGGAGGGCGATTGATTATGAGATGTGGACCACGGGTTACGGTGTGAGACTTGTTGCTGTAAATACACTTTGTCATCGGATTAGTCCGCCTTCTTGTCAATATTCAGCATTAATATGACACTAATATGGACTAATATGGATTAATATGATACTAATATACGACTAATATGGATTAATATGCTACTAATATGCCACTAATATGCTACGAATGGCTACTAATATGGACTAATATGCTACTAATATGCTACTAATATGCTACTAATATGCCACTAATATGATACTAATATGGATTAATATGCTACTAATATGCCACTAATATGCTACTAATATGCCACTAATATGATACTAATATGGATTAATATGCTACTAATATGCCACTAATATGCTACTAATATGCCACTAATATGATACTAATATGGATTAATATGCTACTAATATGCCACTAATATGCTACTAATATACCACTAATATGATACTAATATGGATTAATATGCTACTAATATGCCACTAATATGCTACTAATATGCCACTAATATGATACTTATATGGATTAATATGCTACTAATATGCCACTAATATGATACTAATATGGATTAATATGCTACTAATATGATACTAATATACGACTAAAATGAATTAATATCCTACTAAAATGCCACTAATATGCTACAAATGGCTACTAATATGGACTAATATGCCACTAATATGATACTAATATGGATTAATATGCTACTAATATGCCACTAATATGCTACTAATATGCCATTAATATGATACTAATATGGATTAATATGCTATTAATATGCCACTAATATGCTGCTAATATGCCACTAATATGATACTAATATGCCACCAATATGCTACTAATATGCCACTAATATGATACTAATATGGATTAATATGCTACTAATATGATACTAATATACGACTAATATGGATTAATATGCTACTAATATGCTACTAATATGCCACTAATATGATACTAATATGGATTAATATGCTACTAATATGCCACTAATATGCTACTAATATGCCACTAATATGATACTAATATGGAATAATATGCTACTAATATGCCACTAATATGATACTATATGCTGCTAATATGCCACTAATATGATACTAATATGCCACTAATATGCTACTAATATGCCACTAATATGATACTAATATACGACTAATATAGATTAATATGCTACTAATATGCCACTAATATGCTACTAATATGCCACCAATATGATACTAATATGGATTAATAGGCTACTAATATGCCACTAATATGCTACTAATATGCCACTAATATGATACTAATATGGAATAATATGCTACTAATATGCCACTAATATGATACTATATGCTGCTAATATGCCACTAATATGATACTAATATGGATTAATATGCTACTAATATGCCACGAATATGATACTAATATGGATTAATATGCTACTAATATGATACTAATATACGACTAATATGGATTAATATGCTACTAATATGCCACTAATATGCTACTAATATGCCACTAATATGATACTAATATGGATTAATATGCTACTAATATGCCACTAATATGCTACTAATATGCCACTAATATGATACTAATATGGATTAATATGCTACTAATATGCCACTAATATGATACTATATGCTGCTAATATGCCACTAATATGATACTAATATGCCACCAATATGCTACTAATATGCCACTAATATGATACTAATATGGATTAATATGCTACTAATATGATACTAATATACGACTAATATGGATTAATATGCTACTAATATGCCACTAATATGCTACTAATATGCCACTAATATGATACTAATATGGATTAATATGCTACTAATATGCCACTAATATGCTACTAATATGCCACTAATATGATACTAATATGGATTAATATGCTACTAATTTGCCACTAATATGATACTAATATGCCACTAATATGATACTAATATGGATTAATATGCTACTAATATGCCACTAATATGATACTATATGCTGCTAATATGCCACTAATATGATACTAATATGGATTAATATGCTACTAATATGCCACTAATATGCTACTAATATGCCACTAATATGATACTAATATGGATTAATATGCTACTAATTTGCCACTAATATGATACTATATGCTGCTAATATGCCACTAATATGATACTAATATGCCACTAATATAATACTAATATGGATTAATATGCTTGCTACTAATATGATACTAATATACGACTAATATAGATTAATATGCTACTAATATGCTACTAATATGCCACTATTATGATACTAATATGGATTAATATGCTACTGATATGCCACTAATATGCTACTAATATGCCACTAATATGATACTAATAAGGATTAATATGCTACTAATTTGCCACTAATATGATACTATATGCTGCTAATATGCTACTAATATGATACTAATATACGACTAATATGGATTAATATGCTACTAATATGCCACTAATATGCTACTAATATGCCACTAATATGATACTAATATGGATTAATATGCTACTAATATGCCACTAATATGCTACTAATATGCCACTAATATGATACTAATATGGATTAATATGCTACTAATATGATACTAATATACGACTAATATGGATTAATATGCTACTAATATGCCACTAATATGCTACTAATATGCCACTAATATGATACTAATATGGATTAATATGCTACTAATAAGCCACTAATATGCTACTAATATGCCACTAATATGATACTAATATGGATTAATATGCTACTAATATGCCACTAATATGCTACTAATATGCCACTGATATGATACTAATATGGATTAATATGCTACTAATATGATACTAATATACGACTAATATGGATTAATATGCTTTACTAATATGCCACTAATATGCTACTAATATGCCACTAATATGATACTAATATGGATTAATATGCTACTAATATGCCACTAATATGCTACTAATATGCCACTAATATGATACTAATATGGATTAATATGCTACTAATATGCCACTAATATGCTACTAATACCCCACTAATATATGATACTAATATGGATTAATATGCTACTAATTTGCCACTAATATGATACTATATGCTGCTAATATGACACCTATATGATACTATTATGCCCATAATATGATACTAATATGCCACTAATATGATACTAATATGGATTAATATGCTTGATACTAATATGATACTAATATACGACTAATATAGATTAATATGCTACTAATATGCTACTAATATGCCACTATTATGATACTAATATGGATTAATATGCTACTGATATGCCACTAATATGCTACTAATATGCCACTAATATGATACTAATATGGATTAATATGCTACTAATTATTTTACACTAATATGATACTATATGCTGCTAATATGCCACTAATATGATACTGATAATACTTACTAATATGCTGCTAATATGCCACTATTATGATACTAATATGGATTAATATGCTTGCTACTAATATGATACTAATATACGACTAATATGGATTAATATGCTACTAATATGCCACTAATATGCTACTAATATGCCACTAATATGATACTAATATGGATTAATATGCTACTGATATGCCACTAATATGCTACTAATATGCCACTAATATGATACTAATAAAGAATTAATATGCTACTAATTTGCCACACTAATATGATACTATATACTTGTGCCTAATATGCTACTAATATGATACTAATATACGACTAATATGGATTAATATGCTACTAATTATGCCACTAATATATATGCTACCTAATATGCCACTAATATGATACTAATATGGATTAATATGCTACTAATATGCCCACTAATATGCTACTAATATGCCACTAATAACTGATACTAATATGGATTAATATGCTACTAATATGATACTAATATACGACTAATATAGATTAATAT
The DNA here is from genome assembly GCA_021962125.1 of Bulinus truncatus. Taxonomy (NCBI): domain Eukaryota; kingdom Metazoa; phylum Mollusca; class Gastropoda; family Planorbidae; genus Bulinus; species Bulinus truncatus. The sequence continues at coordinate 6,199,805 of JAGDYQ010000010.1, read as the reverse complement.
ATAATATATACTAATATGCTACTAATATGCCACTAATATGATACTAATATGGATTAACCATAACTACTACTAATATATACCCACCCTAATATGCTACTAATATGCCACTAATATGATACTAATATAGTTAATATGCTACTAATATGCTACTACTAATATGCTACTAATATGCCACTAATATGATACTAATATGGATTAATATGCTACTAATATGATACTAATATACGACTAATATGGATTAATATGCTACTAATATGCCACTAATATGCTACTAATATGCCACTAATATGATATAATATGGATTAATATGCTCACTAATATAGCCACTAATATGCTACTAATATACTTACCCTAATATGATACTAATATGGATTAATATGCTACTAATTTGCCACTAATATGATACTAATATGCCACTAATATGATACTAATATGGATTAATATGCTACTAATATGCCACTAATATGATACTATATGCTGCTAATATGCCACTAATATGATACTAATATGCCACCAATATGCTACTAATATGCCACTAATATGATACTAATATGGATTAATATGCTACTAATATGCCACTAATATGCTACTAATATGCCACTAATATGATACTAATATGGATTAATATGCTACTAATTTGCCACTAATATGATACTATATGCTGCTAATATGCCACTAATATGATACTAATATGCCACTAATATGATACTAATATGCCACTAATATGATACTAATATGGATTAATATGCTTGCTACTAATATGATACTAATATACGACTAATATAGATTAATATGCTACTAATATGCTACTAATATGCCACTATTATGATACTAATATGGATTAATATGCTACTGATATGCCACTAATATGCTACTAATATGCCACTAATATGATACTAATATGGATTAATATGCTACTAATTTGCCACTAATATGATACTATATGCTGCTAATATGCCACTAATATGATACTAGTATGCCACTAATATGCTACTAATATGCCACTAATATGATACTAATATGGATTAATATGCTTGCTACTAATATGATACTAATATACGACTAATATGGATTAATATGCTACTAATATGCCACTAATATGCTACTAATATGCCACTAATATGATACTAATATGGATTAATATGCTACTAATATGCCACTAATATGCTACTAATATGCCACTAATTTGCCACTAATATGATACTATATGCTGCTAATATGCCACTAATATGATACTAATATGCCACTAATATGCTACTAATATACCATTATTATGCAACTAATATAAATGCAGTCAAATATCCACGATTTTTACATAAGATATACTCTATGCTCCCCTCCCCACTCCAATGAACATCAAAGGTGCGGTAGAGCGCTCGACTGTTAACCTGAGTGTCCCGAGTTTGATCTCTCTCTCTCTCTCTCTCTCTCTCTCTCTCTCTCTCTCTCTCTCTCACACACACACACACACACACACACAGGTGGGTCGAAGACGATTTTTAGGTGGGAAGGTACAACATTAAAGCTTTGGTTTTAGTGAGTCACATAGCGTGAAAGTTCTCTTGTCTGACTGGTGATGCCATATTTACCAGATTTACAATTCATAAGGCCACCTAAAGCCATTTTTTGGTGGGCTTCGTGCAATGAGCGTAGATGTTGTGTGGGCGCAAGGCTCCCCGGAGCTTACGCCCAAGAAGATGCTCGCCCTCCCTTTCCCCCCACCTTTTTTTTTTTTGTTAACTTCTAAACAAAGAAAACAGATGAAGCACAAGCCGAAAAAAAAAAAATTCCAGAAACTTCAAGTAGCCGAATCATGTCGGACGCATCGCTCCGGAGATAAGCCGGAGATATGAGACGGAGCTAGCGACTGATCTTCGAACACATTTTTTTTTGTAGTTGGTTGTTGCTATTTCGTTACTATCAACTCTCTCTCTCTCCCCCCCCTTCCCTCTTCTAAACACAAGGTCACGCCTATGACTGCAATCGTGACTGTAGCAGCTTGAAATGATTTGCTTCAGATATGTGGCTCATGTTCTCGGGTAAGGAGGAGAAGTGTGGGGTGAGGGGGGGGGTGTTCTTCCTCTTCCATTTAGATCACATACACGCTGTGGCAACCCCCGTGTAATCAAATAGGTGAATAGTATTGAGAAACGGTGTGTGTGGGGGTGGGTGGGTGGGGGGTGCGGGGGTGTTTTTAGTTGACAAAATCAGTTAAAGTTTTTTTTTTTATTCTCCAATGGTCGAGACGTTGTTGGTCAGAACATTAAAGCCAAGAAGACAGGTTCGGTCAGTGCTGAAGACAAAGAGTTGGGGGCCCGGGTGAGGGGCTTCCGACCTCTTTGGGGGGCCCCTGCATTTTGACATTCGACACCCATTTCGCAGGATAAAGTACGTAATATTTAATAAAAAAAAAAACAATATTTGGGGGGCCCTCAAGCTGTGGCCCAGGGGATTTTCGGAGTGGGACCCCCTCCGCCCTTTTGGGTTCGAGTCTTATTTTAAAGGCTAGCGAACATTTCATCAGCAGCCAATACGTAA
>JAGDYQ010000010.1:6127597-6196767 GCA_021962125.1 Bulinus truncatus | reverse complement strand
CGGTAATCAGCACCGTTTCCCAGGCCCCCATTTGTTCGTCTGCTACCATTATACTGAAACATCCAGAGCAAACACCTTCATTTAGACCGATTTCAGCACAATGCTCCTGACATGGGAGAATTATGACTTCTGTGTTTCTCTCTCTCGCCCTTCCTACTTTGGAGCGTTGTTATCAGCGGTTAAAAAGAAGATTTATTGCTCCTGTCAATAGGTTTGTAATGTAATAGGAGTTTATATCAGCTTGTTGCCTCTCGCCTCTCTCTCTCTCCTTTTTCTTTCGACTCTTGTCACACTGCACCAACCTTACACCATCCCGTTAGTTTTTAAGTGTGAGAAAAATCTGTTTTTATTACAATTCATGTATACTTTCTGGATATTAAATTAGCCGAAGACTGAGCCCCCCCCTTCCTCTTCAATGCATACATAACTACATTAATAACAATCGTAGGAGTAATTATAAAATTGAAAAATGTTTAGGCTCATATTGACTTTATTGAAGGGACACAGTTCATTAAAATAATCACGTCGTGCGACATATCTCGACCTGTCCATATCTTGAATCCAGTGCAGCGGCGTATCTCGGACAAAGCCTAAAGAGCGGCTGTTTTCTCCCCCTTCCCCACCCACCACCACGGGCACTCACTTTACCACCAAGGCAGGGGGCAGGTTTTCACTGCGTTAGTGCTAACTGGCACGCGAATATATCTTAGTCGGACTCCGCTACCTATAAATACGCCACTGACTCGCCTGTCGGACCACCGACTGAAATTCTTAGATCCTTGCCGATCCCCGACAATCTATGAAAAGTTTTTGAGGGTGGACACACTTCCCTTTTTATTTTATTTTATAGCAGATTAAGATGAGCGAATTGGGTCGGATGGCCGAGTGGTGTAGATACTCGTATGTCGACCTGAGAGTCCTGGGTTCGATCCTCGGTGAGAACCATGGAAATTTTTCCAGGTGAAATTTGTTTCAAAGTCGTCCCACAAGTCCACCCAGCTTTAAATGGGTACCTGACTTTAAGTTGGGGGAAGTAAAGGCGGCTGGGCGTTGTGCTAACCACACAATCCCTTCATATGCCGAGGTTATAGAAACAGATGAATTCTACACTTCATCTGCCCCGAAGGCCCTTTAGGGCTAAGGGGACTTTACTTTTAAAATGAGCGAATGATTCGAAAAATCGCCTCCAATCCAGCCAGTGACTATTTCACAAAATGTTACAAAAAAAAAAAGTGCCTTCAAATATTTGAACATTTTAGCAAATCGTCTTTTTAACGTGCGAATCAAGGCTGGTTTCAGCCTGTACCCAATCCAAAGGGCCACAACCCCAAAATCTGTAAGGATAATTTCCTTTTATGAAGGCTATCAAGTAAAATAACGTTTTTTCCTAGGTACAGTTTAAAAAAAAAATACCTGGTTTTATTATATCTACACAAAGAAGGTTATTGCCTTCTACAACATAATTATAAGTGGTGGTTCAAGAAGTGAATGGAGGGGAAGAGGCTTAGGGTGGTGGGGGGGTGCGGGGAGGGGCGCACCACTATCAAAGCGAAAAAAACACATTTTTGCTGAGTTCTTTTACGTAATTCCCGTTAGAATATATACTGTTAAAACGACTGTCCCGAGTTCAAAACCGATCTGCTTCCTTGATTCTTATCTTCAAGTGTAAAGATAATCAAACATTTGGTAAAGGAGGAGTGTTTATTATTATTTTTTTTTATAATTTTAAAATTGAAGAAAAACAATTTTTAATGTATTCCTCCCTTCGTTCATAGCAATGTACTGCAATGTAGTGCAGTGTACCACGATAGTTCTGCTCTCTTCTTTCTGCTACACTTCTGGTATCGCGGACTAGCGCGCCCTCTGTGAATGAAGTGTCGTAAGGACAGCTGTTTGTTTAATTCGCGCCATCAATGTAGATAATTAAAAAACACTTCTGTCTCGGCGGCGGTGAATATGGTGAGCACACTTTTAACAAAAAAAAAAATACTCACTCACTCCCTCCCTTCCTTTCCCAATCTCTCTCCCTCCCTCCCTCCCTCCCTCACTCCCACCCACACACAGTCTATATATCTCTTCTCAAGGCAACAACACCTGCTTACATGCTTGCGCGCCTTTTTTTTTTTATTATTTTTATTTTTTTTTTGACTTTGTTCTTCTTTGATTTTCTTTAAAAATAGGTATAAGGGGGGAGAGGGTTGGGGGAGGAGGAGGGGGGGGGGACTCTTTGGGCTGGTTCCATTATCACACAGAGTTTTCACGGGGGCAAACTTCTTGACAACAATTTAGCGCCAAAAGGAAAACACGGGGGTCATACTCGTGCTTAGAAATTGGGCGAAATGTCTTTGAGCGTTTTTTAAATTCTACCAACTCCTCCCTCTCGTGCTTTTGTTCTTCTTTGCCCCACTCTCTCACCCGTTTCCCCCCCCCCTCCAAAAAAAAAGAGGAGAATGGTAAGGGGGGGGGGGGTAGATAATTGTCAAGTGGTTTTGTTTCAACTTCCAGCATTATTTTTTTTTTCATTTAAATCTTAAAGCATCCGGGTCTTTCGCGGAGCTATGTCTGTGAGTGTGTGTGGTTGGGGGAGGGAGAGAAAAGGAGGGCTGGGGGGGGGAATGTCTTTTGACTCACAGTCTACAAAGGAACTCACCCTGTGTACTGTTAATTACCAGTTGATGACTTGGACATTATTCGTTTGTTTGATGCATCTACTCTATCGAATCTTTCTCTCTCCCCCCTTCCCTCCCCACTCCACCCCCCCACGCCCTTACTCCCTTCTCTTCCCTTTATATATATATGGGGGGGGGGGGAAGACAAAAATAAAAAAAAAACGTGTTTGCTTTTTGCTTATCTTCCCCTTTCATATAGAGTAAAGAGCTGTGTTCAAACCATTATAGACTCTTCTAGTCAAAGGGTGGGGGGGGGGGAACAAAAATATTTCTTCCCTTTAGAGATTAGTAATTGTACAAAACACTCTAAGATTTTTTTAAGTTTGTGTTATTGTAATTTTCTTCATTCTTTTATATATATATATATATATATATATATATATATATCTTTTTCCTATCACGTGGTCTGTCTTCAAACAAAATTCTTTTTCAAAGCTTAAAAAAAATTGTTAAGGAAAACACAACATTAATTCCCCAACCCTATGTCTAAATCCCGATGTCTATGCCATAATGTTTAAATCCTGACAAAAGTTGTGAAATTTTTTTATTTAGAATAATAATAATATATAAAAGCAATTTGGGCTCTGCGTTAAATCGAAAGTAAAGAATTAATACAACAGTATTCCAGTTTTAAAATACAACCATGAAAAAAAATCGGATCTGCCCGAAACCAAAAAATAACCTAGCCTACCGATCATACCTAAGGGGATATAACTCGATGCAAATGTTTTTTGCAGGGTACAGCTAGTAATAATAATATTAATTAAATGATCGAAAGGACTTAAAGTCTTAGAGCCGTATCCGTACGTCAATGTTACTAACAATATGGATGAAATAGAAGGGGATGGAGGTATTTTGAAATGTATTTGCACCTATTGGTAAACAAATGATGTCTCCAATTAGGCAACTTTAAATAATTTACGCCAGCGTGTGAGAAAAAGAGAATCGAATCATAAAGTTGATTAAAGAAAACCAGGAGAATGAAAGGAAGGAACAGAATTGATGTCAGAAGATGAACTCTTGGAGAGAAGAGTTGAATGAATGAAGAACAGAAGGGAAAATAATTCAATATAGGTGTGTATGTGTGTGTGTTTGTGTGTGTTTGTGTGTGTGTGTGTGTGTGTGGAAAGGGAGGGGCTTCAGGTAAAATAAAAAGTAAAAACGAATCAGTTTATAAAAATAGAGAAGGCGAAAGATAGATAGATAGATAGATAATAGATAGATAGATAGATAGATAGATAGATAGATAGATAGATAGATAGATAGATAGATAGATAGATAGATAGATAGATAGATAGATAGATAGATAGATACTAGTTAGATGGATGGATGGATGGATGGATGTATAGATAGATAGATAGATAGATAGATAGATAGATAGATAGATAGATAGATAGATAGATAGATAGATAGATAGATAGATAGATAGATAGATAGATAGATAGATAGATAGATAGATAGATAGATAGATAGATAGATAGATAGATAGATAGATAGATAGATAGATATTATTAAAGCAAACCTAGCTACAAAGGTATAGCTAAAGCTTAGACAAAACTACCGTATGACAGAGAGAGAAAGAGTGAGTGCGAGAGAGAGAGGGGGAGAGAGAGGGAGAGAGAGGGAGCGAGAGGGAAAGAAAGAGGGAGTGATGGAGAGAGAGAGGGAGAGCGAGGGAGGGAGGGAGAAAGGGGAGAGAGGGAGGGAGAGAGTGAGAGGGAGAGAGAGAGGGGGGGAGAGAGGGAGAGAAAGAGGGAGAGAGGGAGAGAGGGAGATAGGTAGATAGAGGGAGGGAGAGAGTGAGAGGGAGAGAGAAAGGGAGAGTGGGGAGAGAGAGAGAGTGAGGAAAGGGAGGCGGCAGGAAGATAAAATAAAATGAAAGACAAAATGTGAATTAAGAGCAATGAAAGAAGTGAGATAGGAAAAAAAATATCAAAAAGAAATTACAAACAAGAAATAATTAGAGTCAGTTTGAAGTGTAGAAATAATCAACAACAACATTAAAAGAAATACAAGAATGAAAGAAAGGATTTGAAGAACAGAACGGAAGTAGATAAAACAACAACAACAACAGCAAACACAAACAGACAAGCCAATGACAACTAACCAGGTATAAACCAAGTATATTAAAAGAATATAAAAGAATAATAGGTAGATGGGGGAGGAGATAATAATAATAGGTCAGCGAAAACAAGAAGGGAGAGAAGTAGTGATTGGACTAGTGTAAATATATACAGTTTATAACAGAATGTATTACTATTTTCAAAGTAGAAGTTCGAAAAATAAAATGTGAAGAAAAGCTCAGAGAATGGAACACGATCTGGAATTTATTATAGCAGCCAAAGTTCATCGGAAGCGAATAAATTAAAGGAAATATATAAAAACATTGAAAAAATGCGAAAAATATATATTAAATATATATATACAAAAACATAAAAAAAGACAGTAGAAATACTATTTCAGCTAGTTAGATAAATTATCATTACAAAGTGGGATGGATGGCCGAGAGGTGTAGATACTCGACTGTCGACCTGAGAGTCCTGGGTTCGATCCTCGGGAATTTTTTCCAGGGTAAATTTGTTACAAAGTCGTCCCACAAGTCCATCCAGCTTTAAATTGGTATTTGACTTAAGTTGAGGAAGTAAAGGCGGCTGGGGCGTTGTGCTAACCACACAATCCCTTCATATGCTGAGGTTATAGAAACAGATGAATTCTACACTTCATATGCCGAGGTTATAGAAACAGATGAATTCTACACTTCATATGCCGAGGTTATAGAAACAGATGAATTCTACACTTCATATGCCGAGGTTATAGAAACAGATGAATTCTACACTTCATATGCCGAGGTTATAGAAACAGATGAATTCTACACTTCATATGCCGAGGTTATAGAAACAGATGAATTCTACACTTCATATGCCGAGGTTATAGAAACAGATGAATTCTACACTTCATATGCCGAGGTTATAGAAAAAGATGAATTCTACACTTCATATGCCCCGATTGCCCGTTTGGGCTAAGGGAACTTCACTTTTTTTTTATACAAAAATGATGGATTCCCCCATCCTGAGATATAGATCTTGTATGTATTTTGTTTTCTGTTTATCGACTACATGTACAGCAAAGACATGTGTATCTCAGTATACTGTACGCACCAACCCGTTGAATGTTTTAACGATCTTTTATATACATATTTCTATGATCTACTAAGAAAATTTTTGTTTTATGTGTTGTTGTTTTATATGCATTTTAAATCTTATTGTTTACTTATTTATTTTTATTTTGTTGAGTTTTGAAAGAATTAATTTCTTTTTGATATGTTGCTTTTGTAATATATCATAATCCCAATGCGAACTTTTTTTCCATTTTAAGAATAGCTGAAAAGTCATTTTCTTTTTTTACAAAATGTAACATCATGGACTCGAAATGACTAAACTTGTGTATTTTCATGTACAATCTCTACATGTGTTTCAACTTTCACTCTTCTCGCTAAATTATAACAGGTGTAAAATTGAGTTGTAAGATTTAAGGATGAACCCACAAACTATCAAACCCGCAAGGTCATAAAAAGTAAAAACTAATTCAAAGCTTATTCAAAATGTATTAAAAAAAAAACAACATTAAAGAATAGTCAAGTTCTCAAAGAACAGCCAATTTGTCAAAGAACAGCCAAGTTCTCAAAAAACAGCCAAGTTATCAAAGAACAGCTATGTTCTTAAAGAACAGCCGAGTTCTCAAAGAACAGCCAAGTTCTCAAAGAACAGCCAAGTTCTCAAAGAACAGCCAAGTTCTCAAAGAACAGCCAAGTTCTCAAAGAACAGCCAAGCTCTCTAAGAACAGTGTTGAGTAGCAATTGTTTAAGACATCAGAGATGATTTCCATCCAGAGTTTGGCCAAAGGTTGAGAGAAAGAAGGCGGGTTTATCATGTGTGTGGTGTGGGGTGGTGGAGTTGAAAGGGCACGGGGGGGGGGGAGGGTAAGTCCGCTGCACCTGTCGCAAGTATACAGACTAATGGACTAGAGGTGTTGCGTTGTTGATGTTTTATTTTTTATCTTGTCCTAAGCTTTTCAGTCCGTACTAAAAATAAAAGTTTTACGGACTTCTGTGCACATTTTTTATTTGTTTTTTTTTGTTTCGAATCCGTTATATAGAACTAGAATACAAACTCGACAAAGTGGTTGCATTCCGGTCAAAAGGAATCTGAACCGGATACTAAATCGGACACAGGGTTGAGAAAATCACCGATTCAAGATCTCGGGTAAAACTGTAACGTACAAAGACGATGACATAATTGGTGGGTATAGTACTAATTAGGGAGCGACCGATATGCCTTTTTACCGATAGTCCGATAGCGATATTTTTCCCTAGCATTTTTACCGATACAGATACCGATACCGATATTTTTTTTAATCAACAACAATGCCAAACACGTGTTTTTCTCGTGCTACAGCTAATGACGTATGTCAACCCATGCTCACCCCTTCCCTGTCATATTTCGTAACACTTCGCCCACACGTAAGTCTTGTTCCCCCCCCCCCCAACATCCCATTCCAAAAAAAAAAAAATACACACAGATGTTCACTAATTGTATCATTCAAGGTCATACATTAGAATTAAAAAATGCCAATTCTATTGTTTCAAGGTCATATTGCTGATGCAATTTTTATGGACGTGACACTTTCCGTGTACGCGTTTTTTTTTTCCTTTTTTAAAAAAAATCTTGTCTGATCTAGTTATAGAATTGGGTTATTTACGGATTTTTTTCCCTGCAATTCTGTTGTGAAAAAAATAAACAATGTATCGGCAGCCGAAAAACGGCCGGTCAGATAGTTAACCCATAGTGCCAATATCGGTTCGACTATCGGTCGCTCAATACAAAAATCTGTCGATCCGATATTAACCGATAGTGCCAATATCGGTCCGATACCGATACCGATCCGATTATCGGTCGCTCCCTAGTACTAATTTCACAATAGATAATGTGTAAAGTTGTTTGTATGTGTGTGTGGGGGGGGGGGCTAAGATAATATACACGAAAGAGAAAATGACCAACTAAAGTTTTATAAAGTTCGCAGGAATGTTTTTGAATTGAGTGGCATCTGGTCTAAGATGCATTTCCAAAGCTGTATTTAATCGACAATCTTGCTTGAGTGGGGTTATTTAATAATTATCAATCATGGGGTACAATACAGTTAAAATGAACTTTATCAATGATGGGATAGTTCAAAGTGAGAAGATAATTTTAAAATGCATCGAAGCTCTCTGAAGGTAGGTCCAGCACAGTGTGTTTATATGTGAAGTGAAATATCAAAATCCCAATAGGAGTGAGTAGTCTGTGAACAGAACTAAAGCTTACTTTGAGCATTATGTGTTTGGTATACTTTGGCACTAAATGCACTGGAACTAGTTCAATGTACTTATATTTATCAGTGGAATTGATGCAAATGTTGTCATCACATGCGAAACTATTGTTATCACATACGAAACTATTGTCATCACATACGAAACTATTGTCATCACATATTAAACTATTGTCATCACATACGAAACTATTGTCATCACATACGAAGCTAAACTATTGTCATCACATACGAAACTATTGTCATCACATACGAAACTATTGTCATCACATACGAAACTATTGTCATTACATAGGAAACGATTGGTTTGGAAACGATGAAGAAGTGGATTGCCAGTACTTGTCATGGTATAAAATAGCAATTATTACAAATGATGTAAAACTACAAGTTCCCAGATGAAATGTAGGATTTAATTTGTTTCAGTAACCTCGGCACATGAAAGGGCTTGTATATTTAACACAACGCCCAGCCACCACCTTACTCCCAGAAATTAAGGTCTGGTACGACCATCCGTCCAAAACATTACAAATGATGGTCAAAAACAATTTAGAAATAAACTCCCTGGACAGGGAAGCTTTGGTCAATTCTTTGTATTCTGCAGTCATGTTACTAAACCTGTAGTGAGCACTTATATATATATGTATATATATATATATATATATATATATATATATATATATATATCCCTTTCTCTCTCTCTTTCTCTCTCTCTCTTTCTCTCTCTCCCTTTCTCTCTATCTTTCTCTCTCTCTTTCCCTTTTTCTCGCTCTCTCCCTTTCTCTCTCTCTTTCTCTATCTCTCCCTTTCACTCTCATTTTCTCTCTCCCTATCTCTCTCTCTCTCTCTCTCTCTCTCTCTCGCTCACTCTCTCTCTCTGTATATATATATATATACATGCCATTAAATAGGTCATTTGTTAATGATGTGGCCCACCTCATTACGACCATCCTAGTGTGGCCCTCGGGTCCATAAACTATCACCCATCCCTATTATTTGCCTAACCAATAATCAATGGAAACAATTTGATTTTCATGGATGACTTTGAGTGGGGCGGTGGGAAGGGGAAACGGGGGGGGGGCGCCATCGTGCCAGCATACAGTTTCCCCCATCTCTTCACTACTCTTTCAATCGCTGAACTGGTACACCCTCCACCCCCGTCCCCACACCTTTCTATTCTAACAAAGAAAGAGATGAAAGTTCGGTAAATATAAAGAAAAAATAATACACAGCACTAGGAGGCTTACACAACAGGGGGGAAGGGGGGTAGTGGCAGGGCGGAGGGGAGGGGATGGATGGATGAGGAAACAACACATTAGATAATCACTCTAATTTGTTGGTCGTGTCAAAAAAAACAACGTCCAGTTGAAACAAGAACTGACGAAGCTAGTACAGGGGATTTCGGAAAAAAGGAAGGAGGTGCGGAGGAAGACGAACGGCGATAGTTCAGCATCCCCCCACCTTCCCCTCGCCCCACCCCCCTCCATCCCCACAAACTTTACCATAATCCACCCTCTGTACGGCCCTGTCGGGCGAGGTAGTCTAATGTTACAAGACGGAAGCTGTGTTACAGGTTATGTCAAAATACGAAGGAGCCTACGTTTAGAACTGTACTCAATTGACCTACGGAACAAATTTTTTTCCGATCATTTCTCCCCCCCCCCCCCCCATTTTGTTTTTAAAAGTAAAATTTGTTGTTTTTTTCTGAATGTTTTATTTAAAAATTTCAATTCCCACTTCCTGTATTTGAAACATTTGGGGGTTTGATTTGAAAGGATGGATGACGGGGGGAGGGAGGGGAGTAGAGGCGGAGTTTTAACACGAGAGGGAGGGGGGAGCAGGGAAACTAGTGTGGGCGTAGGTTTAAGAAGAAGGCGGGGATTAGTTTTGTTAGTTGACAGGTCCCTTTTCTCTCTCTCTCTCTCTCTCTCTCTCTCTCTCTCTCTCTTTCTCTCTCTCTCTTTTTCTCCCCCCCCCCGTTCCTTTTTTTTTATTTCAAAACTGAAAAAATTGTCTTACCTTGATTTTACCTGTAAATCTTCTCTCGTTTCTCAAGACACTGACAACCATTCTTCTCTCTCTCTTTCTCTCTCTCTCTCTCTCTCTCTCTCTCTCTCTCTCTCTCTATCTCTATCTATCTATCTCTATCTCTCTTTCTTGTTTTGTCTCTCTATCTTTGCTCCCCCCACCCCCGCATATCTTTCTCTCTTCTGTATTATTGTATTATTTGACTTTCTTCCTAGTTATCAATAAACATTCAAAATCAACAAACACGTTTTATTTAAAAACATGAACAAACAATAGTTGTTTAGAAAATTAAGGAAACAATCCGTCCAACGCTCACGTGGTACAAACAAACAAAAAATTGTGTCAGAACCTCAATTGTATGCTGGCCGGGTTCGAGAAAACGATTGTCCTGCATATTTCAGTAGGGTCGATTCAGAATACAATATTCTTCTGTTTAAAAACTTTTGTTAAACTTTGTTAAGTATGGCATCATTTAAGAGCATCTGTATTATGATAAACTGCACTAATTTTGAAAAAAAAAAACATGTTTTGACCCAAAAACAATCCACCCATCAATTTTTAGAGCATTTTCGAAAAAAAATGCTCTATTGTCCCCGTTTTGTCTGTCTGTCTGTCTGTCATCACCCTAGATCTCAACAACCATAAGTCCTAGACCCATGATGTATATATCATTTTGTAAGTCTTGTTTTTTTTTTTACGCTTGGCTTACGACACCACTAAAGCCACCCGGAGAAGCAACATATACAGTTAACACACATACAAAAAATGGCGAATTAAGAAAGAATATATATGTAAAATAAAAATGTTTGAAATCGGAAAAGATCGTAATGTTTTATAAGAAAAAAGGACCATCTCTTTGTAACAACTTGAAGTTTTCTCCTGAAAAGTTTAAGTCATACTTGAATCGATTCGTTATTTGCGTTATGCAGTGGATTAGGGTTAGGGGATGGGGCAGGACCGGTAGCGGGGGGGGGGGAGAAGGCTGCAGCAAGCTAATCTAGGGTCATAGCCATCTCAACCAATTTTCGCACTTTGGATCACTCCAAATAGCTAAGTGACTGTGATAGGTGGAGTCCCTAAGAGTGATTTCACTCCTACTTATAACGGTTTTTATATCTGATGTCACACAACAGACAGGTCAATAGGAAAATATAATGCACCAACAAGATCTCAACTACAGAGGCGGATGAAGGTAGGGTAAGGCTAAGGTCCTGATATTGAATGTATCATAATAAACAGTACTCCCCCACCCCCCCCCCCTTTCCCCAACCACCAGTGGCGCCCGGGGACAGATGTCGCAAATAGTTAGTTACGAGATAAGTGACTGACGGGGCACCACTTCCCCTAGCCCCAACCTCCCCCCTCCCTCCCATGTTTTATAAAAATAAATTATTTAAATAACCACAAGTTTCTAAACCTAAACAAATGGCAAAAAAAATTATGTCATTGTTCTTGTCCTCCTCCCCCACCCCAGACCTTCTCCTCCCCCACCCCAGATTCTCCTCCCCCCACCCCAGACCTTCTCCTCCCCCACCCCAGATTCTCCTCCCCCCACCCCAGACCTTCTCCTCCCCCACCCCAGATTCTCCTCCCCCCACCCCAGACCTTCTCCTCCCCCACCCCAGATTCTCCTCCCCCACCCCAGACCTTCTCCCCCCCACCCCAGATTCTCCTCCCCCCACCCCAGACCTTCTCCTCCCCCACCCCAGATTCTCCTCCCCCCACCCCAGACCTTCTCCTCCCCCCACCCCAGATTCTCCTCCCCCCACCCCAGACCTTCTCTCCTCCCCCACCCCAGATTCTCCTCCCCCCACCCCAGACCTTCTCCTCCCGCCCACCCCCCTCCCTCCACACCCACACTCCTATTAAAAAAATCGTTTAATTTCGAATTTGTGGAAAAAATTTTAATCAGACGTACGAGCAATGTATTTCTTTTCTAAAAAAAAATAATAATTAATATCAGTTATACGGAATGAGTTATCCCAGCGTCTCTATTACACACCTGCCCCACCCCCACCAATGTTCCCTCTAAGGTGTGGTATGAAGTGAGCAAGAAATTTTGTCTCTGAGCGACATTTTTGTTTGAGGCCAAAATTTGTGAGCGATTTAAGCGATGTCGTCCGTCGGAGTGAGCGATCGTTAGTGTAGTATGAGCGACGCTCTGAATACGTGTGAGCGATCGCTCACGCGCTCAGCTTAGAGGGAACATTGCCCCCCCCCCACCCCACAGGTGAGAACCAGGTGAGGGAAGGATAGCATGGGCTTTTTTTTAACCTTTTCTTCTGTTTAAAAAAAAAACAGCATCAGCAACAACAGCAACAACAGCAACAGCAACAACAGCAACAACAACAGCAACAACAGCGACAACAACAGCAACAGCGACAACAGCAACAACAGCAACAGCAACAACAGCCTCTATTCATGATGGCAGTCAGCGATGGTAGCTGGTGGTGGTGGTTGTGTTGTGCGTCGCCGCCGAAGATCTTGTTTATAGATTTCCCATTTCATCCGTGCAATCTGCAACAGTTTATACACGGCCGTACCGACACGGACACAACTGCGATGCAGTTGGCTGGGGTGGGGGGAGGGAGGGGGAGGGGGAGTTTGTTATAGCTGGCGCACTTCCACCCGCAGACATCACGTCGGTGTTTATATTTGGTGGTTTTTTTTTTAAACCGAGACACCTATTTTAGAGTTAGACACTCAGCTGTGGTAGCTGTGTACATTAACACCTCTAGTAATCAGGCCCCGACAGGGGTGCGTGTATATCATCTCCTCGAATTCTCTATTTCCTTGAATCATCGATTTTCGACGAATTTCATGAAATTCAATATTTACTTGAATCATCCAATTCCTAAAATCACATTTTCGCACATCGTCTTTGTCTTGAAATCACTCATTTCCTAGGGCATCTATTTCCTCACAGTATTTATCTACTTCTTAAATCATCTTTTCCCTTATGTCATCTATTTCCTTACATCTTCTAGTTCCTTATATCATATATTTCCTAGGAATAGATCACCATGTACACGATTTGCTAAATAAAATTGTTTTAAATTTATAATAATTCTGTGAGGCCAAATGGAAACATGCGTTAAATCGAACGGAAATAATTAATACAACAGTATTCCAGTTTAAAATACAATCATGAAAAAATCCGTTTAGCCCGAAACCAAAAAATAACCTAGCCTACCGATTAAGCCGAAGGGGATATAACTCTATGCAAAGATTTTTGCAGGATACAGCTAGCAAACAATAGAATGTAATGAAACAAATGTTTTGTAATGGTTGTTTAGTGTCCTTTCTACACAGATTGTTCATAATTTGTGGCTTTTTTTTGGGGTAGTGATGATGGTGTGTGAAGTTCCTGTAAGAAGGAGAATAAATCTCTTAGATCCTATAAACCATAAATGTGGCTGTTATAATGGTGACCTTCTTTCATCCCCACCATAACCTATAGTGCAATGGCCGCGGAGTCACCACGGGAGATATTGTATGGGACTTAAGCCGTAACCTGAAATATCCATTGGTCCTCACAGGAGATAGAGCCAGGGACCCTCAGGTTGACAGTCGAGCGCTTTACCAAACGACCATCCATCCACCTGGCGGCAATGGTAACATGCCCTATTCCCATCGCCTGAGGTGGCTGGGGGTGGGGGGGACATAGGAGACTCTTTTATCACCTTTAGCTCATCACATAAATGTGCAAGGGGAGTGGGGGGGGGGAGGTCTGTGCGAATTATTCTAATGACACTCACACAGGGCCCCCGTATACTGGTCAGTGAGGCCGTATCTCGGGAAGGATCATGCAGACAAAGGAAATTCTAGACCGGCCTTAATGAAAACGAGGCAACTCCAGGATACGAGCCCTTAACATTGACCACGCCATAGGGTGGGGGGGGGAAGGGCGGGGTCGGTTCTTACATCCTGCGAATCAACGGTCATTATTTATCAGTTCCATCCTGTAAACTCACGTTAACTGTTTGTTATCAACGTGTCAGTTGTTGTTACTTTGTTTTCTACCAGTCAAGTACATAATGTTTTTTTTTACTACGAAATATTTAAATCATTCTCTTTTGTGAGTTGATACATATTTTATTTATTTATTTATTTATTTTTTTTCAGATGCTAAGTGTAGCACGCGGGCTGTGTCATTGCCATCCCTGGTTGAGATCGCGACGTGATGACATTTAATGAGCTGTCCCGTACATTGGTAATAAATGGGGTCACTTCGTCATTTGATCCATTTGTGGTCAAACTAAGAGCCTTTTGGCATTGCTTCCGGAATAATGCAAATCCAAATTAGCGCAAAGCCTTTGAAAAAATATAGCATAAAGTCGCACACATTTTTTGGCCGATTGTACGTTTTTGTGTCTTGTTTGTGTGTCATATTAAGAATCATTTTTTTTCGCTTGTTTGCAAAATGTAGCGCAATCTGACAAGATGGACCGGGTTAGTTTTCCTTTGTTCTATTTCTACATCTAACCCTAACTTGCGGTGCAACACTAATGGAAGAACAACAGTGGCAGTGGCGTAGCTATGGTGGAAGAGGGGTTGGCAGGAAGGCGTTGATTAACCTTGCGTAAGTATCTTTTAGTATGTGGAGGTTTCAACACTCAAGATGCGCAACTGAACGATGAAAGAGGGTGTCAGGGGGTGTGTGGGGGGTGTAACTTTGTTAATTTAGTTGGTTGGATTCGACGCCCCTCAGGCATTTGAATGCAACTTTGATGAACAACACCTGAACCTAAGAAAATAATCGCTCTCTTTACGAGAACTCGAAATTGAATACCGCAATGTAATAAAAAAAACAAATAAACAGACAACGGTTCCAACAGATAATAAAAACCAAAATGAACACTCAAAACACAATACTAATTAAAACATAGTTTGGCTGAATTTATTTTTTTTTAACACGCAAAGAGTGCTTCAAAAGCCAGTTAATGTTTTTACACGGCAATATATTTTTTTGTTCTCGATTACTTTTGTGATTCAATTACCGCAGATCATAAGCGCAGGCTTGTAAGTAAACGATACGATATCTTAATGGGATAGGGAATGATGCTGACATGAAAGGAAATGCTAGGGAAATTAAGCACATGTTGTGACAATGTGTTTGTTTGTGACACACATTCTGTGACATTCTTACTTACCACCATCCCGTCTCTGTGTGTGTGTGTGGGGGGGGGGACTGTGTGGAGAGAACTCATTAAAGTGTTTAGATGTCGTATCATTAATGTGAGGAATCGTTAAACAAGTGCCACTCGGCATGACTTTAATGTTTAGCGTGATCCTTTTTACGATAGTATTGGAGTGTATACTTGACTACACGTTACGTCTATCTATCTATCTATCTATCTATCTATCTATCTATCTATCTATCTATCTATCTATCTATCTATCTATCTATCTATCTATCTATCTATCTATCTATCTATCTATCTATCTATCTATCTATCTATCTATCTCTATCTCTCTCTCTCTCTCTCTCTAAATATATATATATATATATATATATATATATATATATATATATATATATATATCGAGTTAGTCTATCTATCTATATATCTAGTTAGTCTCTCTTATCTATGTATAACTGTCTGTTTGCTCCTCCGTCCATTCTCTAACTACATATCTATCTATCAAATCTTCAATCTACCCATCCACCCAACTATCCATCCACTGATACATCATGTATGTCCATTTGTTTAGATACGCAAAACTGCATGTATGTCTATCTTTCTGTGTAAATTTAAAACAAAATAAAGTATCCATTAAATACATGTAGGCTTCTAAATTTAGATGATTTATGTTATGCAAATTTTTTTTACCATTTGATGAAATCGAATTTTCTTTAGTATCAATTAACATCTACTTCGATCTTTGAAAAATCAATACTCGATGATCTTTTGGTAGGAGAAACGCTCATCGGTTCTTAAGGTTGTTTGTGTTTGCTTTGAGCTATTCACCAGATGTGTTATCAGTAAAAAACCATTTGCCACTTTTGGGAAGGGGGTAGGAGTGGTGGCTGAATGTGTGTGTGTGTGTTTTTTTTTTTGGGGGGGGAGGGGGATGCAAAATAAACTCAATTACTCAATACAATCAAAGTCAATATGAAACTTTGTCAAACTAAAGCGAAGATAACTCCTTTCTAACCTCAACGCGATTATCTTCAGACTTAACTTAGTGATCTTTTGCTACATTAAAACAAGATGAAAAAAACAAACAAACAAACATTTCAGCTACATCTGAGTTCTTGGCTACATCTGAGTGAGTTCTTGGCTACAAAAGACACTCACGTTGCACTTCGTGGTCCATCATAAACGAAAAGTTTTTCTTTTTTTTTTAAACCTTCTATCCCCCACCCCCCTCCTCTTCCTCCCTCTCCCTCAAACCCTGAATTTTTCAGACCTGATCTTCCTATATGGAGTGAGAGAACAATTACAACATTGTAAGACCTATGCTGCAGATGTAACCACAAGAAAACTTTCTTTTGAAGCTAGTCTACTTATCTGGGGGTAACAGCCACTAAGAAAATTTTTTTTTTCTTTTCTTCTTCATCTTCTTCTGCTCTATCTTTCAACCAAGGGTTTTAGCTTCTTCTCAATCTGTGACCCGTACCACTTCCCCCCTTCCTCCTCACCCCATCTCACGCTCATCCCCCAACCCCCCACCCCCAGCCCGCGGCATCCCTCCTGGGAGACACCCCCTGCGTTAGCCATTACGACATAATCGTTACCATGTGGACTTGTGTTCAAATCCTGTTTTTTTTTTAGTTTTTTTTTTTAAAAACTATTTTACGTAAAATAAATGTAATGATAAAACAACAACAAAAATCAACTATATTACTTCTGATGAACTTTACACAGGCGCCCTAGAGAGATGACGAGATGGAAGAAATAATAAAAAATGTGTGGGGGGTGTTACGGGATGGGGAGGGGAGGGGGAGTGAGGGTGTTAGTGGCGTTGGTACTGAGGTGGGTGGGTGGGGGCGGGGGGTTAGGGTTATGGAGGGCGATTGATTATGAGATGTGGACCACGGGTTACGGTGTGAGACTTGTTGCTGTAAATACACTTTGTCATCGGATTAGTCCGCCTTCTTGTCAATATTCGGCATTAATATGATACTAATATGGACTAATATGGACTAATATGAACTAATATGGACTAATATGGACTAATATGGACTAATATGACACTAATATGGACTAATATGCCACTAATATGGACTAATATGGACTAATATGGATTAATATGATACTAATATGGATTAATATGATACTAATATGGATTAATATGCTACTAATATGGATTAATATGATACTAATATGGATTAATATGACACTAATATGGACTAATATGCCACTAATATGGACTAATATGACACTAATATGGACTAATATGGACTAATATGGATTAATATGACACTAATATGGATTAATATTCTACTAATATGGATTAATATGCTACTAATATGGATTAATATGCTACTAATATGGATTAATATGCTACTAATATGCAACTAATATGCTACTAATATGCTACTAATATGCAACTAATATGCTACTATATGCTGCTAATATGCCGCTAATATGATACTAATATGTCACTAATATGCTTATAATACGTAACTACTATGCTACTAATATACCATTATTATGCTACTAATATAAATGCAGTCAAATATCCACGAATTTTACATAAGATATACTCTATGCCCCCCCCTCCAATGAACATCAAAGGTGCGGTAGAGCGCTCGATTGTTAACCTGAATGTCCCGAGTTTGATTCTCTCTCTCTCTCTCTCTCTCTCTCACACACACACACACACACACACACACACGCATAATCCACATGTGGTTCGAAGAAGATTTTTAGGTGGGAAGGTACAACATTAAAGCTTTGGTTTTAGTGAGTCACTTAGCGTGAAAGTTCTCTTGTCTGACTGGTGATGCCATATTTACCAGATTTACAGTTCATAGGCGCCTAAAGCCATTTTGATGGGCTTCTAGCAATGAGCGTAGATGTTGTGTGGGCGCAAGGAGTCCCCGGAGCGTACGGCCAAGAAGATGCTCGACCCCCCCCCTCCCCCCACCTTTTTTTTTTGTTAACTTCTAAACAAAGAAAACAGATGAAGCACAAGCCAAAAAAACAACAACTCGAGAAGCTTCAAGTAGCCGAATCATGTCGGACGCATCGCTCCGGAGATAAGCCGGAGATATGAGTCGGAGCTAGCGAACACATTTTTTTTTGTAGTTGGTTGTTGCTATTTCGTTACTATCAACTCCCTCCCTCCCCCTTTCCCCCCCCCCTCTTCTTAAACACAAGGTCACGCCTATGACTGCAATCGTGACTGTAACAGCTTGAAATGATTTGCTTCAGATCTGTGGCTCATGTTCTCGGGTAAGGAGGAGAAGTGTGGGGTGGGGTGTGGGGGTGTTCTTCCTCTTCCATTAGAATCACATACACGCTGTGGCAAGGTGCGCGTGTAATCAAATAGGTGAATGGAATTGAGAAACGGTGTGTGTGGGGGTGGGTGGGTGGGTGGGGGTGCGGGGGTGCGGGGGGGGGTTGTGTTTAGGTGACAAAATCAGTTAAAGTTTTTTATTTTTTATTTTTATTCTCCAATGGTCGAGACGTTGTTGGTCAGAACATTAAAGCCAAGAAGACAGGTTCGGTCAGTGCCGAACCCAGGGATTTGGGGGCCCCGGGTGAGGGGCTTGACCTCTTTGGGGGGCCCTGCATTTTGACATTCGACACCATTTCATGAGATAAAGTACGTAATATTTAATAAAAAAAACAATATTTGGGGGGCCCTCAAGCTGTGGCCCGGGGGATTTTCGAATTAGGACCCCCTCCCTCCACCCTTTGGGTTCGAGTCTTATTTAAAAGGCTAGCGAACATTTCATCAACTGCTGATAACGGTGGTCTCTTAACTGTGCCTAAGTAGAGACAATTCAACTCTTGCTGTGGAGAGCAAACCAACGTCAGAATGTGGATACAAGCATTGAACCTTGCAAACGCTCAACTTACCATGAATTCCTCAAAAAAAAAAAAATGTAAATACTTTAATTAGAATTCAAAATTCATTGTCAGAAAATTAAGCATGAGTTAGCCATAATTTTCTTTCGGTCTTTGGGTAATACTATCATTCTGTCTTTGGGCAAGACTATCATTCTGTATTTGGGCAATACTATCATTCTGTCTTTGGGCAATACTATCATTCTGTCTTTGGGCAATACTATCATTCTGTATTTGGGTAATACTATCATTCTGTCTTTGGGTAATACTATCATTCTGTCTTTGGGTAATACTATCATTCTGTCTTTGGTAATACTATCATTCTGTCTTTGGTAATACTATCAATCTGTATTTGGGTAATACTATCATTCTGTATCTGGGTAATACTATCATTCTGTCATTGGGTAATACTATCATTCTGTCTTTGGGTAATACTATCATTCTGTCTTTGGGTAATACTATCATTCTGTCTTTGGGCATTACTATCATTCGGTCTTTGTGCAATACTATCATTCTGTCTTTGGGCATTACTATCATTCTGTCTTTGTGCAATACTATCATTCTATCATAAGACTAATGAGTCGAGGACATTTGTAACATACAAACAGATCGGTCATAGGTTTGTCTTCAGTCGGGCTAAAGTGCTGAAAGTCACTAGAATAATAAATCGTTTATCTATTGGTCAGTTTATATTGGAACCCGGAGGGGGGGAGGGGCGATGAACAGCTTGGTTAAGGCAATGCAGTAACTGGGCAAATATATCTTCATTCTTTCATTGTAAGGAGGGAGAAACTATATTTTTCTATTTTTTTTGTCACTGGTCAACTGGTCAACTTCGGCCAATCAAAAAGTCCAGAAACGTTGGTCACTGAAAGGGGCTAAAAAAAAAATCAAATAAAAAAAAAAGTTGGGCGAACAAAAAAATATCTCAGCGAATGAGGAAATCTCAAATCACCCCGCAAACGACTGGTGCCCCCCTCCCCTTCCCTTCGCCCTCCCTCCCACCAACCCCACCCTTCCTCACCACAAGCTAAGTAAATGACGGACGCATCATGGCGTCAAACACAAACAAATAGGAGGGGACGCAAAGGTCAGAGATCAAATGCTTAATCATATTTCTTGGTTGTCGTTTGCCGTGGTCAGTGATCAATCATGGACATCGCTTGGGCTGATCTGGACACACCACAGAAACATAACACAACACAGACACAAAAAAAAAAATGTCAGGAGAATCAAGAAAGGAACACTGCTACCCGCTGGAAGTGCTGTCCAGCCACTGGTATTTAAACAAGGCGATATCATTCGGTCTTTATGCAATACTATCATTCGGTCTTTGGGCAATACTGTCATTCTGTCTTTTGGGTAAAACTATCATTCTGTCTTTGGGTAATACTATCATTCTGTCTTTGGGCATTACTATCATTCTGTCTTTGGGCAATACTATCATTCGGTCTTTGGGCAATGCTATCATTCGGTCTTTGGGCAATACTATCATCGGTCTGGTCTTTGGGTAATACTGTCATTCCCGTCTTTTGGGCACTACTTACTGTTCAGTCTTGTAATGCTAGTTACTATCATTCTAGGCTTAGGGCACATTATCATTCTGTCTTTGGGCAATATTATCATTCTGTCTTTGGGCAATACTGTCATTCTGTCTTTGGGCATTACTATCATTCTGTCTTTGGGCAATACTATCATTCGGTCTTTGGGCAACGCTATCATTCGGTCTTTGGGTAATACTATCATTCGGTCTTTGGGTAATACTGTCATTCTGTCTTTGGGCAATACTATCATTCGGTCTCTGTGCAATACTATCATTCTGTCTTTGGGCAATACTATCATTCTGTCTTTGGGCAATATTATCATTCTGTCTTTGGGCAATACTGTCATTCTGTCTTTGGGCAATAAATACCATCATTCTGTCTCCTAAGTACCATCATTACTGCTCCGGTTCTGGGCAACACTTATCATTCCGTCTTTGGGCAATACTATCATTCTGTCTTTGGGCAATACTATCATTCTGTCTTTGGGCAATACTGTCATTCTGTCTTTGGGCAATACTATCATTCGATCTTTTGTTGGCCCAAAAGTAGGTTTACAGGTTATTAAACTACCTATTGCATGGTTGAAGTTAGTGGCTTAGTAATTTGTGCCGCACTGTGTGTCAGAGTGTCCTGGAGAGATTTTGAAGAATGTTGCCATGTTGAAGGAGAACATTTTGAGAATCTGAGAGATGAGATTGTTTATGTTAACAGGTACAGCGAATTTCCCGCAGTTCTAGTGTCGAATTTTCAAGTCTACGTGATAGCTATAAAACTACTTTTGGGCCCCCTAAATGTATGTGCCCCCTGTATGTATGGTCCACCCTGTATGTACGGTCCACCCTGCATGTATGGTCCACCCTGAATGTATGGTCCACCCTGTATGTACGATCCACCCTGTATGTATGGGCCCCCCTGTATGTACGGTCCACCCTGTATGTATGGTCCACCCTGTATGTACGGTCCACCCTGTATGTATGGTCCACCCTGTATGTATGGGCGCCCTGTATGTATGTTCCACCCTGTATGTAAACGTTTTTTTTAATAATTTCTAATATATCTTTATACTTTGATATTTTAGCACATGTATACGAATTACGAATGTATAAAAGTAAACTAAAAAAAAAATCTTTCTTTTAGATGAGTTATCGTAGTTAATTTCGTTATCTTCTACCACACAATCAGACGTTATGAAAAGTTTATTATTTAATTAAGCAATGGATTCCTGTTGCCAATTGTTCCAGAAAGAACTAATTCTATTTAATGATATACTCGCAGTTTGTTTTGTTATGATGTATTTGTATTAATTTGTTTATCAGTTGAGTTTAAATGAAAACAACATACATTCATAATCAGAGCATTCAAGTCTCATTGAACTGAAAGACTTAATTATTTAATTTTTTTACATTAAAAGTAAAACACATTTAAAGAAACATTCATTCATTCAGGGAAAAGAAAAATTAATAAAATAAGTTACTTTTAAAAAAAAAATGGATACTTGAAAATTACATGTACTTTGCCAAAAATTGTAAATTAAGTGATCTTTGAAAAGATCTTTTAAATACTCGTAGATGATCTTTGAAATCTGCCCGTGGCCGCCGCTGGCTGATCTTGGACCTGCACCCCCCCACCCTCAAGACTATCTCCACCGCTCTGTCCCCACCCACTCACTCATCAACTTGCTGGGTCATTTCAAAGCACATTACTCAGACCCAACTTGGTTACTAAAAGACAGGGGCGCGTGAAAATGTGCTGCAGCACCGGCGCCTTTAGTCCAAGTGCCATATCATAAGAAGCATCTGCTGGTTAAGGCTTCGACTTCAAACATCCATGAATCATTGGCAGGTCACACAAGACGTCATCGAACTCTGCTGTGTAATCTCTAAACCTGAACGTGTAACGTACATTAGGTAGTGTATATGAAGAGAATGAACTGGCAAGGAGCAGTAACGAATGATGTCCGAAAAATAAAATTCTGACGGAATTATTAGTTGTGTATATATGTATGTATGTATGTATGTGTGTGTGTGTAAGTCTGCAAAATGAATAGCGACCCCCCCCCCCTTTCCCAAACCCCACCCCTCCCCACGCCTGCTCAGTGATCACTGTCAATAACTAGTCGTTTCATCCCTTCTCCTCCCTCCCCCTCCCTCCCTCCCCCTAGCAGATTCAATGTGGCTAATGTTCAACATGGGTGGCTGAAGAAATCTGGCTAATGCCGGATCAACAAAGTGAATGTATAAAGCGGCAAGATAAAAGACAGGAGCCACGTTCTGGATCTCGGAGAATGTGGGATATTTGAGGGGGGGGTGGGGGAGTGATTGAGGATTGGGGGACGGAGGTTTGTTGGGTGGTTGGATGGGTTGCGTTAAGAAAGTCCAGGCCAACATTTTCTTGAAGAACTTGAGGATTTCCACTGACCGCTGCAAGAAATATAAATCAAAAATATTTAAGAACCCTTCTTAGAAATAATCTTTTATTAAAATGCACTATAAAGTGAAAAAATAAAAAAAAATAATTCAAAATATCATATACTTATGTATATACAATATATATATATATATTGCTATATATTTTCCAAAGTAAAGATACATTAATTTACTTTTTATTTTATACTTTTTGTTTTCTTTTGAAAAAGCAACACTTTCTTTTTACCGCACTTCTTAATATGTGGCTGGGTGTGTCTTCAAATTTTGTAACTTAAATTTTTTATGGCCTGTTTTAATCTAATGGTTAGCCTCAAAGTCTTCATTCACACTGGCAGAACCTACGTGACAATACACGATTTTATAATTTTCAAGTTCTTAAAATTTCGCAGAATTTCGAAGCTAATTACTTTATTATTGAAATGTTTTATGTTAGGGAAATAAAATTTTGATTTGAGATTATCATCTCAAATTTAAATATGATTCATAGCATCGTTGCATTAATGTGCAAATAATGAAACATTTTTTTTTAATAAATGTTATACACAGTTTTACAAATAATTCATTTACGTTAAACTGTCCCAAAATAAAAAATAAATAAAATAGAAAGTATAACTCTTTACAAAATTTAAATGTATAGAAACAAAATCCGTTTAAAAAAAAAGTATTTTTATTTAAATTCGCAAAAAAAGTAGTAAAAATATTGAACTTATTATATAATAGAAATATTTGTATAATTTATCATTGCTTAAAATGACGGAATGTGTGATTAAAATATACTGAACTAAATATGTCTTTACAGCAGTTGATAGGCTGCATTACTTTAAATAAATAAATAAATATATTTGAATGGGGTTATTGGGCCCTTTGAGACGTGGGGCCCATGTGTTGCTTAAGGTTATTGGACCCTCGAGCCTTGGGCCCAAACGTTGCTTGAGGTTATTGGGCCCCAACGCTGCTTTGGGTTATTGGGCCCTCGAGCCTTGGGCCCTAACGTGGCTTGATGTTACTGAAACCCTCGAGCTTTGGGGCCCATACGTTGCTTAAGAAATAATTTTGTTTTTGTTTTGTTTACAGAGTTGAAATAAAGCTCCGCAGTTAGAGGTCAGATGGGCCCCGGTTGTATGAGTTTGTCAGGGGCCCTACACATCCCGGCTGCAGGGCTGGTTGTACACAACGATATGGCCGTCATTGTAGAACTCCACATTCTACATTTCAGGAGACATTGTACATTTAAACAACAAGGAACATAACATGTAAAATAGATTCTGTAGTAAACATGTAAAATAGATTCTGTGGTTCTATGTTATGGTCCCACAGTTGCAGTAACTACAAATAAATTTGTTACTCATCAATATTGTATTATGTTGTTTGATGCGATATTATCTCCTGTTTTTGTGTCTCGTTCTCTCTAGTGTTTTTTAAAGTTTCACTTGTTATGTGAAACTTTGTCTCCTATTATAAGTAACATTTCCTCGTGTTATAAGAAACATTTGCCTCTTGTTATAAGTAACAATTCCTCGTATTTTAAGTAATATTTCCTCTTGTTATAAGTAACACATTGATTGATACGCCAAAACATAAAATTTAACACAAGCTCACACATACACACACACATATATATAGAACACAAACTCAAAATTTCACACAACTAACACACATATACTAACACACACGCAAAATACACGACACAAACTCAAAAATGACGCAAAAAAAAATTTTGAAAACAGGAAGAATGTTAAACAAGTTCTGAAAGAAACCAAACAGGCGAATAGTGAAGCAACAAACAAGAAACCCCCTCAACCCCCCCCCTTCTCTCTACTACCCCCTCCCCCCTCCCTCCACCTTCCCACATCCCCCCTCCCCTTAAATAAAATCAACCCAATAAATGTCATAATTTATTGTTTGTTAAAAAATTGTAACATGAGATTGCATAATTTAAAAATAAGATGATTCCGTGAATTTCATTTTGATTTGTTGAATTTCATATTAGAAAATCCAGTCTATTTGTTTTATGCCTTATTTTATTTTTTCACTCCATGTTTTCGTAAAATCCGAAATGTCCATTTTGAAAAAAAAAATATGATTATTTTAATTTTAATTTTTTTTCTTTAACTTTTTTGTTTCATTAAAATGTCAGCAAGGAATTTTTTTTTATATTGTTATACATTTTATCGAATGCTTTGTAAGTAAATTTAACAACAAAACAAAACAAAAAATAACATAAATAAATGTATGTATATGTAATAAACGCGAATTTATGTTCAATAAATGGTACACACAAATTGTTGTTTTTTTTTAATGAAGTTGTGGCAGTTTATGTTAAAATGTCTGGGTTCTTAAAACCTTATGTCATTATTGACTTAATATTTGAAAGACTACTGTAAACTAAGGTGAAATATATATATATATGTTATAGGCAAAGTGTAAAATCCGGCATTCTATAGAATGCCTAGGCAATGTATAGAATGCCTAAATTTTTCAGGCAAAGTATGAAATGAATTGCTATTTTATACATTGCCTAGGCATTCTATAGAATGCCGAGTACCCGTTCGGCAAAGTATGTAACTGGCCTTGTTAGGAACTAGAGTAGATTTAGAGACAGACAATCCCCTTCGACGTTGTAAGATAAGAAGATATATCAGAAGTAGGAGTAATGCAAATAATGGTTGACAAGGTGACAGACGACTTAGGACAAGGTGGTCAGAAAACAATAGAGTAGTAAACAGCAAAGGAGTGACGTTTCTTGAAGTAGACCAGGAGGCGACGACGGACAGTTTAGGTACCATGACGACCAGGGGGCGCTCCTTTGGTGAGAACTATTATGAAGGAGACTGTGACGTAATTAGGGAAATTAAGGTGGCGATTCCCGATGTTGACAAAGGGCGGGGAGACTCACGAAATCTGTTGGCAGTTGTTATGAGCATGACAGAAGATGGCTTTTACCGCCTTGGAACTGCACATGGAATCTTGAAGCAGCTATATGCCAGATCAGAATTCACCGTATGTCCAAAAGATTTAATAAAAGCGGAAGACGTTCCTGACCTTGAAATAGCTCTCCGATCTGCTGCTACTTCTCAGTCTACAGGAAGCGGCCAAGGATTCGTCAGATGTAAATGCAAGACGAAATGCCAAACTATGAGGTGTCTTTGTGTGAAAAAAGAAAATTAAATGCAATTCAAAATGCCATTCTAGTCTTCCCTGCTGCAACAAGGTGTAGCTCATTCCAGTTGTGTTCTGCTTGTTTTCACCAGAAACAACATCTTTTCATTATTTATCAATTCTTCACTAATTCGTGAAATATGAACATGACAGATCAAAATACCAAAATATGAAGTGTTTTGTCAGAAAGAAGAAAATTAAGTACAGTACAATTCTAAGTGTGAATCCAGTCTTACCTGCTGAAGCAAATACTTCAATCTGCTGTCGTTGTTTTTTTACGGTATGAACATCATATGCTTTATTTTGCATTCATTCCATATTAAAATACGTTTTTATCAATAAAGGCTTTTGTTGTTCTTTTCTGATATTTTGCCTAAACGACACTAGTCATTTTATACAATGCCTAGGCATTGTATAGAATGCCTAGGAAAAGTATGCACAATTTAGAAATTTTATACTTTGCCAAAACGACACTAGTCATTCTATACAATGCCTAGGCATTGTATAGAATGCCTAGGAAAAGTATGCACAATTTAAAAATTTTATACTTTGCCTAAAATCACCAGGCATTCTATACAATGCCTAGGCATTCTATAGAATGCCGGCATTTCACACTTTGCCTATAACATATATATATATATATATATATATATATATATATATATATAGAGAGAGAGAGAGAGAGAGAGAGAGAGGAGAGACGTACTTAGGGTCGGAGGAAGGGGGGGTCCAAAATCAAAAGTTTCCCCGGGCCCCAGCTTGAGGGGGGCACCCAAATTTTATTTTACATTAAATATTAAGTACATTATCTCATGTCATGGTGTCGAATGTCAAAATGCAGGGGTCCCCCAAAGAGGTCAAGTTCCCCCCCCCCCCGGACCACCATATCCCTAGGTTCGGCACTGTATATATATATATCTAGCAAGAACAAGGAGAGAAATAGATTGGAATGATATTTTAGTTTTCTTGGGGGTTGGAGAGGAAGTCACGTGCTGGGAAATGTTGGGGGGGGGGGGGGGAAGGGGTGTAAGAGGGGAGAATTGTGGGAATTTGTTGGGGTGGGGGGTAGGGGAGGGGGAAGGGGTAGAGAGGGTAAACTCACGGGCTATTAACCAAAATGTTTTAAAATGAGATAGATCAAAAAATAAGAAAAAAGGGTTTACTGTATCAACTTCCGTTCTCGCCATTGCGATAGACAAATAGAAATTAAAAAAAAAAATATAGTAAAAAAAAAAAGACGGGGCGCAACTGTAGGTGTCCTGGTGGGGGTGAGGGGGTGGGGTGGTGGGGCTGAGGAAGCAGATAAAGATGTGGATGGTGGGGGGAGGGGGGGCGAGAGAATAGACCGGGGGAAGAAGGCGGTACGGTCAAGCATACCAACAAAACACCTCGAGAAATCAGCTTCTGTATACATGTACTTAAAGAAAAAGAGAGCCAATCAAAGACACACACACACACACGCACACGCACACACACACACACACACACACACATAATACAATGACGTGAAAAAAAACAACAACAGCAACAACAACAACGTCCATCTCTCTTTTTATTTCGTTGTGAACATCCCTCCCCTCAACCCTCCCCCGCCCCCCGAGTTTTGGAGGGCTGGCAACAATTGCCCGCTTATCTTGATAGTAGATTCCAATCTTAAAGAACTGCAGACTTCATCATCGGGAACTGTCTATAAACAAAGCCACTCCATCGACGCAAAGAGATGGGGGAAAAAGGGGGGGGGGATGGGGGAGAATTCTCTTCTTCCTAGCCCACCCCCCCTCACCCTTTCTTTCTTCTCCTTCCGACGCCTTTCCCCCCTCCCCTCCCCTCCCTCCCTCCCTCCCTCCCTCCATCTCCTTCTTCATCATTATCTCTCTTCCCTTCTCCCTGCGAAATCAGGGAACCAGCTAACTGGATACAGTTCCGCTCTTTT
Source organism: Bulinus truncatus (assembly GCA_021962125.1). Classification (NCBI taxonomy): domain Eukaryota; kingdom Metazoa; phylum Mollusca; class Gastropoda; family Planorbidae; genus Bulinus; species Bulinus truncatus. The sequence continues at coordinate 6,168,624 of JAGDYQ010000010.1, read as the reverse complement.
TACTCCGAGCTTACCCATATCTCCCCCCCCACCCTAGCCCAGCCCCCCACCCCCAAATCGCTTAATTTAAATAGACCTTGTTACATATAAAGTTGTTTTTTTTTTCTTAATCTTTCCAAATCCTCCCCCACCCCACCCTCTTATCTTTCTTTTCTTTATTCACCCTTCTAGATAATTCTTTCTCGTTGCTTAATAATAAGAAATGTCCCCCCCCCCCAACCCCACCCCCCACCCCACCCTCCATTTGTTTCGCTGCCATTATTGTAAGAAAAGAGAAGACAGCATCAACAACAGAGGAATAGATTCCATTGATACCCGGATCTCGTTAGGCCACTCTTTAACTCTCTCTCTTTCTTTCTTTCTCTCTCTCTCTCTCTCTCTTTCTCCCTCTCTCTCTTTTTCTCTTTTATCGTTTCTTTCTCCTGGTTTGATACATCTCTACGCCTCGTCTCACCCACCCGGCCCCGTGTCCACCACACCCACTTTTCAAGTCCATAAGCATTCACCCCCCCACACACAATCCCCGGAATGCTGTCTGGCTACCCAAGTAATTTCCTTTATTTTTCTATATTTATTTATTATTTTTGGTTCAGCTAACCATCATCTCCAATGAATCATGGAAACTGGATTATTCTTACGTCATTTCATCCACACCCCCACCCCGTTTAAAAAAAAAACAGAACAAAAAACCAACCTCAAAGCCCCTCCCCCCCTCCCCCCCCTTTCTCCCTCCATCCCTCCGTCAATTATCTCCAGTAACAATTGTTTCCTGTTCATCAAAAACAAAAAGATGTATACAGATTGTATACAAAAATGAATCACTGCGCCCCTCAACCCCCCTCCAACCGCGCGCCCCCTAGTGGGGGTCCATTTAGTAAAGTTTGAGAATACATTACTACCAGTAGTTATAGTATATGGATGGGGAATGTGAGCACATAAGCACGCAGACGGCGATTTCATTCTAAGTTTATTATAATTTAATATATTATCCAGAGGCGTACCTAGGGTGGGGGTGGGGGGGAGGATAGAGAAGGTCCATATTCGAAAGTCTCCCCCCCCCCGGGCCTAAGCTTGCTGGGGGAGGCAACGTTTTTTATTTACATTACATATTAATTATATAATATCATGTCATGGTGTCGAATGTCAAAATGCAGGGACCACCCAAATGGAGGCCAAGCCCCCCCCTCCCCCGGGCCTCTCAAATCTCAAGGTTCGGCACTGATATTACCTTTATATCATAAAATGGAAAACAGCACTTGTGCAGGCCCTGAACTAAAGTACCTTTCGGGGGGGGGGGGGGAGGGAATGGAACGGAACGGAAGGGGGCGGGACATACTAGCAGATTTAATATCAATTTATATTTACTTTTTTTTTTTGCAATTAGGAATCCTAGGTAGTAGATTATCTATTATAACAAATTCGATGCCATTGGGCGTAAGGGACTACTAGGGACTCATTGTTGGTATTAACATGACGCTGACAAACCTTTCTAACAAAACAAACACCACCACCACCAACAACAACAAAATCATATGGACAGGAGGGAGGGAGGGGGTTGGACACTTTTAAACTAACGGCTACATTATAGCAAGTAATGGGTCAATGGGTCATGGGTCAATGGGTCGTGAGTTATGGGTCATGGGTCAATGGGTCAAATGGGTCGCAAAATTGGATGGGTCACATGGGTCATGGGTCAATGGTCCCTGACCCACGACCCATCCTTAGTCTCCGCCCCACCCTAAAAAAAAAAACAAGTCGTCGAGCGATTTTTTTAAAATTTCAAAATGGTTTCTATGGCGACGGCCGCCTTCTTGAAAATAACAACATTCAATGGGTCATGGGTCATGATGGGTCTGGGTCAAGAACTTGATGGGTCATATGGGTCAAGCTCAGTGACCCATAACTTGCTCTGACCTACATATGTCTCTCGTTTGTTTTGTTTTTCACTTCACACTCGCCCCTTCCCCCCTTCCCCCCCATCCCCCCTTTTCTCTCTGTGTTATATACTTTTTCTAAGTCCAATAATGAAAAAAAAAACCCAAAAATCCCAGAAATATATTCATATTCTGTTACAGCCAACATTTTCGTTTTTTTTATTGAAACATTAGCAGATTTCATGTATTATATTTAGTCTATGTAATTAAAATCATATTTATTATTATTATTATTATCATCATTTTTTTATACAGATGTGACTGATTAATAAGAAATAAATTTCACCTTTTTTTTTTTATTTTATATATTTTTTTTTTTATTTCTCAAAGGTCTCATGGGCAAAGGGAAGATAATTCCCTATGTTTAACTTTAGAACGAGCAAGAGTTGCCTTTCCTTTCCTTAATCCCGTTATTTCCTTGCACCCCCCACCACCCCACCCCCTTGCACTTACCCACCTTTAGCCCATTTTTATTTATTTTTTTATTTTTCTCTAATCAAATACACTTGATAGATTTCATTTATAACCAAATGCAATTTGTAAGAGTGAGCAGATAGATTCAATTAATGCAAAGCCCGTGCACATGCAATGAGCAAAAAGTGCTACAAGCCACGTCACAGATTTAACTTCGCGTCTCAGTTTTTTTTTTTTTAAAAAAAGATGAATAAAACATCGAAAAAAAAAACAAACTACAATGCTAAAAAAAATATAAAAAATGCACAAGCAAGCTTTCCCCATATTTCCTCACACACCCTTAACCCGTTCCCGATTTTTTATTTTTTAAAATTTCTTCTCGTTTTTTTTTGTTTTTATTTTATTACATTTCATCTCGATTTTTTTTTATATAAAAGTAGTTTTATTGGAACTTACATTTGATTTGCCCTCCCCCACCCCCTCTTGTGGAGCTTACCACCCCTTCCCTTCCCCCTTCCACCACCACAGCCCTACCAACCCCTCCCCCCCCTATAAATATATTATCGTTCCACAGTCCCCTTTTTGTCAATCTGCGCTGTTGTATTGTGAATTGCTTCCCCCTTGTTTTAGCCGCACTTCCGGTTAGGTAAACAGCGTTCAACCAATCAGCATGTGGCCAAATCGAGTTTTCTTTTTTTCCTCTCCCCCCCCCCCCACTTCCCCTTTCAATTCACCCACCTCTTATTTTTTTATATAGCCCATATATATATACATATATATATATATATATATATATATATATATATATAGATATAGATAGATAGATAGATATATAGATAGATAGATAGATAGATATTATTGCTTTGACTATATCTTAGCGTTCCCATCTTCTCCGAGCAGGATCGGAGCTAATAATCTAATTTCATCTGCAGGATCGCCACGACATACAAGGTCGCGTCCTTGACGGAAATGCATCGGTTTGTGTAGGTGGGGGGTGGGGCGGACGGTAGGGGGGGTTGGGGTGCTTATTGTCTACACGTACGAAGTGGGGGCGTTCGACGAAAACAAATGTGTGTAAGTGTGTGCGTGTAACTTTGTTTGTTTGCATGAATGCATTATTGGATGTCTGTAAGTATGTATGTGTGTTTGTTTGATTGTGTGTTTGAATTTATTTTGTAACGCATGTTTGTAGCTTTTTTTTTTGCTAGCTTTCATGTGTGTTTGTATATTTGTATGTTTGTATGTTTGAATGAATTGATTATGTCTTTACTTTGTTTATATGTGTGTTTGTATGTATGTTTGTTTGTTTGTTTCCTATATCGATAAATGTTTGAATGTCTGTTATAATGTAGACTTTCTACTATCCGGTCTAATGTAATGGGCCAGCACGCCGGATACTGTTAACCGAAACCATACTAATATTCTGGCATCCACAGCCGATCCATGACATCTCTATAAATATCTGCCTTCCTATTGTTCGCATTATCTGATACGACCAGAATAGGGTCAGGCCGCAGATCTGATCAAACAGTCCAACGGTTCGTACCTGGCTCGCGAGCTCTAGTTTGACCGTGTCTAGCCAAGATAATAGTCGGTCAATAAGTAGTTCACTTACCAACACCTGGGATTACATCATGTCGTCTCAATGAGTGTCATGTCTCGAGTTCATGTTCACTTATCTAATATATTAAAGTGACAAAGAATTAAAAGACTGATGTTTTCCTCTCCGCGAGGTTCCCTCTTAGTACAATCCCATAACCTCGGGATTCCCGCAAGTTTACAACCAACCCCGCGGACTCCCCGTGAATGGTGGTTCCATCCCCGCCGGAAACCCGCGGACTCCTCGTGAATGTTGGTTCCATCCCCGCCGGAAACCCGCGGACTCCTCGTGAATGGTGGTTCCATCCCCGCCGGAAACCCCGCGGACTCCCCGTGAATGGTGGTTCCATCCCCGCCGGAAACCCGCGGACTCCCCGTGAATGGTGGTTCCATCCCCGCCGGAAACCCGCGGACTCCCCGTGAATGGCGGTTCCATCACCGCCGGAAACCCGCGGACTCCCCGTGAATGGTGGTTCCATCCCCGCCGGAAACTAGCGGGCCCCGCGGGTAACCCGCAAAACTCTCCCCCCCCCCACCCCCGTGCAGCTCTCTAGTTTCTACATAATATGTATTTTGTGAATATTATGCATAAATTGTTCTGCTCTGTATTCACTTGATTTTTTTCATGTTATATGTATGAAGCTGATATAAAAAATCTGTGTCTGTCTGAAGCTCGTGACGATGAAATAGATTTATTATTCAAAATCTCAACTGTGGTTATATATATATATATATATATATATATTATATATATACATATATATATATTAATTGCAGGCCCTGAACAATATATATATATATATATATATATATATATATATATATATATGTATTCTTCTTCTGTATTGGAATTCTCAGTTTCCCTCAAAACCGTGTGAAAATCTTTACCCATTTAAATTGTGATAACAATGGCTAGCAATAATAATGTGGGTGGTACCTATCTCACCATACATGATACTTTTTTCTTTTTGTTTTGGTTTTTTTTCCTTTTCTCTTTTCACTGACTTAATCAAGCTGAGTGAAATACTTAGCGGCTTTTGTCTTCCGTATCGTCTGCTGCCAGCTGGCTGACGTCTGCAGACTCTAATCCGAGTTGACGTCCTTCACCTTAGATTTGACGCGTAATCGTCTGACGAAAAAATAGGAACTGTTGAAATGAAATCAAGAAACCCGATTTTTTGAAAGGTCACTTTCATAAAAATATGTTAATAGTCTTTGAAACTGACGGCGGAGCTGCTAGCAGACGTGAACCAGTCACAAAAGAAGCAGACGTCAGTTGTCTGAAACTGTGAGGTAAATGTTTTTTTTTTACGTAGCATCGTCCGTTTGCTTATGCTAACTTAAATAACGCCGCAAGCTCTCACCTCCAGTACCAATAAATATGATACTATTAAGAGCCCTATATGGTGTAACGGGGTGCAAAACACCCGGGACGAAGAATTCGACCTTGAAGGCAGAATTTGGAAATAGAAATTTTAATTTTGTCTATAGAAACAGTATGTTAAAAAATTGAAATGTGTAAACTAACGGGGGGCAGAGCTAGACGAGAAAGTAATTTTCGTAAAGTTGATCCAGTTTAATTATAGATGTACTAGAATTAAGTACAGATTCTGAGAAATACCTCTACCAGAAATTTGAAAGCAATATTTCACAGTGTGCATATCTTTGTTGTTGTTAGAAGTCCCCGTAAGGTGGAGATGTTTTTACATTACGTCACATTAACCACAAATGAGACGATATTCATCCCAAACACAGCCGAAAGTGCAATGTCCATGGAGGCACCACAGGAAACATAGGTAGGCGACTGGGCACACTCTAGGTCGAACCGATGAACATCAGGCTCGCTAGTAGAGCCACCTAGCTTTACGCATTATTTTTTTACTAACAATACCACTGCAGGGAGAGGCAGTCTGGCGGGCCCTTGACTGCTGCCTAGCTCTCTATTTTTAGTGGCACGTGCGTCTTTAGGGCGCAGGTCGCGATTTTTCGACATCTCAGCTGAAATTATTTAAATGAGGTCTGCTATGACCAAGTAGGAGGACATTGGTAAATGGCTACCTACCACGAAATCGCCACCTTCATCGAGCTCGCTACATTCATTAATTTGCTAGCTTCACCGTGACTAATCTCTCTCCCCCCCACCCCACCCCCACTCACCACCCACCTCCTTTATCGCTAAAAATTGACCACCGTTTCTTTCTGCACGCGCTAGTGTAAAAACAACAACACCAACACCAACTCTACGTCACATCAACGGGATACTGGACAATCACAGTCCGTCATCTTCATAGCAGCATTATGTATGGGCCGCCGTTAAAGGAGGGGGGAGTGTGCGGTGGGGCGGAGGGATGGGGACATTTGTCAGAGCCCCCCCCCCCCCCAAGCCTTAGACCTACACCCTGCTGTTGCTTTTGAAATAATTTTTTTGTATTTGTTTGTGTTGATGCCCCTGTTAACGCAGTCTGTCAGGGGTCATATATTCCCAGGCTGCGGCCTTGATTATACTCCCTTACCCTACCCTAGCTTTGTCATCTTGGGGGCCCATCAAGACAGCCAATCGAAAATACAATATATATATATATATATAAGTGGTCAGTTACCATGGGGAAGGGACCCTGCTCTACTCACCCATCATAAACATTGCCCCCCGGGGAAAGGGGGGGGGGTGGGTTGCGAGTAAAACGGCAGCGCTGACATTCACTTTGTAAAACGTTTAAGAGTTCTGAACATCACAATAGAAACAGTGAATACACCGGACCATCATTCAGACAGCGAGCAGCTGAGGAACAAAACTGGGACCTCCCTTAACGTTTCATTCATTCTGTGTCAGCAATTGTTATTTTTTTTTTTTAGAAATGGGCGGGGGAGGGGGGAGATAACAAAACAAAACATTTGTCGTATCTCCTCCTTCCCCCCCCTCCCTACCTCACCCCCCTGCCACATTTCATGCCCATCAGCTGACGTCAGCGACTCACAATGTAGACTAAATGTCTGTGTCTGTGTGTGTGTGTGTGTGTGGAGGTGAGGCTGCACGGGTGGATGGGAAGGGGTGGGGGGGTTTGAGGTTCGGTTGGGGGTGCCCTCCACGGTTATCTTGAGCCCCCCCCGGCCCCCCCCCCCCAGAATGGAAACGATACGGACCAAATAAATAGATGTCAGATAAGCCACGGTGTCTCCAACATAGACATTTTTATGTCAGTCTTTGTTGTTGGCCTATCATTTCAATCTTTCAGACATTTTTTTGTTTCTGCTCGTTTGAATTCATCATTGTTGAATAAACAATACATTACATAGATTCATTACTTAAAAAATTTAAATAATAATAATAAGACATCATTTTAAAATGTTTATTATTCTATAACTAATTTAAAAGCCTTTTATTAAATTCAAAAAAGGATTTAGTAAGTGAAGTGACTGGTTGAGTAGCGAGATGAATGGATTCATTCTCTTCTATTTTTCATTATATCTATTAATCACTTTTTAGGGGATACAACTTCAACTTCTTTTAAATTTAGCTCAATATTTATTAGACTTACCTTACTTGTTGGAAACTCTGGTATTGTGGGGCAAAAAAATATATCGGACAATGTTTACAAATTAACTGAATTTTGATTTCACTACTAAAGAGATGTTGAATTATTTGTGTTTCATTGCCCAGTAGTTCATTATTCCTATTGTTTTAATTTCAATTTTGAGTTTCAACACATTTAAAAAAAAATTAAAACTAACGAAACAAATAATATCTGTCCTTGTTTTATTTATCTGCCCTTGTAGAATTTGCGTCTGTGATAAAGCTGAAGGTTATATTTCTTCTTTTTATTTTCAGATTTTTTTTTTTTTTGTATTCTTTACCGTTGTTTTTATTTAAAACTTGTATATTTGTCTGAATAATGTTTACCTAGTTCACTGTTATAGTATGAAACATTTTCATTTATTTTACACGTATCTCACGCTAGTTTTATCTTTACTTGTGGGGGCGAGGGGGGGAAGCGAGGGAAGGGCCACTGACTTGCTGGCTCAAAAAACGGCCCATGCCGAGCTGTGTTCAGAAAGGCCTCAAAAGTGAAGCCCGAATCGGCGGTTTTCTTGCCAAATTTGTTGGTTTCCGTTGGGCTGTGTCTGAATGTCAGCCGCTTTACCAAAGATTATGTAATTAGTTACGCTAAAGATTGAACTTAATGAATTTAATTTGAATATAATTGCAGTTAATAGCCTTTTCATGGATTCAATTATAGTAGGGCTATTTATGTTACTTTATTCTGTTAGTAATATCAGTTTCCCCAACCAACTCAACGGGTCCATGATAAACGCCCGTTGCACCTAGGCCAGCACATATATGACCTAGGCCAGCAGCTAGTCTATCCGTTCAATAAATACCCTTCTTATGTTTGCCTTTCAGCTAAAATCTTCTTCTTCTTCCTTTGGCTCTACAGCCCATTTAGGGCCCTGGCCTGCCATACTACACTTCTCCACTTTTCCCGATCCAGGGTCTTCTTCCTCCACTCTCTCACTCCTATGGCTTTAAGGTCTTTCTCCACTTCCTCCAACCATCTGCTTCTTGGCCTGCCTTTAGGCATTTCAGCTAAAATACAGTATTCTTTTATGGTCCATCCATGCACAGAAGGTCAACTACTAGAACCGTAACGTTCTCATCTACTTTAAACAGGCTCTTGTGGTGAAGAAGAAAAAGAATTCATGGAAACAATCCATTAATGCATCATTATCATCAACTCAATGCATTTTGATTCCACACTTCACTTTCAAGCTCCGTTTTTTGTTTTTTTTTTTTAATTGTGAGTGTTTAGCGCCCATCTTACCACCCAACACCCCCCCTCTCCCCCACCCTCCCAACAAAGCTCAACCCTCTCCGAGACCGTACTTCAAAACCAACATGGACTATGCAAGAGTCTTCTTACGCTCAGGTGGCACTCGTTTGCCATCTGGAAGCTTTACGGAAGGAAAGAAGCGTTTAGAGAAGAGATGGGTTTGGTGGGGGGGTGGGGGGAGGGTATGTGCTGGAGATGGGGAAGGGAGGAGAGTAACTAAGTTTGTAAAAAAAAAAGGGGGGGAGTGGGGTGGGGATAATAATAATAAAAATTGTTCGCCATTGCTTGAGAGGGCAGTTGTTCTAGCTGAAACGATTGAGATTCTGTTACCACATTGTGGATGCGCCTATGAACAGTTGTGAAACACATGTTGTTTGAGATACCGGATACGCATTTAAAAAAAAAAAAAATCACCGCTTTTTTTACTTTCTCGTCGCTACTCACCCCATCTCTCGCTCTCTCTCTCTCTCTTTCTAATCCACCATTGCCCACCCCCCCCCCCAACTCCCCCACCTGACCGAAAAGAACTCCTTGTACTTCAACACACCCCTGTGTCTCTTTATACAATAGGGTTTTGACGAGAGTGTTTGTCTTGTGTATTTACTCACAGAAGTGCACACAGCCTGAGTACGTGAGTAACATTCTGTTGTCGCCACTTTCTCTTCAGATGGTTTTGGATCTTTCTCTCTCTCTCTCCCTTCTCTCTCTCTCTCTCTCTCTCGTGATTGGTCTCCCTACGGATTGATATATATGTACGTACGTATGTGTACGTATGTATGTATGTATAATTTATCTGGCATATGCTGCAAAGAGCTACTGTTTTTTTTTGTCTTATTTATTTTGTTTGTTATCTATTTTTGCAACATATGCCATTGGAGCGTGTGAACGATTTTTCGCATATGCTGTAATGTGCGCACGCTTGAATGATCACAGTCAATCACAATACATATGGAAGCCACTTTCTTTTGTTTATAAGACATTGAATTTTTTTTTTCTTTTGGATCTACAGATAATGCGAGACTTCAGTTATACCAATGAATAGTTTCACTGCAAATGTCGGGGGAGGGGGGGTTGTTGAATCCCGATTGCCCCCCCCCCCCTGGGTGCAGGTTGGTAGGAATTGAACATCAGCTGACTATGAATTTGATTCTCCATGACCATCGCAAACAGCGGCTATAATGGTGACGCAGTTAGAACCATGGTTAGGTACGCTTCGTTGGTGTACGTGTTCAGGAGATGAACAACTTATGTTCACAGGAAGTGGTGGTCGTTCTATGAACCGTGAAGGATGGTTTGATTAAATCGTTTAATTAAAAGAGATGTGATGACGTTTCAGAAGTAATCAAGAATGGAAGAGTTCTGTGACACCTTTTCTCCACACTGAACAATGGTCAATGGAGTTATGTGATGCTCTTTCTCCACACTGGACAATGGTCAATGTAGTTCTGAGATGCGCTTTCTCCATACTGGACAGTGGTCAACGGACTTCTGTGATGCGCTTTCTACACACTGGACCAAGAGCACCGTGACGCTTGATGACAGCGAGATGTTTATGTTTAAATTGAACCAAATGTGTGGAAACAGTGTTGGGCTGAGAATTTTAGTATTGAAGCATCGTGACTGATCGCCCCAAACAGGCAGTCGTTATGCAGCTACCACCAGAAGACAACACCAAACGCGTTACAGATGAAATGGCCCTTCTAGACTAGGTGGCAGGGGAAGCATCCAGACCCTGGCCAGGCTCACAAGAAGACTCTGGGTATGGTCATATCATGTATTATTCAAAGAGAGAGGGTGGGAGAGAGAGGGAGTGAGATGGAGAGAGAGAGAAGGGTGATAGAGAGGGGAGAGAGGGAGAAAGAGGGAGTAAGAGACAGAGGGAGTGAGAGAAGGATAGCGAGAGATAGAGAAAAAGAGAGAGACAGAGGGAGTGAGAGAAGGATAGCGAGAGATAGAGAAAAAGAGAGAGACAGAGGGAGTGAGAGAAGGATAGCGAGAGATAAATAAAAAGAGAGAGACAGAGGGAGTGAGAGAAGGATAGCGAGAGATAGAGAAAAAGAGAGACAGAGGGAGGATAGCGAGAGAGAGAGAGAGAGACCTAAAACGAATATGTGTTGTCACAGCAGTCAAGATGTGATGTATATTTCGGATATTGATGTATAACGATATTTTAAAAAATCAATTTAGAAAATAATAGGAGAACCATTATTATTATTATTACTATTTTGCTGTCCATTGTAATATTTTTTTTTGCATATAAAGTAAAACTGTATTATTCGCACATGATATCAGCCTCTAAGGTCAAGTCCTAAACTGTTGGTGTTTATTTGTTTTAACCATGTTACTACTTGCGTCATTGAATCAACACGTTGTTATTTAGAACTCACCCTGGTCTAAAGGTTTGAACTCTTTCAACTGTAAACTTGACCCACAAACACACGCACATAAATCCCCCCTAACACACACACATACACACACTTGACAGTACGCAATCCCCTTCTCCTCCTTCCCATCACCACCACCACCGCCCAACACCCTAAACACGAGACTCACCCCGACACTAACAAGGACACAAGTGAACCTAAACAAACCGTGTCAAATTAGCTCACCCTCCTACTGGAACCTGAACCTGACATCCGGGCATTCCCCCTAGTAGTTAAAAATTTTAAACAAAAAAAGAAAGGGAGGGGGGGGGAAGGCTATTTCCCCATGACGACGTTGATAACAAAGACGTTCCATTGCAGCCACATGCTTTAAAAATTAAGAGAGTTAAAGACACAGCGTAGGGGCGTAAACGAGCTTAACTCACGCCCGGGGCACAATACCTTTTTAGCGCCCCCCGCCCCCCCCCCGCCATCCTCATTCGAAAACTATATAATATTAAATGTAAAATATACCATTGGGCGCTCCTTTGTGAGTAACCCCAGGGCATGATGACCCCTTGCCCTCCCCTCGCTATGCCACTGATGCAGCATCAGGCTCGGTGCTCAGAGTGGGTCCTTTTCTTGAATTTGAGAGCGAAACTTCTCAGTGGTTGAGCCACTGGGGGGGGGGAAACGTCAGTGGCGTTACTAGTGGCGCCCAGTGGCGTACTCTAATAGTGACACCACGTCCCCATACCAAAAACAGTTTGTTACCGCACCCCCCCCACCCCCGGGATAGGGTTTAGTAAGTAGTTAATAATATATTTACAAAAAAATAATGAAGTTGCAAATGGGAGAAAAATATGAAGCAGGGGCTTACACAAATGGAGGTATGGTATCATCCCGTAGCGGGAAAACTCTACAGCAGGGGTCAGGCAATAGCGGGGGGGGGGAGGGGGGCAGGTAATACATTTTACTAAGTAGAACAAATAAGCAGAGGGGGGCCAGACAAAACGCAGGGGGGGCGACCCCCCCTCCTGCTCCCCCCCCCCCGCACGCTATGGGCCTGTATGGTATGGAAAGGGGGGGGGGTCATTTAAGAGTAAATTTTCACATTTTTTGCGCCACTGGGAAAAATTCAGTGGCATTACTAGAGGTGCATCGGGGCTTACTCTGATAATACCACCCCCCCCCCTTAATCCCAACAAAAAAACCGGTTTGTTACCGCCCCCCCCCCCCTGGTGATGGCGAAGTAATTCAAGCGTGCCTCGCCTTAAACCCAAAGATAGCTACACCACTGAGGGTAGAGTTTTGTTAGGGCGTTAATAATAATGTATTTCAATAAACGGGGGGGGGGGACATATAAAACATGGGGTGGGGGGGGGGGGGGGGTAGGCCTACACGAAGGGATGGGAGGTGGGAGTGGCACACGTCACCTGTGATGATGGGTGAAATATTCATTCAGGTAGTTATTTTTTATTCGAAAATATCAAAAATTTAGGAATTGATGATAATTGGCTGTTAATTAATTTGAAGAAATGATTTAATTAAAAAAAAAAATACAAAATTGAAAAGGAAACATGTTTCAAATTCAAAAAAAATAAAAAATAACAAGAATAACAGAATAAATTTAGACAGTTTTGATTAAATATAGGAACCTCCCACACTTCGCACACACACATATCCCCCCACATATAGAAAACATAAAAGGTGTGTGGGTGTTTGAAATCTCTTTCGTAGAGCGAACCTACACTTTATCTCATGATGAAATTTGAATCCTATTTTCAGCCTTTCATATTATTCAGAATTGTAGTGACTCCAGTATTAATGAAAGTGTATTATACACGTTCAAGGTGTATTGGTTGAATACGATTCCCCAAAAGGTGTTGATATGGTGGACACACATGAACAGGGCCTTTCCAAAGTACCGGGCCCTCTTTTATATATATAAGGAATCCAGGCGATAGCCAGGGACCACACTGCAAAAAGAAGCTTTTTCAAGAATTTATTATTATTAGATTATGTTACACAGAGGGCAGAGAAAGATACCTTAAGCCTTGGACCCTAAAACATATATGGAAGTCTGTGTCTATACCCTCCAAACATATACCGAAGTCTGTGTATATATCCCCCCAAACATATATGGAAGTCTGTGTGTATATCCCCCCAAACATATATGGAAGTCTGTGTGTATATCCCCCCAAACATATATGGTAGTCTGTGCATATATCCCCCAAACATATATGGAAGTCTGTGCATATATCCCCCAAACATATATGGTAGTCTGTGCATATATCCCCCAAACATATATGGAAGTCTGTGTGTATATCCCCCCAAACATATATGGTAGTCTGTGCATATATCCCCCAAACATATATGGAAATCTCTGTTAATAGACCCAATAAAATGGTCACTGGCTCTCACCCAGCGCCCACGCATTTAGTTCCTTCACTCTGTTAATAGAATAGTTACTAGAATTAATAAGCAAACAATTATAAGCTGTCGAACAAAATAAAACAAAGTAAAACCGTTTAACAGCAAAAAAAATAAAATGTGACAAGTTTCTCATCGCTCGTGTTTCAAAACAAATATCGGTAATTAAGTCATTTAATTGGTCTGTGTTTAATAAACAAAAAACGTAAATAATTATAGACTTCAGTAACCTTTACCTCAATTAATGACAGTTTTATTTGGCCTGGAATCAAATCAAAGACTAATCAAAATAACCAATTAACGTGTCAGGGTAACACTGGAAATTAAGTTGGACCGCCCAATCGTAATGCAGGAAACATAAAACGATTCAAGTGAGCCAAATAACTGCATGTGTGATTGGTGAAGGGTTTATTGTACCTGATAGACTGGTACATAAAAACGACCTACTTAACCATTTTACAAAGTTATCTTTCATGTAATAATATCTTTTCTCGACTATGTGTAGGATATTAAATTTCTTTTTTTTTTTTATAAATGTATATTTCTTCTAACAATATGTATCTTTTCTAATGCATTTGTGTCACAGGGTAAAGTTTCATTTTACAAAGTAATATTTGTTCTTTTAATATGAATTCATAACTAATTTACTGGTAATGAACAGATCTTTTATAGAAATAAATCTTTCTTGTAGCAGCGTGTGCTATAAATAATGCATCGAAATATGAAATGCTTTAGTGTACAAAGTAATCAGAGACTTAGTCTACTTTTCGTGACGCCCGGTGTGAGCTACATTTATGTATCTCAAAATTGCTAAAAAACATTTATCAGCGCACTTTCGGCGCCCCATCCTAGTTTTCGCCCCCCCCACCCCCACCCCCCGTGAGGCCACAGAACCCGCAGTACACTTCCTAATCTACTGAATGTGATAACAAAATTGTAAATTATAACAAATCGTGTCATAATATAACATTTAATGAACTTGACTTATGGCAGGCCAGGGCTTAACTAGGCTGTAGAGAGCCAAAGAAAGAGGAAGAAGAATAACTTGACTTAAAATGTCTTTCACTTTATAAAATAGGATTGATAGTTTCACTAGGATCGTTCTTTAGTTTCACTAGGATAGTTCTTTAAGAAACCATTTTTTTCCCTTCTCACCAGTGGGTCTCAGGGTTTAATGCCTGCGCCATGAAAGACACCAATATGAGCATCTCCCCAAAAGTCCAAAGGAGAGAGAGAAAGAGAGAGAGAAGAAAAAAAAAGGCATTCAAGTGCGAAGAATCCACTCAACAATAGCACCAACTGGTCGCCCCCGGGGATTCTCACGTTACTGGGGGAACAATCAGGCACAAGTGCAGCCACGTCTCTCCCCCCCCCCTCCCAGCGGGGGAGGTCTGATTTCCTCCTGAAGTTTGTCTGAAGTTATGTGAAGACTGGTGTTGCAACAATAACATTTCCCCTCCCATCCCCACACCCCCATCGCTTTTGCAGACAGGGTAGGGGGTGGGGAAGAAGCATTGAGTTCAGTGAAGACGAGAACGGAGGGGAGAGGACGGGAGGGTGGGGGCTAGAGGGGTAGGGCTGGCAGGGTAAGTGACCCATTTATTAAAAGTAACGTGGGGGAGGTAAGATGGTTTGGACAAGGGAGGTAATAAAATATAACTAAATTTCTTTTTCTTTTCTTTCGATAAGAATAAATTCTTGTACAAAATGAGTTGAAATAACAGAAGTGGAAAAGGGAAAGGGGGGGTGTGTGGGCGGTCAAGAGGGAATGATACAGAAATTGTTTTGTTTGCACAAGGCAGTTATATAAGTACAAATTTAATAAAATTGATAAATAGTTCGACCTATGACCACATTGTATAATACATCCAAGAAAAATGGCGGGAAATGAGGGATTTATATTTGGAGATGATAGTGCGATTATTATCTCACACATCTGTAAAGATAGAGTGTCATATAGACCATATATAGATATCCAGATAGTGAGAGAACATATGTTATATAGACCATATATAGATATCCAGATAGTGAGAGAACATATGTTATACAGACCATATATAGATATCCAGATAGTGAGAGAACATCTGTTACATAGACCATATATAGATATCCAGATAGTGAGAGAACATCTGTTATATAGACCATAGATAGATATCCAGATAGTGAGAGAACATCTGTTACATAGACCATATATAGATATCCAGATAGTGAGAGAACATTTGTTATATAGACCATAGATAGATATCCAGATATATTTAGAAACCAAATGCCCCTAGTAACCAACCTGTTCTTTCAAACACTGTTTGTTGCAATCTGTGAGCTCAACTTTAAGAAAAACAAAAATTGTATCTCTTTATTCTCTCATCTAATTCCGACATCTATATTGAAGTTCAGATGAAAAGTGAAGGTGATGGCCACAAATTAGAAAATAAACAAAAAGGGAAGCGGGGTTAAAGATAAGGGTGTTGTTTTGTTGGTTTGTGTAACAATCAAGAGAAACATGGTGAGTAGAACTGTACTGCAGGCTCACCTTAAAAAAAATAATAATAATGATGCTACTAAAGTTGCAAATAAAACAGAGCTTCTCAATGTTTGGGCCAGGGTCCCATTTTGTGTGAATTGTACAACCCCCCCCCCCCAAAAAAAAAAAAGATTTAATAAATCACTAAAATGCGAAGCGCGTGTCCTAATCAGGTGCGGGTGCTGGGGGGGGGCGATAGCCCTTGTGGCCAATCACTTTTGGCCCCCCCCTAACTACGCCATACTATATTTAAACATTATTTAGACAAGAAAATAAAGCTTCAACTTCGCTTTGAAAAAGAAAAAAGTGGCGAGAAATAATACCGGAAAATCTTACAACACTGAGGGTAAAGTTATAACCGACATTGAAAAATGTCATTGTCGCAATGGGAATACACTAAATCAAAATAAAGAGAAAAAAATAAAACACGCCGGAATGTTCGAATTTCAAAGCATGTTCTTATTCTAAGGCATCATTAAATAAATTTAGTTTAATTTCCAAGTTGTTCGACTTTTAAGACGCGAGGATTTCGAAAAGTGGAAGGTCGTTTATAGAGTCTGCCTAGGGCGACACCAATGCTACTCAAACCACTGTGCGCATGTAGTTTTTGTGCGCATGTAGTTGTTTGAGCATGTAGTTTTTCTGCGCATGTAGTTGTGTGCACATGTAGCTTTGTGCGCATGTAGTTCTGTGCGCATGTAGGTTTTGTGCGCATGTTGTTTTTGTGAGCATGTAGTTGTGTGCGCATGTAGTATTTGTGCGCATGTAGTTCTGTGCACATGTAGGTTTTGTGCGCATGTAGTTTTTGTGCGCATGTAGTTTATGTGTGCACGTGTAGTTTTATGCGCATGTAGTTGTGTGTGCATGTATTTTTGTGCGCATGAAGTTGTGTGCGCATGTAGTTTTGTGCGCATGTATTTTTGTGCGCATGTAGTTGTGTGCGCATGTAGTTGTGTGCACATGTAGCTTTATGCGCATGTAGTTGTGTGCGCATGTAGTTTTATGCGCATGTAGTTGTGTGCGCATGCAGTTTTGTGGGCATGTAGTATTTGTGCGCATGCAGATGTGTGCGCACGTAGTTTTTGCGCACATGCAGTTGTGCGCGCATGTAGCTTATGGAGAGAAAGATTGCAACGGGGATGGCACACAAAAGATTAAGTGAAATACAACACCTAAATAGAGGAGCAAACAGACCATGAGAAATAATGAATTGAGATTATTAAATAGTTCGTTCCCGGAGCCTTACACCTCCCCCCTCACCCCACCCCCACCCCTTACCCCCATACCCGAAACCATCCTAACTGCACCCACTGCACCAAAGCAACCCGTGAGTAAAGTTTAAACCGACTACTAAGGAATACCCCAGTAATTACCCACTGACATCTTCTGTAAGGCACCAGACGTTTATGAGTTGATTTTATTTACATTTAAACACAAAAAAATGTTTTGTTTTTTTTTTTAAAATGTAAAAAAAAAGAGAAAAGAAGAAAGCACAACACGCGCTCAGTTATAAAAGATTATTAAACAAAAAAATAAAAACAGCTTGTTATTGCCGGTTTTGGCATGTGACACGTGATTTTTTTTGTTTGTGTGTGTGTTGCCATGCACATCATCGGTGTTGGTGTTGTTGTTGTTGTTATTGTTATTTTTTAACACAGCCGTACATTGTTTGTGTACATCCCAAAATGCAATGTAAAAATTATTGTTGAACTAATTACAATCTAAAAAAAAATAAAAAAATAAATACAAATATTGCACAAGCTGGGAAACTCTAAAAATCAATAAATAAATAAGTGGACGTATATTAAATATCACATATCATCAAAAAATCAAATATCATCAAATATCAGCTGACTATAAGAACCATACGAAGAACCAAATATAACAGCTGAAATCAAAATGAATAGATTGAGGTGGGTAGGGCACATAGAAAGAATGGAAAACAACAGAGGTCCAAAAGCAATATGTCAGGAGGCAACATCCCAATGAGAAAAAGACCAAAAGGCAGACCACGAAGCAGATGGTTAGAGGAAGTGGAGAAAGACCTTAGGAGTGATAGAGTAGAGGAAGAAGACCATGGAAGAGTAGTATGGCAGGCCAGGGTCCTAAATGGGCTGTAGAGAGTAGTATGGCAGGCCATGGCCCTAGATGGGCTGTAGAGAGTAGTATGGCAGGCCAGGGCCCTAAATGGGCTGTAGAGAGTAGTATGGCAGGCCAGGGCACTAAATGGGCTGTAGAGAGTAGTATGGCAGGACAGGGCCCTAAATGGGCTGTAGAGAGTAGTATGGCAGGCCAGGGCCCTAAATGGGCTGTAGAGAGTAGTATGGCAAGCCAGGGCACTAAATGGGCTGTAGAGAGTAGTATGGTAGGTCAGGGCCCTAAATGGGCTGTAGAGAGTAGTATGGTAGGTCAGGGCCCTACATGGGCTGTAGATAGTATTATGGTAGGTCAGGGCCCTAAATGGGCTGTAGTATAGCAGAACAGGGCCCTAAATGGGCTGTAGAGAGTAGTATGGTAGGTCAGGGCCCTAAATGGGCTGTAGTATGGCAGGACAGGGCCCTAAATGGGCTGTAGAGAGTAGTATGGTAGGTCAGGGCCCTAAATGGGCTGTAGAGCCCAAGGAAGAAGAATAAATCAGAAATGTTCTTAAGTTGTTGTTGTTATTTTTTGGTGTAGTAGGGGGAAGTCTCAGAGACGGGAAAACTTTAAAGGGCTTAGAGAAAAAATAAACTATCCTCACCACCCTGCGCACCACAAACAAGCTACCACCTTGAGAAACCAATTGACATTGAAAATATAAATTCGCATTTCGAAACTGCTAAAAATTAACATATACCTGGTGCAATTCTACGAATTCTGGTACAACGGAGATGAACTTGAAGACAGAAGTTCAGCAGCACAATATATGTGTGCACTCCCTTGCTTATCCCCCCACCCCCAAATCCCCAGAGTTCGACCATTTGTTTTGACAATAATAGAAAAACCGAAAGGACAAGACAGGGAAACGCAGTTATCTCTCTTATTCTATTTTCTCCCTTTTTGATTCTTCTTCTAATACATGAGTTCTTTCATAACAATCTGGTGGCGGCGTGTCAGACTAAGGTACTTAGGCATCAGGTATCAATTCTCAGGTCTCCCAACTCCCTGAACCTTCTCGAACGTAATCCCCTGAACCCATACGAACTCTACAATTTTTTTTTTCATTTCAAATCTTGCACGGGTGTTGTCAGCAAGTTTAAAAGAAAAGTAGCACAAAACCTTCAAAAAAAGTAGCACACAATCTCCAAAAGTTTTTTTTTTTTTTGACAATGGAAACTTTGTATATAAAGTCTAATTTCTGGGGCAGATTAATTTCTTTAATTTTTGTAGCACATGGCTTTAAAACTAGCGAATTTGCGAAAAGTAGCGCTATTAAGCAACAGCGCTTTTACCTACTGTTTTACTTCCACAATCCACCACAGGCGCACAAAGATATTGGTTGGTTTAAACCCCATTGACCTCCACACACACCCCCCACCCCCAGCTCCACCCCACCCCCCCCATCTCACTAACAAATATGTTGCTGGAACCAACTGTACGAATGATAAATGTTCATTTTTTCTTCTCTTTTCAATTTGTGCAAATGGCTAGTGTATGTTTAGTACTATATGTCATCGTCAGTGTTATGACACAAGAGGGGGTCGGGATAGGGAAGGGGGTCGGGGGGGAGGCGAATGGTAACTGTTTAAAGATAACAATAGGACCAGGTAAAGATGTGAAGGTAGAACGCCACCTCTTTTTTTATTTGTGTGCAGCGTTGAGTTTATCGAAGTTAGGTTTTTTTAGTCACTGAGCAAGAATCAGTCAATGATTCTTCTAGCCCAGGGGTCGGCTACCTGCGGATCGTGAGCCGCATGCGGCTGTTTCGATGTCAAGTTGCGACTCTTTCGATATTCAAATTGCGGTCTTCCAGTTCAATGCGCAAATAATTATAATGGTATTATTTTATACTAGCTGTACCCTGCAAAACATTTGCATAGAGCTATATCCCCTTAGGCTTGATCGGCAGGCGAGGTTGAATTTTAAACTGGAATACTGTTGTATTCATTCTTTACTTTTGATTTAACGCAGAACTCAAATCGCTATTATATTATTATATACCTATCCACTTACCACTCTGTTCATCTTTAAATATGTTGCCTTAAAAAAAATCCGCGATTCTCGACTAGTGGCACACGTAGGCTACCCTCACAGGGTGTGAGAAAGGTGGTACACGTAGGCTACCCTCACAGGGTGTGAGAAAGGTGGTACACATAGGCTACCCTCACAGGGTGTGAGAAAGGTGGTACACGTAGGCTACCCTCACAGGGTGTGAGAAAGGTGGTGCACGTAGGCTACCCTCACAGGGTGTGAGAAAGGTGGTACACGTAGGCTACCCTCACAGGGTGTGAGAAAGGTAATGCAGGGGTTTCGTTTTAAAACAAAAAAAAAACAATCAAGAGTTTGAAGAGGGTCGCCAGTTTGCTGGGTGACCCATCACCGAACCACGTGATGACCCATCACCATACCACGTGACTCATCACCAAACCACGAGACCCATCACCAAACCACGTAATGACCCATCACCAAACCACGTGACCCATCACCGAACCACGTGATGACCCATCACCAAACCAGGTGCGCAAGTATCGCATTAGAAAGATAAAACACATTCCCATTATGAAAATGAAGTACATTTATACCCGACCTTACATGTGAGGGGTGTACCCGCAGGCATAACTTCTAACACTGTGGGGGGGGGGGGGTACAGTCGCGAATGAGGCTGAGAACCACTGCCTTAAATCCAGCCTCTCTTATATATTTTTTTTTAAATATTTTTACCGGTATCATTGAGGGTAACTTCATAGAATCCTTGTTTCATAACGGATGTACATATTTCAGAACTTACCTACCCCCCCCCCCAATCCCCCCACCCCCATCCTTCAATTGGTGAAAAAGCTGTTTATGCCGTTGTTATTTAGGCTGTACATTCTGTCATACATTCTGTCATACATTCTGTCATACATTCTGTCATACATTCTGTCATACATTCTGTCATACAAACCGGATTTCGTTATTGTAAGACGTCATCGGCTGAGTACTAACAGGCCAACGGTACAACGATTAATCGACGAGTTAACGGACGTATTTAACAAAGTCAATGAATGGAATTAATCTACTGCTACAAGGTGATGAAATAAACTTCAGAAAAAAAAATTAAAAAAAAATAATTAGTTCTGCTTTAGTAAGCAAAGTATCTTATGTACAGGACTATTATTGGCTGTCAGTTCCCGGGGGGGGGGGGATAAATTAAATTTACAAGAGAGGTAGATAGAACAGTCAACATATGTGGAACTAAAAATTAAATACTGGATTCGAATACTGACAGTTCCGGCTACAGAAACAGATATCTCAACTCTAACCCCAGGGCCGTGGTTCTGAAACCGGTGGTCAGCGTACCCCGAGGTGTTCGCGAAAGGTTATGCAAGGGCTTGCCTCGACATATAATTTTCATTTTGAAAATGGGTACATTTATCTGCGAACTCACGTGTAACGGGTACCGCAGACCAGTGCCGTAGCGAGCTTAACTCGCGCCCGGGGGACAATACCTTTTTGATACTTTTTTTTAGCGCCCCCCCCACATTCGGAAAAACATGTAATATTATATGTAAAATATACCATTAGGCGCCCCTTTGTGAGTAGCGCCCGGGGCATGATGCCCACCCCTAGCTACGCCTCTGCCGCGGACATACTTTCGCACCCTTTAGGGTACAGCTGTGAAAAAGGTTGAGGGCCGCTGTACCCCCAAACGTACCTATCAGCTTTTCCGTCAACACATGTAGTGGAATGTAGATTTGGGTGCGGTCACCAATCTAGTAACGAATAAGAGAAACCTGCTACAAGTAGTTGAACCTGGTTTAGTTTTAGATTACTACTCACTAAAAATAAAGTCCGCGCACCAAGTTCACCCTTTCACATTAGAATAATTTTGTTGTAAACGAGAAATGAAAACTATATTAACTTCTATTTTTTATGTTTTATTCAGTCTTGTTTTCATATTATCATGTTACTATGTAGATCTTCATTAATAGATTACATCATTTTGTTCTGTCCTGCTCCATTGTGTCTTTGACTCTTATTTACAGCAAATTCTTTCAATTTATACATCAGAATTTATTGATTGACTCTAGAGACCTTTATCAAATCTTTTTTCCTTTCCTGTTTGTTCATGAATCTAGACTTAAAGGTTTGGGCGTGGAAAGGAAAAGGGAAGGGAAGAGTTAATTAATTTATATGGGGGGGAGGGGATCGACGAATAAACGTTGAGAATCACGTCTTTATTGTGTTTGTGCGTGTGTGTATGAGAGAGATAGAGAGAGAGAGAGAGAGAGAGAGAGTAGGTGTAGAGTAGCCTCCCATGGTTCCTCCGCATATCTCAATATTGTGTCGTAAACTTAGACGCTGTGTTGCGACTTCCCGTGGTGACCTCTGAACCCTTGCACCCTAATCGTTTTGTTTACGGCTGCCAGTCAATGTCACATCAGACGGGGCTGGAATCAGATACTGACATGTCTGTCTAAACAAGTCTCTCGTCATACCTTCACTCATGCCAGGTACCGGTGGGCGGAGGGAGGTGGGGGTGGGGAGGGGGAAAGGGCGGCACGCAGGGTTGGAGGGTGTGTGTGTGTGTGTGAGTGAGTGTGTGTGTATGTGAGCTAAGGGGTGATAGAAGTGTTTGTTGTGGGAGTGGGGGGGGGAGAGTTAGACGGTTTGGGGGTAGACCTGTCTTCACAACGGTTCTGTAGTTGTGTGGCATACGACACCAAAGGTCACTGGTACACGCACGCACACACAAACATACACACACACACATTCATGCCTACAACAAATAATACAGTCACCAAAAGTACATTCCACAGGTAAAAGTATTTCCTAATTATATACCGTAATACATTTTATACATGAACGTTAAGTTGAAAAAACAACAACTGCGGATCTCTCTCTCTCTCTCTCTCTCTCTCTCTCTCCCTCTCTTTTTCTCTTCCTCTCTATTCCTCTGTCTGTCTCCCCCCTGTGTGTGTGAAGTCCCTGTAAGGAAGGAATGAAATCTCTTAGTTCCTATAAACTACTAATGGGACGGTTTTCGCAGTGCCCTTCTTTCATTCCCCACCATAGCCGATAGTGCAGTAGTCATGGAGGCACCGCGGGAGATATATTTGGGACTTTATCGATGACCTGAAATACCCACTGATCCTCACCGAAGATCGAACCAGAGACCCTCAGGTCGACCGTCGAGAGCTTTACCACACGACCATCCGCCCCCCCTCCTCCCCGTGCGAGTGGTCGAACTGATGACACAAGTGATGTGCAGTTGCAGGTCAAGAGTTCGACAGCCAGACTGACCATTACACCTATACACTAGTGCAGCTGAATGAAACATTTGTGAGCTGTCTTCGTCTATCTCCGTAGGTATCTGTAGGTATCTGTAGGCATCTGTAAGCATCTGTAGGCATCTGTAGGTATCTGTAGGTACCATCGGTATTCTCGTGTAGCAGGTATCGCCGCTTGCAGCCATCGTTAAGTGAAGGGAAGCTACAGATGAATTAGTCATTTTTTTATAATAAATTAGGCAGTGGCTTCGAATACGACCGGGTGTGTTTCGTATTTTTTTTTCCGAGACACGACCAGCAAACTTTGATGACGTCAGTAAACAGAATGAATGAGAACTCTTATTTACTGCAGACTTTGATGACGTCATTTGCTGTTAATAATCGGAGATATTTTTATATTTGGCTTTAATTTTTTTCGGGTCTGTCCAAGCCTAATAAATAAAGTCATTTGCTGTTAATAATCGGAGATATTTTTATAATATTTTTTTAAAATAAATACGGCTTTAAATTATATATTTTAGTTGTCAGGATATATGTCTAAGACTAAGAGTTTTCGGGTCTGCCCAAGCCTAATAAAGTCGGACGAATAAAACAAAAAATTATGCGCTAAATTAGTATCTATCGTACCCCCCCCCCCCCCCAGAAAGCTAACACTCGTTAATTCGTCTCCGTCAGTATTTGGTTCGATTCTCGGATATAAATGCTTCCCCATCCCCTCTATTTTCGTTTCTTAATCTTATTATTATTTAGTAAATTTGAAATATGTAGGCGTCTCTGAATTTTTTAAAGTGTGACGCAAAAATGATGGTAAGGAAAAGTTATGTAATATTTAGCCTTAGGACTAGCTATACACTGCAAAGCCTTTGCAGGAAGATAAACTATTGTAAAGCCATTGCCGAACCTAGGATTTGGGGGGCTTGCATTTTGACATTCGATACCATGCCATGAGATTATGTACTTAATATTTAATGTAAAAAATAATTTTGGGGGCTCTCCTCAAACTGGAGCCCGGCGGGACTTTCGATTTTGGACCCCCCCTCCCTTATAATTGTTACGCCTCTGTGTTCAGCTTTGATACATATTTTCAAAAAAAATTTTTTTTAAAGTTATGAAATAGTTAAAAAAAGCCTAATTAGTTGTTGTTTCTTTTTTTTACAACATCCTAAAATATAAATTATTTCAATTAAAAAAAAATGTCAAAGATATCTAGTTAGTTAATTTTCATTAAAACAACTAAAAGGATACTTTCTGGAAAAAAAAACACAATAAAAAAAGTTATTTTTTAGAGAGGAATCGAACCTGCTATAGTCAGCATAAAAATGAGTCACAGATCAAACGGTTTCACCACTGTGCCAGGAAGATACACAAGCAATGTTACAATTTTAATGTATGAGTAGACAAAATTACTCGTTCCCGCGAAAAGAAAATAACTTTAAATCATAAGAGTTCTCTCTGTTTACTGACGTCATCAAAGTTTGCTGGTCGTGTCTCGGAAAAAAAAAATACGAAACACACCCGGTCGTATTCGAAGCCACTGCGAATAAATTATTGACTTTTTTCATAATATATCTTGTTTATCTTATTAAAGTGTGTCTCTTTTAACAATGTCGTACATTATACATATAAAAAAGTCACAATATGAATCTCGTGGATTAAATTAACGCTAGACTGATAACCGTAAGGTCTCGGGTTCGAGTCCCGATGAGTGCAGTGACTTGTCTCTACTCCTTTCGATGCCGCTAAGTCCACCAAACAATAAGTACTCGACATTAGATTGGGGAAAGTAAAGGCGGCTGGACACTTGTATTAGACATATAATCCCATAGACCCCTTGATGGTCTGTATAGGATTTCAAAGCGAAGCTTTACTTTTTTTTTTTTATCTGATCAGGCCCGTGGCGTGCGGGGAGGGGGTGGTGGTGCATGGGGTGCTAGACCCCCCTGCGGTTTGTCTGACCCCCCCCCCGCTATTTGGCTCCACTTCGCCACATCATGCTCCCCCCTCCTGCTATTGGCTTGGCCTCTGCTGTAAAATTTTCACTCTACGGAGCTGCACCTGATACATATTAAAGAAAACAACATACAGACAGACAGACAGACAGACATACACTCATACAGACAGGCTGATGGGTAGAAAGATAGATACATTCTTTGAGGAATAGATGAATGGACAGACACATTGACACAGTGATAGATAGAAAAACTGTTCAATTAAATAAACAGATGACAGACAGAAGATAAACGGACAGAAAGACAGACAGATGAACTAAAAGATTAAAAAGATAGAAAGAAAGATAGATTGGATAGATTAGATTGAAAAATAGAAAGAGAGAAAGATAGGTTAATAGATAGATCGAGTAATAGCTAGATAGATAGATAGATAGACGGATAGATAGATAGATAAATAGATAGATAGATAGATAGATAGAGTGATAGATAGAGAGATAGATAGATGGATAGATAGATAGATTAGATAGAAAGGATTAAATAGATAGATAGATAGATAGATAGATAGATAGATAGATAGATAGATAGATAGAGTGATAGATAGAGAGATAGATAGATGGATAGATAGATAGATAGATTAGATAGAAGGATTAATAGATAGATAGGATAGATATATAGATTGACAGATAGATAGATAGATAGATAGATAGATAGATAGATAGATAGATAGATAGAAGGATAGATAGAAGGATTAAATAGATAGATAGATAGATAGATAGATAGATAGATAGATAGATAGATAGATAGATAGATAGATAGATAGATAGATAGATAGATAGAAGGATTAGATAGATAGATAGATAGATAGATAGATAGATAGATAGATAGATAGATAGATAGATAGATAGATAGATAGATAGATAGATAGATAGATAGAAGGATTAGATAGATAGATAGATAGATAGATAGATAGATAGATAGATAGATAGATAGATAGATAGATAGATAGATAGATAGATAGATAGATAGATAGATAGATAGATAGATCAAACACCAAGATTAAAGCAACAATGTAATCAAACAGTGAAATCAATTCTAAACCAATCATCTAATGATGTTACAAGTGTATCTATTTATATCCTTGCACGTGCAGCGGATGTTTATAAATATATTTTATTCACATTTCTTTCCTTTTTTTTAAATTATTTTTTTTTATTCAGTCGAGATAATTTTAATTCGTTTTGTGACTATTTATAAATCTACCAGCTCCAAATAGGGTGGGGTGGGGGTGGGGTCATGCTTGGGGGAGTTGGGAAGGGAGACAAACAGCTGTACCGCCACTTACTGCTCTTTACACAGACTGCTCTTTGCTCCCTGCTCCCATATTTCATGTCCACAAAGAACTGAATCCATTAATAAGAAATACATTGTTTATTATTCTACAGACTACAACAATAATATTAATTATATTAACGAGATGCAAGATAACAGAGGTGCATTGAGAAAAGGAGAATATTGTTTTGGACTGTTAGATAAGGTTTTATACATATGCACTTAAAAGTAATCCCAAAAAAATCGATAAAAGTCAATTTATCTCATACACATATTGATATAAATTATCATTATTTAAAAATATAAGAGCTAACGGGTGATAGATAAATGTATTATTTATTTACTCAATTATTGCTACATATAAACTAGTCAAAAAAATCGTATTTAGTTCTGCATGTTGAAATCATCAACTGTTTTGATTTTTTATTAATGATCATTTATATAATTTTTGTGTGCATTTCATCAGTACCATAGTCGAGAGTGCACTGACCTTGGGGGTAGGGGGGCATTACGGGGGTAATGTGAAGCGAATGCCCGGAATCCAACATCGTCCTTTGCACATCCAACCTGACATTCTTCCTAATAGACAGTGCAGTATTTTCTTACAAGCTACACAACCTATAGCTTAGAGCCCCCCCCCCCTTCACATTCCTGGGGTACCCTCAAAAACTTGTCCAAGTGAGAGATTGTCATATATATACTGACATATAATTTTAGTACTTATAAAGGGCCCCATATCTTAAATAGCTTAGGGCGTATCCCTGAGGGTGCATGGAGATTTTGGCCTGGGGGTGGGGGGGGTACGCGCTTCACACGGCTGAGAACATCGGTTAGACCAAATCGTGTGTGTGTATATATTTATATATTTCACCAGGGATTCTCGGTATTATGAAAATATAAAAAAGGGGGTACATATATGTCGAAAGTTTCTGAAATATTTCCATAGGGAATCCTCATTCAGTTAACCGTTTTTTTTATTCAATGGATTTTTCAAAAATTGTATGAGATTTGAGAATCTTTTGTGATATACACAGTCGATTCCGCTTAATTGGGACACATCGGGACCCAGGCTTTTTGTCCCAATTAAGCGGCTGTCCCAATTAAACATACAAATTTACTATTGGCTTCTTGGTTTGGTTTCTTTGAGATTTGTCCCAAATAAGCGGCTGTCCCAATTAAGCGGAATCCACTGTATATATATATATATATATATATACAGTGTGTGTGTGTGTACTGGAATAATGCTGTAAACATTCGTCTGCTATTAATATTATCTTAATCTTATGCTTTGTCACTAGACCAATCATTTGGGCTCCACAGAAATTTACGTGCAATTTTATCAGCGAGCGCCATGCGTCATGAAGATTTGTTTCTTTTTTCTTTTTGTGTGTTTGCTTTATTTTTTGCGCGTGCGCACTCCATCATGAGCAGTCAGTTGGTGTACCACTACACACTTCATTATATACCTTGGGCCGGTAAAAAAAAAATGTTTTCCCAGTGTCACCGGTGTTCCTCCCTTGTCTACTGGCGCCCATTCTCCCCTCCCCCCTGGGGTGGCAGTAAAGATATTGCATTCGAAAAAACTGTGCCACCGCTGGTGCAAGCCAACAAAACTCAGGAAACGTCAGCTGGACTTTATCGTATTCTTTAATTTATATTGACATATCTTAAAGTCTGGCATTGTTCTCTCTCTCTCTCTCTCTCTCTCTCTCTCTCTCTCTCTCTCTCTCTCTATCTCTCTCTCTATCTCTCTCTCTTTGACTGTGGGTGCGTGTGTATTTGTGTGTAAGATCAGCTGAAAGCTAGGCAAGTTTTGCTCACTAGAAAAATCCGAATTTCTTAAACATTAATGATAGACACATAGTTTAAAATAAAATGCTCACTTTACACATTTCACAGACAGGCCTCGTCTTAAACAAACTTTTATTTTTTGAAATGACAGATGATACTGATGAGTACACATGCTCGTAGTCGATTGGTAGTACTATTATTGTTTGTTCTAAATGAGTCAGAACTGTTCTATCATTTTTAGGAAATGTGCTTTTAAGGGCCATTGGCAAGGTGCCTTTGACAGACCTTTGAAAAATTACAGTTTGGGGCCCTGTGCTAAAATACATTTGAGGGCTCTAGATAAAGATACATTGGGGGGGGGGGGACAGAATATGAATTTAGCGAATCCCCAACTAAAACAATGTTAAGCCACATTAAAATACCTCTACTCTCTCTCACTCTCTCCCCCCCCCCCCATATTAATTTTTTTTTTTTTTAAATGAGGTTCCATCTGACAACACCCCACTGTTTGAAATATTTCTATCATTGCCCTTCTTTGTGGTTGGCAAAAATAAAACTCCCCACAGTGGAGGGGGCTCTGCAGTTGGAGGCCCCCCCGGTCAGTCGCATAGTTTTCCTATCCATAAGAGGGCCTTCGGGTCTCCAGAGGGTTACCCCTATGGTGGAGGCCAGTTAGATGCAGCTTATTGGTACAATATACCAAAGTATTCTTCCAAGCAATCCGGTGATATGCATGTCCAGTCTCTCCTTAAGTCTGTGTCAGACATTTGATCAGACCGTGAAATGTTTTAGTAAGGGGTGTTGAAGGTGTTGATAAGTTGGGTGATATACGTTTGTGACGCCGTTGGGCGTCGTTAACGACATTAGTTCGAAACCCAACTATCTAACTCCTCCGTGGAGCCTCCAAGTGCTGCGGGGATGTTGACGAGGCTCTATAACAAGAAAATATAAAAACACCCGTTGCTTTGTTATGCAAAACGGTTATAAGCCAAAGTGTTCATATGGATAGTAAAATAATATAGGCGCCCATTGCATAACGGCCCCTTTAAATAAAACGTCCCATTTAATTTTAAATATGCTTTTGTGGCTTCAACATTGGAATTTAGCTTATATATCTTTTACTAGCACCCGACCAGTGGCGTACCTAGGGTGGGGGAGGGGAGTCCAATTTTGAAAATACCCCCGGACCCCAGCTTTTGGGAGCCCCCAATTTTTTTACGTCAAATATTAAGTACATTTTCTCATCTCATGGTGTCGAATATGAAAATGTAGGGGCCCCCAAAGAGACCAAGCCCCCCGGGCCCCCATATCCCTAGGTTCGGCACTTCAACCACCCCCTCCCTCAACTAAATCTAAAAACGGTCTAGGTTGGAATGATACCATAGTGATTGTATTTGCAGTACCATTAAAACATATGTCAGCTGTATTGTCTATCACCTGTGCTACCTATCTTTAAAAAATTAAGTCCTGTTATAAGAAATGCTAGGAACAAAAATTTTCTTTAAGTGAAAAAAAAAAATCATCAAATCAGTGTGTTCTGTTTTCATGTTCTTGGTGGATACAAAAAAAAAAAGACGAGATCTTACCAACATACATCTTCAAAAGTAGAGTTAATCAGTTCCATTCTGTATTGATGTAACAACATTCAGTAGATAACATCACTACATTCAGAGATGTTAGACGCGATGATAAGCGAGTGGAAGCAGCTCAAAAGTCGGAAGATATTTTAGATTCTGTTTTATCCAACGTTCTTTTTTTAAAAACTGCATCAATTGGCGATTAGATTTTACAGATCAAAAAATTTATCAAAGAATGTCTTTATGATATCTGCATTTTTTGGGTATTTTTGTTATTTATTTTTGAAATCTTTAGTTAAATTAGCATAAATATATAAGTCAAATTACCTTTTTTTTTTTACTTATCGCTTACATTATTACCATATCAGTGGTTGTGTCATGTGGTATACTGCAAGTGACTGTGGCCACGTGTGGCTGTGGCACGGGAAAAAATAGTCGTGTGGTAAAACGCACTACTGTCGACCTGAGGGCAAACCGTCCCCAACCTTTTTCTCGCCACCGACCGGTCAGCGTATGATAAATTCATCGCGGCCCGGTGGGAAAGGATGGGGGGGGGGCGTTGATTATTTCTCGTAAATGGAAAGTCGCACAATCACGAGATGAATAAAAAGGAAATAATTTAATATTTCATGGGCGGCCCAGTAACATTCGGGGTTAGGGGCCACTGGTTTAAAGGATCTAAGAGATTTCATCTCATCCTTAAAGGGACTTCACACACATGTGGCTGTGGCAGACTTATAGTGCGGGACTTGTTACTTTGTTTTAAAACACTTAAATACAGTGGTGCCTTCGGTTAACGGTGGTCCGACTAACGACGCACATGTTCAACGAAAAATCTGCATTGAGCGTGAAATTATTCGGGTAACGAATCAGGCTTGTCAGTTTTACGTGCTTTAAAAAAATAAAATAAAAATAAAGGGTACGAATAATTAATCTTTTAGTGTTATTTCAACTTGTGTAAGATCTATTTCAACTTGTGTAAGATCTATTTCAACTTGTGTAAGATCTATTTCAACTTGTGTAAAGATCTATTTCAACTTGTGTAAAGATCTATTTCAACTTGTGTAAAGATCTATTTCAACTTGTGTAAAGGTCTATTTCAACTTGTGTAAAGATCTATTTCAACTTGTGTAAAGATCTATTTCAACTTGTGTAAAGATCTATTTCAACTTGTGTAAAGATCTATTTCAACTTGTGTAAAGATCTATTTCAACTTGTGTAAAGATCTTACCATTGGTTGGATAACGAAGGTTCTCAAATTACGACGGCAATCAGAGATGAGCGGACAGCGGACTCGTCCGCTTGCGGACGCAGATCCGCAGACTTTTCCGAATCCACGGACTGACAGCGGACGCTTCGTGTGGTTAAGTTGCGGACTCGCGGACTGATGCGGATCCACGCGCCCTTGCCTATAATAATTTAGTTTTCTAAATTTCAAGATCCGCACACCTCTGGTGGCAATCCTGTGACGGGTCACAAAGGTCCCACTCAACAAAATTAATGTATGCTCGAAACAAAGGATAGCAGGTCAATCTAGTCATTACATGCAAAAAACGTTTTATTTCTTACCTACACTGGGATAACAATGAGGTCCCTGTAAGGATGAGATGAAATCTCTTAGATCCTATAAAACATCTAATGGAACGGTTTTTATGCTGCCCTTCTTTCATTCCCCCCCACACCGTAGCCGATAGTGCAATGGCCATGGAGGCACCACGGGAGACATAGCGGGGAGACTTCAGCCATGACCTGAAATATCCATTGGTCCTCACCGAAGATCGAACCAGTGACCCTCCCCCCCTCCCCTCTCAGGTCGACAGTCGAGCCGCTTTACCACAAGACCATCCGTGTAGAAGGTGATAGCACTGGGGAGTTCAGTGGGTTTGGGAGATGAGGAGGAGGGAAGGAGAGGGGAGGAGGGGGGGGGGTAAAAGTTAAAAGTAGAGAATGAGAGGAGGAAAAAAAATGAATTGGAAAGATCAAATTCCAAAAGATCATTACGGAAGAAAATGTCTGCATGCTCTTGTTATTTGTCTGTGTCTTGAGTCTTGATTTCGACACTGGCAGTCAACCGCTGAGTGAGTTCGAAAAACAATCTCTCCCCCACCCCTCCTCACCTCCTCACCCCGTACACAACCTGTATGATGTCGACATACACTGCTCATCAAATATACAAAGTTGCACACAAAAGGTGAAATAAAAAAAAATAGTTTACAAAAGATACACACAAAAAAAACCAAGAAACAGGGTAAAAAAAAAACAACTAATAACAAGATTCTGGTACTCGCTCCGCTACTGTTTCCTCTTTCTTTAAGTGTAAAAACATTCGCTGCGCACCATCTTGAATCTCAAATTGTGTTTTTTTTTAAGCTGTATCCAAATAAACGTGCAAGATAAATAAGTCTGCGACTGTGTTTATAGTTACGTCTGTTATTTCATTTGATTTATTTGATTTTTTTTTTTTTACTATTTTATTGTGTTTTTTTTTATTTATTTATTTTGTGTGTTGAACACGACACAATGCAGAAGCTTTACAGTAAATATTAAGAACACAATGCAGAAGTTTTACAGTAAGTATTAAGAACACAATGCAGAAGTTTTACAGTAAATATTAAGGACACAATGCAGAAGTTTTACAGTAAATATTAAGGACACAATGCAGAAGCTTTACAGTAAATATTAAGGACACAATGCAGAAGCTTTACAGTAAATATTAAGGACACAATGCAGAAGCTTTACAGTAAATATTAAGGACACAATGCAGAAGCTTTACAGTAAATATTGAGGACACAATGCAGAAGCTTTACAGTAAATATTGAGGACACAATGCAGAAGCTTTACAGTAAATATTGAGGACACAATGCAGAAGCTTTACAGTAAATATTGAGGACACAATGCAGAAGCTTTACAGTAAATATTAAGGACACAATGCAGAAGCTTTACAGTAAATATTAAGGACACAATGCAGAAGTTTTACAGTAAATATTAAGGACACAATGCAGAAGCTTTACAGTAAATATTAAGGACACAATGCAGAAGCTTTACAGTAAATATTAAGGACACAATGCAGAAGCTTTACAGTAAATATTAAGGACACAATGCAGAAGTTTTACAGTAAATATTAAGGACACAATGCAGAAGCTTTACAGTAAATATTAAGGACACAATGCAGAAGCTTTACAGTAAATATTAAGGACACAATGCAGAAGTTTTACAGTAAATATTAAGGACACAATGCAGAAGTTTTACAGTAAATATTAAGGACACAATGCCAGTGGCGTAGCGAAGGGTTGGCAAATGGGGGAGGCATCATGCCCCTTGTCGCTACTTACAAAGGAGCGCAAAATGGTATTTTTTTTTACATATAATATTATATGGTTTTCAAATGGGGTGTTGTGCTAAAAAGGTATTGTCCTCCCCCCCCCCCCCGGGCGCGAGTTAAGCTCGCTACGCCACTGCACAATGCAGAAGTTTTACAGTAAATATTAAGAACAAAAAAATAATCCATCATGAAATGTAACAGTGAATGTTAGTTTATTTGTACCATATAACTTTTTTTTTTAAATATATATTTTATATTAAGGAAGGCAAACTAGAAGAGTGTCAATAATCCGATGGTGAACTTCTCTATGTTGTTATTGTTTTTGGTTTGTTTTTTTTTATGATTTGGAAACTATGGAAAATGTGTTGTGCAGTAACTGTGGAGGAACTAAAGAGGGAAAATCTGACATGATATATGACAGCAATGCTAGTGATATGGGTTGAACCTTCTAAAACTCTTTTACATATGTAACTTCGAAGAAAGGACTAAAAAGATGGGGGTCTTGGCAGGGCCGATTCCAGAAAGTCTTCCACTCCAGTCATGAGAAGAGCTACCCGGATGTTTTACAGCCATATTTTTTTTTTGGTAATTGTCTGGGCCCCAATAGCTCCGGGCCCGAAGACGGCGGGTGTGGTCATAGAGATCGAGGCATCTCGATGTTACATAAGGGTCAACGTTGGGAGATGGGATCGGGTTCACGTGGAGATGGGATCGTCGGGGTGCAAAAAAAAAATCTCTCACCAATTTGTTTACAGTCTGTGTGCTGTGTAGGAAGATAAACTTTTTCACTTTTGTATTGGGAGGAATAACTTTTCGGTTTGTAAATGAAATATTTCTTTTTTTCTAATGCGTGAAGGGATGAAAAGATGAGGTGCGGGGGGGGGGGTTTCCGGGCTGGAGAAGGTAAGTACTGTATTGTTCCATGCTCCATCTACGCTCCTGAGAGAAAATCATCCAACAATAACTTACAGCGCGGTGTGATGCATTCGGAGTAATCATTTCTAGCAAAACAAAAACAGTTTGCAAGACGAAGCGAGTACAGCAAACAATAATAGTGGTAGTACTCTCCTCCCTTGGTTTCAGGAGCGGTTGAATGGAGCGGCTGAATGGAGCGGCTGAATGGAGCGGACGGGGGAGAGGGGAGGGAGGAGGGTAAGATAAAACAGAGGGAGTGTTGAAGAAGGAGGTGGGAGGAGGGGTTTATTCAATAAAGATGAGGAAAAAAAAAAGGATTACAACAGGGGAAAGGGAGGGGTGTGGGGGAGGGGGTGGGAGGTAGATGTTACAGCTAAGTTTGACACGTGGAGATTTTGAAAAAAAAATTAAAAACTTGTAACAATAAAAGAGACCAAAAAAAATGCATCCGCATATAGGTAAAGGGGTGGCGGGTAGGGAAGGGGAGGAGTGTAGGGTAGGGAGGAGGGGGAGGGTGAATGGTGGCGGTTCGGGTGAGTAACAATGTAGCTCCTCCATCTGTCACGTGACACGGGAGCCCTGTAACCCGATGAGGCCCAGGGATGTTCTCTGTGTTGTTATCTGGAGATAAGCCGGAATTGTACCGAATGTCTGGCGTATTGGCACTGCTGTTGTTATGTTGTGTTTTTTGTTCATGCCATGGGGAAAGGGGTGGCTGGGTTTATTCTGGGTTTTTCTCTCTCTCTCTCTTTTTTTCCCCCCAATTATTAATGTAAGAGAGATAAAGATTTTGAATGAAGAAAAGAGAAAGAAAAAAAATCGAGTTACGAAATGTTTTATGTTACGTTTTCAAATTGTTAGACATGCTGGTAATGTTTTTAAAAGAAAACACATTATAATCTGTCTATCTATCTATCTATCTATCTATCTATCTATCTATCTATCTATCTATCTATCTATCTATCTATCTATCTATCTATCTATCTATCTATCTATCTATCTATCTATCTATCTATCTATCTATCTATCTATCTATCTATTTATCTATCTATCTATCTATCTTCCATCTATCTACCTATCTTCCAACTATCTATCTATCTATATATCTATATATTATCTATCTATCTATCTATCTATCTATCTATCTATCTTCCATCTATCTACCTATCTTCCAACTATCTATATATCTATATATCTATATATCTATATATCTATATATCTATATATCTATATATCTATATATTATCTATCTATCTATCTATCTATCTATCTATTATTATCTATCTATGTATCTATGTCTGTCTGTCTGTTTGCCTTTCTGTCTGAATGTATCTATGTATTAAAGTCGTGTTGTATCTTTAAATCACACGTAACAAAAAAAACGGGAACACAATAATGTTACGTCACAAAACACACAGCCTTCATGAGTAAACACGTCAAGTGGGGGGGGGGGGCGAAACGAATTTTCACAATTCTCGCAACTTTCAAAAAGTTTTACACACAAAGTGTCATCATATGTTGTGTTATCTTAGCTTACAATAGTACTGTCCGGTGCAGGAACTGACGGATGGCGTGATAGATAATAGCCGAAAAGTATCTACCAACATACCAATGCCCAGATACTTTTGAGGCAACGATGGAGATATTTACTTAAACCAAGTAATTTATACTATCTGATGTTTGGCTGCTGCTAGTGCTATCAAGCAAAAAGGAAGAGGTGGAGGGGGAAAAATATGATTCTTTACAAAATTTCGTTGTTGACAGAAATGAACGTTTAAAGTGAGGATGGGGTAAATTAGAGTTGTTTGTGGGGGTTAAGAGATTTGGGGTGGAGAAGGGGGGAGGGGGTAAGGCTTGAAAAAAAAAGAAGTGTCTGTGTTATAACTAATGTAAAATTAGAGATAGGATGTAGATACGGTCCTGAGAAGGCAGGAGGAGGAGGTGGGGTGGGGTTGGAGTGGAGTGGAATGATAGGGTTGGGGATTCGGGGTTTGTATGATGACTCCACTGCCCCCCACCCCTCCCCCAACCACCCCCCACTCCCTGAATGTCATTTATTCTGCGGTATTGTTGCGTTGCGGGTTTATCAGTTGACCTGGCAACGAAGAAGGTCTGCCTGTAGATAGATATTAGTGTGAGCTTATTTATGTGTTGTTTATATCTCACCGTGTGTGTGTGAGTAGATTTATTGTAAAGCACATCCCGCTGTCAGAGCGGGGAAACCTGTCTATTATCTATCTATTCATCTATCCGCATCTGTCTTTTGTATTGTCTGGCTATGTAGAAATGTCTCCGTCTTTGCGTCAGTGTGTGGTCGGGCATCAGAACGGAGGGGGATGGGTGGGAGGGGTTCAGAGATGGATGTTTATTTGAACAATAGTAATATCCGCAAACGGGAAATTTCGTTTTTAAGTATTTGATTTTTATTGTTGGACTGATCTATTGGCATGTAGCCAGAAAGACCGGCATGAAGCCAAAAAGACCGGCATGGTGACAGAAAGAACACAGATTGATTGACAAGACAATGAAACACAGATAGACGAACAGTGGAAAGAAAGAACACAGAGAGACAATCATAAAACAGATTTATAAACAGGTCATAAAATAATACAGACAGAGGAAATAAAGAACACAGATAGGCAGTCATAAATAGAAAGACATACAGACAGACAATGAAAACGTATAGACAGACAGATGACAGAAAGAACACAGATAACATTAAAAAAACAGATCAGCATACTGACAAGGAAAACCATCATATGGGGTTTCAAATCTCGTTGTTTGGTGCTACAGCACCTAACTTTGCTCAAGAAATTAGAAGACAAACACCTGTGGCTTTGTTATTCTTTATGCGCACACATTTCCCCAGATGACTTGGTACTACGGATGTATAACATGGGCGCAACCGATGTACGGGTCGTGCAGGTCCGGACCCTACCAAAAATCAAGCCACTGGTATTCGACCCTACAAAATTTGTTGGGCAGACATACCAATTTTCATCTTCCCTAATATTTTGGAACCTACCAACTTCAACATACTGGTTGCGCCCCTCGTGTATAACAAGAGTGTCACATTAAAACAGGCCAAATCGCTTCACACACAACCCAGAAGTGACGTAACAACCCTAGTCTCTCAGATCACTCATAAGCTTATAGTGACTCGTTTACTCTGTGATATTGAAGCATCAATCTATCCATGTTCCGGTGTTGTCGTCTGACTTGTATGTTGGAGGTCTATTTAAAAAAAAAAAACCTCTCTCGCCCTCTTCCCTCCATTCAGCTCTCATTTTATGTCTTGTCCCTCCGCACTACCGACCCGAACCCCCCCCCACCCGCCACCGTTCGCCCCAACACCAACGTCTCTTAACCGCTCCAGCTTCCACCCCCATCATTCCTACGCTCCTGGCAAAGTCCCGGCCAATTAACTAACACAGAAATCATGTTGCCGCCTTAGAAGACAGCGGAGTTAGCGGGACATATCAGACACAATATCTTGCTGAAGACTTTATCGGTTTCTCCCTCTATTTACGCCCTTCCCCTCCCCGTCCCGGCTCCCAATTCTCCCCTCTCTATCCATCTATCTCTCTACATGGACATTCGTAATCATTGTCACATTTAGTTCTTCTCGTCTCCCGGGCGAACATCACAAGGCACTCATCTGGACAAACACAACTTGTCTTCATCCCACACACACTCAACCCAACACCCCCCCTCCCACACACATCTCTGTCCCATTTGATCGTCTCTTGTGTTCTCGGTTTCCCTCCACGTCATTCTTTTGTGTGATCTACGTCACGCATTGGCCGAGTTTGACATCCGCTTCGTTATCCAACCATTGAAAAGATGGCACACACGAATATGATGACGTTGCTATTTTTACATAGTGATGATAATAATAATAATAATTCTGCCAAATACTAGTACAAGAATGGCCAAACATTTGGCTGACAATAGCCGCATTTTGGTTTTCTATATTAAATACATGTTTTTTTTATCTATCTATCTATCTATCTATCTATCTATCTAAAACTTTATCTACATATATATTTATACATGAACTGTTATTCTTCAAACCAAATTGTGTTCACTGATTAAAATGTTCAAGTACATTCAACTTAAAATTGCTTTCTTCTTTATCAAGTTTTTATTTACTTTGATTCGTTTCAATTTCTAATTGGACAACCAAACAACAACAACAAAAGCTCAGACCAGGCGCCATAGATCTGATTGAACCAAAGCTAAGTTCTGTGAAATAGGTTTATTGCTACAATTGATGGGATTTTTAAATTTTTTTAAATTAGCTAACAACTCAATGAGTTTAAAATAAGATAACACTATCGTTACTATTGTACACACACTCAAACAGATATTGGTAGGTATATATATATATATATATATATATATATATATATATATATATATATTATATATTTGTCTGACAGTTTTCATTCCATGTATCAGTTTTATATGTTTTTTTTTAGTGTTTGTAAAGTAAAGACCAATAAAGATATATTTTTCACCATTGTTTTTTTTTTTTTAGTTTTCTGTACAATTTCCGGGCTAGGCATTAAAATAATAATCCACGAGTACGCGTCCATCTTTGTGTTCATCTGCTAAGCTTTTGTGTCTGCCCGTTATGATTTCCTGCCGCTAAGCTTTATGGGATAGGCAACGGTAGATAATCGCGACTATTCCAGTATTAAATGACTTACTCCTTACTCCATCACGAGGCTTGTTGGTTCAACCCCGAAGATTTTTATTTTTTTTTGAGTGGATTTTTTTTTTTTTATTTGTTTGTTCGTGCGTTTTTGGTTTTGTTTTTTTTTTAAAGGATTTGACTTTTTTCAAAAAAAAAAAAAAAAAAAAGAAAGAATAAGATAAACGGAGAGAAAAAAACAAAAATAGGCAAAAAAAAATATATTTTATTATCTCGGCAGTAGACGTTAATTGTCTACCCCTGTGCCAGACTCTAGCTGTCTGCCTGTCAGGGTCTGGAACAACAGCATTTGTAGATTTACTCCCTCCCTCCTTTAGAATATAGTCGCAATGAAGATTTACAGCGGGCGCTGGAGATTTATGTTAAAGAGGGGAACGCGCGGACTTGCGAGAGTAGATTTACGCACACATGTGAATATGCATCGGAAATGGGGAAAAAAAAAGGATAAAGTTTAGAATGGCTCAGAGATGAAGTGCTTTCGGTTTGTACATCGCGTTAGATTTACATTCGAATATAA
This sequence comes from Bulinus truncatus, assembly GCA_021962125.1. Lineage (NCBI taxonomy): Eukaryota > Metazoa > Mollusca > Gastropoda > Planorbidae > Bulinus > Bulinus truncatus. The sequence continues at coordinate 6,129,008 of JAGDYQ010000010.1, read as the reverse complement.
AGATTTACTGTCATAGATATTTGAGAATCAAAGTGTTTGGGTCCTTCTGACCGGGGGGATGGGGGTGGGGCAGATTTACACCAAGCTGTGGATAAACTAAACAAAATAGATTATAGCACAATGCGGGACTTGTAGTAGTGTAGTTGCATTGAAATGAACACTATACCTTTTAATACCTTTTGAGCAAATTCTAAAACCATGTAATATTATTTGTAAAATATACCATTTGGCGCCCCTTTGTGAGTAGCTCCCAGGGCATGATGCCCCCTTGCCCACCCCTCGCCACGCCTCTTCAGTGGATGTCAATGTGGGCCGGGAGTTGATTTAAAGTGGGTCAAGGTGTTCGTTGAAAGTGGGTCAAACCACAATATGATAATCAGCAAATACAAAATGTATACCAAGAAAATTTAGAATTTCTTGAATCTTCTTTTATATCTATCTATATCTATCTATATCTATCTATATCTATCTATATCTATCTATATCTATCTATATCTATCTATATCTATCTTTGCATGAAGGTCTTGCAAAACGAACAGTTTTCTTAATGTGTCAGGAAGACTTAAAGATTTGAGAGTCCCCTTGAACCACACATACATGTTATAAATACACACACAGTTCAATACAAAAAAATTAATTACACTTCAAGGTATTTCTAATTTACTATACGTATATCATTGTAACACGAGCGCGCGTGCGTGTGTGTGTGTGTGCGATCTTTATTTTTATCCACTCTCATGTAAACTATCCAGGAACTCTATAACGACCCCTGCTGTAAAGTGCCTCTCTATTTCATAGAAGTGGGGGACATAAACTGTCCCACCTCGAGTACTCACGGTTTGCTTTTCATGAACATATCACGGGCTGATTCTAAAATGGAATATTCCTTTCCCCCCATCCACCCCCCCCCCCACACCCCCACCAGAGAATTGTTACAAATGTCCAGAATCCGAGAAAAGAAAATAGAATCATCTCCTTTTTTAAATAATTAAACTTGTATAACTTACTGTTTCAAATGTCCACGTATACAGGCAATAACAGGGGAAAACAAAGATACAGCATCAATTCAGTGACGTTATTAACAAGTATGGGGAGTGAGAGGGGGGGGGATCATTCAAATGTTGGAAAGGGGGGGAGGGGTCTCCCTTTTTCATAAATAAAAAATTCGGCCCCATTATTCTCCCTCCCCCACCCCCCCCGCCGCCCATCCCCACCCCATCCCATTCGACCCAGTCGTCGTTGAGAATGTTAGTTTATATATTAATAGGAGCATACACTCCATCCTTCAAATCAGCCCTTCCTGTTTTTATCTCTCCACCCGTACGTAAGTCTAGTCTCTACCCTCCCCGCCCCCCCCCCATTCATAGTCCGTAGTTGACAATCCGCCCCCTTCCCCCCCTCCCCACCCCCC
>JAGDYQ010000010.1:6065097-6125097 GCA_021962125.1 Bulinus truncatus | reverse complement strand
TAGGTTTGTTTTAAAACGAAAATTACATGTCGTCGCGTACCCCTGCATAGCCTTGCACGTACCCCTTGGAGGGGGGGGGTACGCGTATCCCTGTTTAAGAACCGCGGGTCTAGAGCTACGATTCCGATTCGATTACCTATTGCAATAAAAGTAGAGCTAAAAGACTTTACAGAAAGCTCAAAAAAAAAAAAAAAACAACCATGTCAGACTGTAATCGGATAACAATTTGATGAATAATATATATAAAAGCGATTTGGGCAATGCGTTAAATCGAAAGTAAAGAATGAATACAACAGTAATCCAGTTTAAAATACAATCATGAAAAAAAATCGGATCTGCCCGAAACCAAAAAAAAAATAACCTAGCCTACCGATCAAACCAAAAGGGGATATAACTCTATGCAAAGGTTTTGCAGGGTACAGCTAGTGGGTAGATATTCTTCGATTCCTCGCCAAAAAATAATCTTTGCTTTTCCCATGGTTTGTCCAATGTCTTCTTTCCATACTGGGCATTACTGTCAATCATGGTACGTCCTGTGTTGTATTCCTTTGGCTAGTATCATTCCTGCAGCTTGTATAGGCTTATAGTAATGTTACGTCTTATGTAACAAATCAGGTTTGCGCCATAGGATATTAGCTTTGCATAATAATAAAAAGAAATACATTTTTTTATGTGGGAAACTCGACAAATTGTACTTTGCAATAAAATGACCACTTATATATGAGTCATTCAAAGACGTTCAAAGTAAAATGACCATGATTTTAGTAATTTTGTCACATACGGTTTCATCTAATAGACATTTTTTGTAATGTTTGTGCGTGCGCGCTTCGGGTGAAATGGGAGTGTGCGTGCTAGAGGGGGACAATCTCGGGCGACTCCCCAGTCACTATCCAATGTCGTCGCCACAAAAATGACGTGACCTATGACCCGCTCTACTCTACATGCATGGCACGCGCTGTGTATTTTGTTGCCTGTTTGTGCTGTTGTTATTATTGTTGTTTTTGAAAGTGAACATAGCACATGTAACAAAAATGCATAAAACGCAGCAGTCAGTTTAATATACTTAGTTCCTCATGTTTGTCCTACACAGGGGGCGTATTGGGTACTCAGAATTACGCGACGAGAATTGGTCAAAGGATCGATGGATTGCGAAAAAATGTTCATGCGTTAAAAAAAAATAAACAAAAATAAAATTGAATCAATAAAACGGGTTTCATGGCTTCAATCATGTGTGAAATGTAACAATATTCAAATCATTCATAAAACTTATCTTTTAATAACATGTTTTATCCTAAATTTGAACACCTACAATTTTAAAAAGCTGCCGAAATCCAATGGAAACTGCCCCAAACTTGCGGGAAAATCTCCAGTCTTGTAAAACGTTTGGTGCCTATATTACCACAACTCATTGTTGGCCTTTATGTTCCAGCACGTCTCCTAATATAACAAAAGGGTTTTATTCAGGCTAAAATCAAGTTAATCAAGGTTCTGAATAAACAAAAATAATTGTTTTTTTTTATTCATTTATACTCTGTATAATTGTTATATAAACATGTAGGTATTCAGCCTTACATATATTTGAAAGATACGTCCAACCGTGCAAGAAATATTTACGACAATACACATTTTTTCCCCATCAATATTGTCCCTTAAAGTTTTAGTTTCCTATACATGATCACAGGGGCGTAAACTTGCCCAGAGCCTGAAGGTTCCACACCCCCCACCCCTCCTTCCTCGTGCTACCAGCCCCGTAGCGTGAAAATTCTACAGCAGGGGCCAGGCATTCCTACAGCAGGGTTCAGGCCAATAGCAGGAGGGGGGGGCAGGAAATAAACGTTACTAAGTAGAGCAAACAAGCAGAGGGGGTGCCAGACAAAACGCAGGGGGGGGGGGCGGGCGGCCACCAGCCTCCCCCCGCACGCTACGGGCCTGCGTGCTACTGTTAAAGAAGCGAGCATGTGACTGAGGTAAAGACGGGGGTATGGCTCAGGAAGCGAGGAGTGAGCGGAATTTTTTTTTTCTTCTTTCGCTATTCATTCCGTTTTGACGTCATAAATAATGACTATTAGCTAGACGCGCTCGGAGTTGTTTTCATTCCTTACAGTCGGCATCACGTGACATTCCCGTCATACTCCTGTCTTGAGCTACTCCTGACAACGACTATCAATTTTGTCAGTTTTTATTTTTTCAGATTGACAATACTGTACTGGAGCGCCGCGCCTACTCTCCCCCTCCCCACACTCAATCCCCACCTTCCACACCCTCCTTTTTTTTCCGGTGCCCGTATTTACCTACTCCTTCTTTCCGAATCCGACCCCCTTCCCCCCCCCCCCCCGCCCCCGGAATGTTGTACGTCGTCATGGATGTTTTGCCCCCAGGGTAAATTGTATCACTCTTCTAGTTATCGTTGTCTACGTATTCACCCGTTCTCTTCTTCCACTTTTCGCCTGCTCCCCCTGCCCCCTCCCCCACCACCACCACCACACGCCTTTTTTTTTTTCAGTCGTTTAGTACCCGTAGATTCACTTTACGGAGTTTCAAAGGGGGACAATGAAATGTTAAGTAAATGATTACTATTTTAATTTTTACATTTAAAAAAAAAAAACAATTTTGAAATTGCCAAAGTTCATCGTATTTTGGGCTGCCTCCATTAAAGTTTTGCCCCCTGATCATCTCTCACCTTACAAAGTTGTGGCCCCTCTGATAACATACTCACCAATGACTAGGTCACTTAAGGAGGAAAAAAAAAAAAAAAAAAGGGATTTGAAAAAATTGTTAGGATAATTATACACCAAGGTTAGGGAAGGTAAAAAAACTTTTTATACTTTTGGCCAAAACAAAAAAAAATTAAAATATAAAAAAAAAAAAAAAAAAAAAAAATTTTTTTATAAAGCGAAACAACTGTGCCTGACGGTACCCATAAGAGCAGTGAAAAAAAGGTACCGGAATTCCTACTGAAACGAAACATTCCAGTCAGTAAATATGCTGATATACTCAAGTCTACGGGAAAAAAAAGATGCCGGAAAGCCGTTCCGGTGCGTTCCGCCAGAAAAAAAATAGAAGTCCGTGACATGTATTCTGGTTAAAGCCATAACCCTGCGACGGTCCTATTTGTATTTAAACAATTTTCTGTTCTTATTTCAGCGGATTTTTTTTTTGTTTAAATCACAGATCCTTTTATGAATAAGCATCTCTTGTATCCTACATTGGTCAGTTTTAGTACATCGCAGCGTTGTCGTTATACCATACTAGAGAGTGCAATAGCCGTGGATGCATCACGGTGATCATGGAAGAAAATGTTTCTACGGGATCCAAGCTCGTGTGTGTGTAGTCCCTGTAAGGATGAGGGCGTCGACTGGCCTAAACTGTGCCTCCCCTCCCCCCATGTACAAACCTATAAATTTGCCTTCAAATTTACGTAACAAAACATGGATCGCTTTCAACTTCACTGTCCCCCCGAATCAAACTTAACCCCTTTCCACAGAACTGTTTTCATGTTATATTATGATACAAAATACAGTTGCTTCATTTAACGTCATTGTAGGTTTCTTTTTTCATATTACGATAAACAGAATTCCCGTTAATTTGGAATATATATATATATATAAATAAAGCCTCAGAAGAATGGAAGACTGTCGGTGCTTCGTTAGCTTTCGTTTTAGTGCAACCCCTTAGCAACCCCATTGACCCCTTAGCAACCCCTTATCAACCCCTTAGCAACCCCTTAACAACCCCTTAGCAACCCCTTAACAACCCCTTATCAACTCCTTAGCAACCCCATTGACCCCTTAACAACCCCTTAGCAAACCCTTAACAACACCTTTACCCCTCTAAAAACCCCTTTTACCCCTAGAAGCCTTTGAATCACGCATGAGGTCTTTCTTTTTTTTTTTTTATCTTTTTGTCGTATGGAATATATTTCCACAAGAGAGATAAATTCTGTGGAATCCGCTATCTGAGGAAGAATAACTCTTAACGATGGGGTAAGTCCAAGAAAAAGAGACTATCACAGCAGTAGCTACTGTATGTGGTTGTCTTCTGTATACAGAAGCTTGGACTACTCCCGTTTCTCTTTGAAATGTGTTAGTGAAAGAGGGAGGGAGGGGGCGGGGTGAGATACAGATAGCTAACAGAAAGAATAGAATAAACGGGGAGGTGGGGAGGGAGGGATCATACAAGCTGTTGAAGAATGGGTTTAAAGAATGGAAACGGGGTTGCGGGGGGTGGGGGAGGGTGGGGATAATACTAAGGGTCGACCACCTACTGGTTTACTAACTTTGATACCGTCAGAATCGGGTCGGTGAAAGGCGTGGGGAGGGGGAGGGTGGGGTGGGGGGTAAAGAGGCAGCATTATCGCTGTCCAGTCCTAATGATTAGAAAGAGGAAGGGGGGAGGGAGGGAGGGAGTGTGGGGTACTGCCACTTTCTTCACTTGACAATAAAATAATGAGTCTACGATCCTAACTTCTTGTTGTCTTTACCCCCTCGACCCCCCCTCCCCCACCCCCTCATTTTCTACCAAACCCCACTTTTTTTTTCTGCGTTAGGGGGGGGGGAGGATCTAAATAAAATAAGAACTGAGGTGTCCGGTTGGGGTGGGGGGGTGGATTGAGGCTTAATGACGCAGATAAAGTCTCTCTGGCTGATAAGTCAAGGAGGGAAGAGGGGGCAGATTGACTAAAAAAAAATCTGCCACAGATGGTGCCGGGCATAGAGAGAGAGAGAGAGAGAGAGAGAGAGAGAGAGAGGTTTGGGGTGGGTGGGGAGAGGGAATGAAAGTCTTGGGGGGGGGGGGGATAGTGAGTGAGCGGATGGGGCAAGTGGACGCTCTACAGTACGGTAGACAAAAAAAGATAAATTACAAAGGACAATTAGCCCCCGGGATGGGTGAAGGCCCTGAAGCCATTCTGTTTCGGCTTATCTACCTTAATTTTTGTTTCATTCTCATGTCAGACTTTGTTTTGATGAGTAGAGAGAAGGGGGGGGGGAGGGGCGCTGTGGTAATTCTACAGATAACCCGCGTGAGTGAATAGGAAGGGATGGAATCTTCGGACATTAACTCAGGAGCGGAGAAGTTTACATCTCTCAGGGAAGGCACTCGCAGAAAGAAATATTTAAACACTTTATACTCACCACGCGATTTGAGAAAAAAAATATCTTTTTGTTTTTTTGCGAGCTCTGCTGACCGGAAGCCTTGGGCATTTTTAAATAACTCATTTGGGTTTGGGAGGGGGGAAGGCGATGGTGATTACAAGGAATTGAATGACCACATACGAGGAGGTGGATGACCACTGTTAGAGTCATATTGTACTTGACCAGTGTAGGAGAGTTAGTTGAAAGCGAAAATGCTGACCACATTGTCTTCTAAATAAGTGACAATATCTTCAGTGTACATGGCTGTGAATACACGGTTAACTCATTGTACATTGTACTTTATCTCATTCAATAATTTAGCTATAATTGTATTTGCTTAAAATAGGGCTACAATAGTATGTGCTAAGAATAGTGCTGCAATTTTATGTGCTTACAATAGTGCTACAATTTTATGTGCTTACAATAGTGCTACAATTGTATGTGATACGAGTATCGCTACAATTGTATGTGCTAAGAAATAGTGCTACAAATGTATAGTGCTAAAGTTAATTTTATGTGCTTACAAAGGCTCAATTGTATGTGCTAAGAACAGTGCTACAATTGTATGTGCTTACAGTATGCAACATTTGTATGTGCTAAGAATAGCGCTATGTATGTACTTTCAGTAACGTTATTGCACTTATAAAATAGATCAGTCACCAACTAGATAGATTAATGAAAAAAACACACTTTTACACTTGGATCGACATCAGAAATGAATTCGCGTACCTGTGTGGGCCTACGAGTGCATCAGACACTAACAAACTAGCATCATTTGATATGAATGTTCACCGAAACGGGCTGTTCTGGCAATGGGGGGCGGGGGGGGGGGCTAGACAGAGAAGTTTAGAGATATGCGGGCCATAATGGCCCGTAGCGTGCGGGGGGCAGGGGGCCTGTCCCCCCTGCGTTTTGTCTGGCCCCTCTGCTTATTTGCTCTACTTAGTAAAATGTATACCTGCCCCCCCTGCTATTGCCTGGCCCCTGCTGTAGAATGCCTGGCCCCTGGTGTAGAATGCCTGGCCCCTGCTGTAGAATGCCTGGTCCCTGCTGTAGAATTTTCACGCTACGGGGCTGGGGCCATTATAGCATAATTTGATATGAACGTTAATTGGGAGCGGGAGAGGGGGTTTTTCATATTGGGCTGAAGTTTCAGTAAGTCAGCATGTTTTCTAAACAAACAAAAAAAAATTAATCAGGTTTGTACTCTAAAGCTGTTTTTATTTACAAGTCCCTGAGATATTATGGGATGTTTATCTGTTAGATCCTATAAACCACTAACGGGACGGATTTTCGTAGTGCTCGTCATCCATCCCCACCATTGGCTATAGCGCAATGGTCATGGAGGCACCACGGGATACATAAGTAGGTGACTGTTATACGGATCCAACTGTCAGTCTGTTGGCGGTTTTTTTTATTCATCTATTCAGTCAGCTTAAGTCATCCACCTGGAAACGTAAAGACATGAGTTCATCCATCAGTCCATTCAACAGTTTATGCAACAGTCCATCCATCAGTTCACCCATCAGCCCATCCACCAGTCCACCCAACAGTCCACCCATCAGTTCATCCATCAGTCCATCCATCAGTCCACATATCAGTCCACCCATCAGTCCACCCATCAGTCCACATATCAGTCCACCCATCAGTCCATCCATCAGTCCACCCATCAGTCCACCTATCAGTCCACCCATCAGTCCATCCATCAGTTCATCTATCGATCCACCATCAGTCCACCCATAAGTTCACCCATCAGTCCACATATCAGTCCACCCATCAGTCCATCCAACAGTCCACATATCAGTCCACCCATCAGTCCACATATCAGTCCACCCATTAGTCCACCATCAGTCCACCCATCAGTCCACCCATCAGTCCATCCAACAGTCCACATATCAGTCCACCCATCAGTCCACCCATCAGTCCACATATCAGTCCACCCATCAGTCCACCCATAAGTCCACCCATCAGTCCATCCATCGGTCCACCCATCCGTCCACCCATCAGTCCACATATCAGTTCACCCATCAGTCAACCCATCAGTCCATCCATCAGTCCACCCATCAGTCCACATATCAGTCCACCCATCAGTCCACCCATCAGTTCACCCATCAGTCCACATATGTCCATCCATCAGTCCACCCATCAGTTCACCCATCAGTCCACCCATCAGTTCATCCATCAGTCCACATATCAGTCCACCCATCAGTTCACCCATCAGTCCACATATCAGTCCACCCATCAGTCCATCCATCAGTCCACATATCAGTCCACCCATCAGTCCACCCATAAGTCCACCCATCAGTCCACACATCGGTCCACCCATCAGTCCATCCATCAGTCCATCCATAAGTTTATCCATCAGTCCATCCATCAGGTTATCCATCAGTCCTTCATTCAATCCATCATTTAGTTCCTCGATCAGCCCATTCATCAGTCTATCCATCAGTATACCCATCAGTTCATTCATCAGTCCACCTATCTCTTCACCCATCAGTTCACCCATCAGTCCATCCATCAGTTCACCCATCAGTTCACCCATCAGTTCATCCATCAGTCCACCCATCAGTATACCCATCAGTTCATGCATCAGTCCACCCATCAGTTCATCCATCAGTTTATCTATCAGTCCACTCATCAGTCCAACCATCCATCAGTCCATCAACCAGTCAATTCGCCCGACTGTCCTCACATCTGTATGTCTGTCGTAGTCTCTGTCTATCTTATAGATGTATTCCTTACAATCATTTATGTTATTTTGATATTATACAATGAGTACAAATTACGGTATGACCACAGCACACCACTGTGAGTGCTTAGAATGGACTCAGCAGCATTGCCCACGTTCTAGCGAACAAAACACCGGGGGTCACATATTGTGGTCCTACCATACCCAGGTCAGTAAGTGATGGCCAGTCTTTGCAAGACCAGATATCAAACAATTGTAAAAATGTCGGGCTAAGAGAAGACTTGGAAAGGGGGTGGGGGTGTGCTGAGATACCGGCCTGTGGAGTGGGGTAGGTAGGGGTGGGGAGCGGGAGTAGCAATAAAATGACCTCCTCTTTCATCTCATCAGGGAATAATGGAATGTACCGGTCACATTTAATGTTTAACCCCGTGACCTGTAGATTCTGAAGACTACTATGGGAAGGTCAGTTGAGTCGGTCTGGCTATTTGTTCCGAATGGACCATCCGCAGAGATTCCATTAAATGGAACAGAAGACAAATATACGGTGTGCTGTAAATAATGCGCTCCCCATTTTAAAACGTCTCTTTTAGCAGTTTCACGATCTATATAGATGTGTGGGTAATTTTATCGTAGTCAAAACAACATTTTTTGTCTGGGAATAGACCTTAAGTCAACGACAGATATAACATACAGACATTTAAAAAAAAAACATATATGTCTATACACATAAACTATTACGGCCACATTGTAAGTGATATCTATGTCTGTCTGTGGTTGTCTGTCTGTCCGTGGTTGTCTGTCTGTCTGTGGCTGCCTGTCTATGTGTGTGTATGTCTGTCTGTGTCTGTCAATGGCTGACTGTGGTTGTCTGTGTTGGATGTCTGTCTTTCGCTCTCATCTGTCTATGGCTGTCTGTCTGTGTGTGTGTCTATCTATGGCTATCTGTCTGTCTGTGGCTGTCTGTCTGTTTGTGTGTGTGTATGTGTCTGTCTTTGGCTGTCAGTCAGTCTGTGGCTGTCTGTCAGTCTGTGACTGTCTGTCAGTCTGTGTCTGTCTGTCTGTTTGTGTGTGTGTGTATATGTCTGTCTGAGGCTGTCTGTCTGTGGCTGTCTGTCAGTCTGTGTCTGTCTGTTGCTGTCAGTCGGTCTGTAGCTGTATATCTGTATGTGTCTGACTTCTATGGCTGGCTGTCTGTGGCTGTTTTCCGTGTGTCTGTCTGTCTGTGTGTGTGTCTGTCTGTGGTTGTCTGTCTGTCTGTCTTTGTATGTGGCTGTCTGTTTATCAATATATCTGTCGCTGTCTGTCGATCTGTCTGTCTGTGACTGTCTGTCTGTGTCCATTTGTGCAAAAGTGCAAATAGTATTAATTCTATTGACATCTCTTTTCGGCGCCCCATTCCTAACCACACACCCCCCACCCCACAACCCCCCCCCCCCCCCACCCACACCCCCCCCCCCCCCCAACCCCCACCCCCCCCCCCCCCCCACCCCCACCCACCCCACCACCCCTCCCCCCACCACCCCACCCCCACCCACCACCACCCACCCCCCACCCCCACATCCCTCCTTCTCTTCTTCTTATATTTTTTTATTTTTTTTTTTATTTTCAATTTTACTTCAATCCCTATAATTATAAAATGTTTATCTTTTCATTCTTCAAAATCATTTATGTGATGATTTTCGAAGAGTCCCTTTTTCAGCTTAACCTAGCCACCAGCCTTACCATAGCCAAGTGTGCAATGCCAATGTAGGTACTACTGGAGACATAGCTTAGAAACTGGAATAGCTGGGATTTTAAAAAAATTCTGTTAACATCTAAATTTTCGTTGCTTTGTTTTTCTAATTTCTTTATTTATATTTTTTGCAAACATGCAAACTGTTTTCTTTGCTCTGTCTCTTCATCGCTATTTTTTTTTTGACTGTATCATTTGAATATGTTAAATCAAAGTAGTGTTTCTTTTTAGTGTATATTATAATAATTATCTATCAGATTGAGATAAAGACGGGGTGTGGGGGGCTAAAGATGGAACCAAGTAGTTTCCATGTACTCTTGTCAGCCTGTACAGATTCAGTCTTCAAAGAGAGAAAAAAAATACAGGGGAAGATAACACGTTCAACACAAACATGTTGAGAGTTGTGTGTCCCTGATACAAACACGAGTAGTCTTTTGATATACGCTTAAGGGAAAACCTTGTTCGGAGCAAAGATGGAATACATAAATGCCCCCCTTTTTTTTTTTTGTTTCATCTGCCGCTCATACTCTTACTAAATAAAAAACAACAACTGATATAGAATTGGTACATTTTCAAGTATTATCCTATCTCAAAGCCTCAGGGTATACTCCAAGCGACGGTCCAATAAAAGGATCTATACCGCTGATTCTGCGACACATTTCTTTATGTGTTGAGATGTTGTTTATTTTTGAAGTTCTAATCATTCTGACGCTAACAAATGTTATAAGATAGACGCACCGGCATTTGGTACCGGGCGTAGACATTTAAATTTTTTTTTTGTCTATCAACATGTAGGAAGTGTTATATCATGGGAAAGGGGGGGATGATGTTTGAACATGTTGTATCAATGGTGGTGGTGGGGGGGGGGGGTTAAAATGATGTATCAACACGATATATCCTCAAGGGTGGGAGATAAAATGTACACCGCAAAGACATGCGCCTCTTACAATAAATACGCCCTGCATCCCCTCCCTCCCTTCTCGCACACACACACACACACACACACACACCCCACCATCTTTCATTCTGTACTTATATACATCGTCATCACGGTGGCGTAGGATGGGTAATACGGGTTCTGCAGCAGCACAGGGCGCCGAGCTCGGAAGGGGTGCCGAAAGAGAGCTGTTGAATTTTTTTGCAACTTGTCAGATTGGTCGGGTCAACACCTATCAAACCGATTCTCGTATTCTGTTTACTGTATTATCAGGAGATGTGATAAACTATTTATCTTCTTAGACGATCAATGGCTCAGAGCCGTTGTTATGGATAGGCAAAACGGATGGTCATCCGGGGCCTTTTGCTGCCAAACTCCGAAACTGTAGGAGCCCTGTAAGATGATTTAGACCCTTGGCCTAAGCACGGGTCAGCGTTGGCTGCACCTCATTTTGCCCAACAAAACTTAAGATCTTGCCACCGGACACAATTGTATAGAATCATGATAAACTAGGTCACGACCACATCAACAAAACAGACCCAACATGGGCAAGTACCACCCGTTTCACTATTTAATCCGACCCCTCGGAATGAATTTAGAATGCGTTTAACATAAATTAAGCTCATATTCCATTCACCTGCTCTTTTGTCCGGCTCTACTGTCTTAATTCTACTATTTGTCCGGCTCTACTGTCTTAATTCTACTATTTGTCCGGCTCTATTGTCTTAATTCTGCTATTTGTACGGCCCTTCTGTTAAATTTATGAACCCAGCGCGACCAGCGATTCAAAAAGTTTGCCCACTCCTGATACAAACAATCAACACACAGAAAAAAAAATTATCAAAAGCGTAACGCATCACTGCACACCAAAACACAATAAGTTCTGAATTTTATTACAGGTTCAGTATATCATTAAACTGTCTGCATTTAATTACACTGTGTGTATTTCATTACTTATCGGACATCATCGCAACCATCAAAAGTCTTGTCCATTTACCTACTCCCCTACCACCCCCCCCCACCCCAGAACATGACATGTAAAAAGCTAAATACAGAACGGCACTGTTGGTCATATCGCAAGACACCTTTGTCCAGTGTAGTACAATGGAAACATTGTCCAACGTATTGACCACATAGAAAAAAAATGAAAATCACGCCAAGGTCAATACTGTCTTGTACGAAATCTTTCCCCTAGGCTTCTGACACAACATACACACACACACACACACACACTTACAATCATACATACAAAACAATCTCACACAATCAGTGACTTGAAAAAAAAATACATATATTAAAATAAAAAAATTCGGAAAAAAACAAAGATTATTGACAATGTCCAGCGAAAGTACAATGGCTTTTGTCAGCCATGATAAAACTCATCCCCCCCCACCCTCCCTCCTCACACCCCCTTCCCCGCCCCCTACCCACATACTGATTGATTAGCAGTATCAAGAATGCTCATGAGCAAGATGGGCAGCGGCATCGAATTACTTGTTAGGGGTATTGATTGTTATGTGACATTCCAGTACTCTTGGGCCAATGGCGTAAAGAAAAAAAAATTCTTTGAAAAATATAAGAGATTTTTTGGGGGAAGAATAGAGGAACAAAAAATTTTTCTCTGACATAAAAACTATAATAAAAAGGAAAGATGCATTCAGGCCTCAGAAGAAAAGGGAGGAAGGGAGGTTGTATTTGTGGCAACGATCAGGCGTCGAATAATCAAAAATAAAAAAAAAAATAAAAAAATACGCGAATTAAGGGGTGAAAAGGGGGGAGGGGGATATAGACAGGGGGGGGGGGGGCTAAGCAAGACAGAAGCGCGCACACACACACTCAAAGGGGGAAAATCTTTAAAACCAATACAAGAGTTCTCTTCCAATAAGATTCTCATTCTTCAAGACAAAAGGGGACATAATTTCGATTTCCATTTCGGGCAACAAAGGGAGAGCATTGGGTTTCTGAGTCTTGGCAACAAAGGGGGATGATTGAGTCATACTTCTTGAAGAGTTATCGTCCCCTACAATTGTCAATATTCAAAGTTTTTTTCTCGTTTTCTTTTATCATCCATCCCTCCTCCTCTTTGATTTTTTTTTATTCTTCTGAGTTGTCTAACCTCATTTTTGGGGTATGTGACATCCCCAAGCCCAGAGACCCCCCCCCTCCTCCAGCACTCTCCACTCTCCCCCCCCCCCCCCAAAAAAAAAAAAACCACGTCACCGCCGCCGCCCTTCTTCTCCTCCATCTCGCTCCCTTTAGATTCCAACACGTTCCAAGTTTGAAAGTTCTATTGTCATAGAGACACAAATCTTAGACCCCCCATGCTCCCCCCCCCTTCATCTCCTCACCCTCCCACCCCCCTTCCAACCATCAAACGTCTTGACCAGTTTCCTATCCTCTTCCCTCTTTCCCAATTGTTCATTTCTCACTTCCACCTCCCTCTCACCCCCGCCCCCCCCCCCATCCCCCTATCCACTTTTCATTTCTTTTGTCTTCTCTGGCACCCAGTGTGAAAAGAACAATCAATAGTTAAGTCGTGAGTAGTTTTGAGATTCTGGGTTTTTTTGTTTGTTTTTATCTTTCCCTTTTCTGAACTTGAAATTTAATGCCTGAATAATGCTGAACTCTTGTCTTCTATTTTTTTCCAGAGAGAATAGTTTCATCGCAGTATACCGCAAGCAAAAGGACAAATATATATATATATAGACAGCAAGAAACGTCTACCATTAATGTTAACAATGGATCTATTTTTCGTCCCGTTCAATCTATACTAGCATGTACTATACTGGTGTATTAACTATAAGAAATGCCATATGTAAATCTATGCACCAAGAGCCGTGGTAATTGCATTGAAGGTTTCAATAGGCTAAAGCGGATTTAAAGTTGTGCGCACGGACACGCGCTCGGGGCCGATTATAGTGATGGGCCCCCACTAAGCCTAACCTTTATACCCACGAAAACCCCAACCTTATACCGTTTTTTTTTCGCTATCGGCCAAAAAACTTTAAGAACCCAATATCTTTCTTTAGCGGCCGGTGACTCTAGATGACCCTTAGGTTCACCTTTGTTCTATGTTACTTATATATTTGACGCTCACACAACTAACAAACACACAAGGACGATAGTCTATGGTCGATTTGCATGCAACGGACCTCTTTGCAGTCTTATTAACTAATCACCCGGCACAACCACCACCACCACCACCCCTTCCACATTCACAGGGTGTGTGCCCTCTACGCGCGGGTTCACACATTACAAACAGACCGAAACAGTTATAGCAGGATTATATGCTCCGTCAGGTTAGGCCAGGGGTCGACAACCTACAGCTCGCGAGTCGCATGCGGCTCTTTCGATGTCAAGTTGCGGCTCTTTCGATGTCAAATTGTGGCCTTTCCAGTTCCATGCGAAAATAATAAATGCCTAATCCTAATCAAATACCATAATATTGAAACAGCAATTTTAGTGGCTCTTTAAAAAACTGAGAAAATTGTAAATTATATCTTTTGGCTCTTCCGTCTCAAAAAGTTACCGACCCCTGGATTAGGCACACACGGTTACATTTCTTTCCAATGTTGGCTCACATCCAATAACATTTGCCGTGCACATCCTTCGGAATATTAGAGGGGGAAAACATCACCTACGACCAGGTCTCTCACAGTCTGTCACTGGTATTATTTAGTGAATGAAGCTGTACCACGCGGGCTAAGTAGCCAATCACTACGGCGAGATACATGTAAAGGGGTTTTGAACACAGCTACCGACTCTTCACGATGTGGGGCATTTACATTTCACACCGTCCACAATTTTCCAAAAAAAAAAAAAGATTCCATCCACCAGTTCTTCATAACAGTGTTGCTGGTCACATGGTCACTGGACAATCACCATTCTCTTCCTTAACGCCAATGAACCAGTGCCGAACCTAGGGATTTGGGGGCCTGGTGGGATAGGGGGGCTTGGCCTCGACACCATGAGATGAGATATTATACTTAATATTTAATGTAAAAAAAAATTTGGGGGCCCCCTTTAGCTGGGGCCCGGGAGATTTTTTAATTTGGACCTCCTCCTCCCCCCACCCTAGGTACGCCTCTGTAATGAACGTTTGTGTGAAAATATATCTAAAAAATAAAAATACATTGAAACAATCCTGTATTAATCATCCGGTGCCCCAAGAGCCCGGGGGGGGGCTACTGATAAATGATTTAGGTTCCCTTGTTTTATTCTGAGCACCCTTCCACTATAGTAGAGAATAAATTGTTTGAATTTGAATAATGACCTATCCCATAATAGCACTACACGGTGATGGGATCAATTACTGGAACATTTTGAATGCAACAAATTGGTTCTAGTTTAGTTCACATTCAATACTTTTTTAACTGATCTTAAAAACAGACTTGTCCCCCCTCCCCCTTTACCCCCACCCCACATCAGAAACAAACCTGTTTCTTAAAAATTTGTTTCAATTATTGATATCATTAGTAACGGAATCATCTTATTATTTGTTTTTATTATGTTTCTCTTTTAAACTTGTGAACAATGTTGTTTAGTTTGTCTCGCTTCAGGTTTCTTGCTTGTCGGCGGAATCTTGAACAAACAAAATGACATAAGAACATCTTAAAAAAAAACACCGAAAAAGACAGGTCAAGATATAAGGCGAGAGAGAAAAACGTAAAGGATGGACAAAGAAAGTTGAGGGTGCGGGGGGGGGGTAGCGTTTTGAAAAGATTGTGAAGCGAAATCTCCACGGCTCCCATTGTTCGGCCCTGCAATTAGAGCATGTGATTTATCACTATTGTGTACTCACGACCGTGCGGCTGTGAAAAACGCAATTACAAGGGGGGACGCGCGGGCTTGATGGACCGGCCGGCCGTTCCCTGGACTCGAATGAATCATTGGCTGGACATGATGGGTGGGAGAGGATCACACACACACACATTTACTCACACACAGACACACACATAATGGAAACTTGTTAGAGAGTCTGGGTGGGGTATGGATGGGAGGGGGGGTGGGGGAAGGGGGAGTGAAGAGAGGTGTTGTTTTTTCGGGTGTCGTTCATGGTGGTGGTCAGGAGGAAGGGAACACGGGGGTAGGGGGAATGTCCGCTAGACAGACGAGGACCACTTGCTGGACGGCGAAGGCCATTGTCGGAGATTTCTATCTCGTTATTTCGCTTGTTTTTCGATAATTAATTGTAAAAAAGAAAAGAAAATAGATGACATTTCTTAAGATGATAATAATAATCAGTAATGATCTGCTTCTTAATGTGACAAGTTTTAGATGAAGCCCACGTTGTACAATACTCGAAGTATGCGACATGATTTTCATTTTGCCACACTATGTGCAATGTAATACAGTGATGCCCTGTAATGAGTTGGTTTACTGTAATAAATCAATGCCCTGTAATAAATAAAATGATGCCATGCAATGAAATGACGCCCTTTAGTACAACGATGACATGTAATGAAATGATGCCATGTAATGAAATGATGCCATGTAATACAATGATGCCATGTAATAAAATGATGTCATGTAATAAAATGATGTCATGTAATGAAATGATGCCATGTAATACAATGATGACATGTAATACAATGATGACATGTAATAAAACGATGACATGTAATAAAATGATGACATGTAATGAAATGATGCCACGTAATACAATGATGCCATATAATACAATGATGCCATGTAATAAAATGATGTCATGTAATAACATTATGCCCTGTAAAAAAATGATGCCCTTTTATAAAGTTGTGCACTTTGATAAAGTGGTGTCCAGTTATAAAATAATGCCCTGCAATGAAGTGATGCCCCCTGTAGTAAAATGTTACCATGTTATAAAATAATACGAAAGATACCGTGCGAGAAAAATGATTTATTACTTATATATGCAAGTGTCATCTGGTAAATAAATTACAATGGTCCGATTAATACATCAAGAGTTAGTAACCGTATAATGTACATTGTGCATGTCATTAGCAAGCCAGGTGTGCCCATTGGTCACTCATAAGGTCACTCATAAGGTCACCCATAAGGGTGATGTGATTCGCATGTCAAACAAGAGTCAATATGGGACGACAGTGTAACAGGATTCAGTGAGTAGAACCAATCAAATATAACAGGGAAAATATAATTTAGTTCGAGTAGAACTAAAAACAGCACAGTCAACCAACGATTCTAAAAACCACCTTCGGCTATATTTCTATTTATAGCTACAGACAGGGCCGTTTTGAGGTCATCGTAGGCCCTAGGCACTTTCATTTTTTTATATTTTTCAAGAATGTACCGGCACTTATTTGCCATTCTGGCTTTCGTAGGCCCTTGAAAATTCCGTAGGCCCTAGGCACAGCGCCTACTGTGCCTATATGATAAATCGGCCCTGGCTACATGTATATAAAAAGGTTAATTTCAATCCGTTCATGACATAACAGGGTCATACCACTGCGGGTCAGTGTCATGAAGATTATGTCTTATAATTTCTGCTTCACGCATGGACGGTGTTATATAGATAATGGCATATAATGTCCATGTCACACAAAAAAGATCATTGTCTCAAGAGGTCATTGACATAGTGCATTCAGTGCCGTAGACAGCCCATGCCATTGGATGACCTAAATCATGCTAAGGTCACATAGGCCTGAAGGCTGCTTGCTCAAGAAGAAAATGACCACTGGTCAGAACACAGTTCCGATCTACAACGAGCACTATATTTACTTGTTTACTTTGACAGATGTTATCTTTTCTTGAGCAGTACACACACACACACACACACACGCGCGCGCGCCCGCACAAACTCCAATGAATTCAATAATCACGCAAATGTCGGTAGTGACCGCTGAGGTCCAGAGACTGACCGCTCCGTCGTCCACAATGACCAGCATGTCATAGGCGATCAATATGCTAGTTTCGGTACTCCAAGCTGATAGCTATGGGTGCTACCAATAGTCAGTGGCCTAATCCAGATTTATTCCCTCTCCATACCCTCACCCCCCCACCCCACCCCCCGACTCCTTGTTCAAAGTCCGTCAAACAATGTTTTTATTGATCCCCGGGTCTTCTGCTGGTTAGATTCCATTTGTCCGAGCGGACAGAAAAAGTCACTGCACCTGACCTGCGAAGACTAATTGAGATGAAGCGGAGATTTGGGTGGTTTTAGAACAATTCATTGGCTACTTTAGGTTTTTAGAACAATTCATTGGCTACTTTAGGTTTTTAGAACAATTCATTGGCTACTTTAGGTTTTTAGAACAATTCATTGGCTACTTTAGGTTTTTAAAACAATTCATTGGCTACTTTAGGTTTTTAGAACAATTCATTGGCTACTTTAGGTTTTTAGAACAATTCATTGGCTACTTTAGGTTTTTAGAAAAATACATTGGCTACTTTAAGTTTTTAAAACAATGCATTGGCTACTTTAGGTTTTTAGAACAATGCATAGGCTACTTTAGGTTTTTAAAACAATACATTGGCTACTTTAGGTTTTTAAAACAATACATTGGCTACTTTAGGTTTTTAGAAAAATACATTGACTACTTTAGGTTTCTAGAACAATGCATTGGGTACTTTGGGTTTTTGGGTTTTTTAGGAGTATACATTTTCTACTTTCATTTTGATTGCAATACAAAGGACGTTATTGTTATAATAAAGGAAGAAAAATGTTACCGATAACTAATAATTTATCTATCTATCTATGTATCGATATATATATATATATATTGAAGGCTAAAAATACATGTGTTAAAGGGTAGGAGGTATGCGTGCAGTCTACCGAAAAATGAGTGATATCATAACATGATGATGAATTGCATACACCTAATACAAATTCTAGCAGATATATGAATGGATAATTCAGAATAGTCATTGTAAAATGGAAATGTTTCGTTTTTAACGAATTTCTCAGATTGGACAACTAACTACTTGGATATTGAACGTTTACAAATGTTAATTAATTTATAACTAATAAGTCGAAACTTAGAAAAAAAAAACGAAAATAGCCGAAGGAAACTTAGATTTATTTCTTGGAACATTGTTAGACTTGTAACAAAAGGTATAGTTACAACCAGCTTCACATTGGGAGGTTGCTATGAAGTGAAGTCTTGTTGGGTCGAGCACAATAAAAAAATGACTTTATTGTTATAAGTCATGCGCTAAGTCATGCGCCGTAGTTTTAGTGTAAATAATAACCAATGGTAATAAAATAGATGTGATACTTTTTTTTCTTTGGGCATTTAGTTCTTTCAAATACTCAACAGTCAGAAATAACAAAGTAGTTGTTATTGTTTTGTAAGATTTTATTTTCTTGGCGGCGCTCACAGAAACAGTCATGACTTGAATGGACCATTCAGACGTAACCAAGACTGAAAGCATTGACCATCGGACGGAGGCGAATTTATTTCTCTGTTTAGAGAGCAGCGACCGTTGGGTGGGGTGGGGGGGGGCTTTATGATTATATTTATTGGTCAGCGGGTACGGGCTGTATAAAGCAGTGACCATTATGGATGGACGTCATTTCTCCCTTTGTTATGTCCCCTTGTGGTCAAGATAAAAATCGAAACAAGGAGTTTTTGAGGGCTGCCAGTGTGTGTGTTTGTGTGTGTGTGCGAGAAGAGTGACCAAAGGCTAGCCGAGACCAGCGGTCAAAGGGGGGGGGAGAAAGACTGTAAAACTGAAATTGATAGTCACAAATGAATAGCGAGTTGTGGTGATTGTATTGTCACATCTTTGCTCGGGCTACAGAGTGAGTGAGTGTATGTGTGTGTGTGTGTGTGTGTTGGTACTTAATATTGACTAGATGGTGCGCAGAGTACTAGTTCGGTACACGTTCACTGTTAGCAGGAATTATGGGATTTCTATCTATCTATCTATCTATCTATCTATCTATCTATCTATCTATCTATCTATCTATCTATCTATCTATCTATCTATCTATCTATCTATCTATCTATCTATCTATCTATCTATCTATCTATCTATCTATCTATCTATCTATCTATCTATCTATCTATCTATTTATCTATCTATCTATCTATATGTCAAGTTCTTACGTTTTATCGCGATACATAATAAAAGATACATTAGGGACCCCAGTTAAGCTATGACGGAATGTGAAACTCACCCATATTATTTCTTGTCAAACTAGTAAACAGCGTGAGTACATGTACTTTATATCTCTAAGATAGCATCAAATTTTTTTTTATTTTAAGTTAGCAAATTAACAATTTCGCCTTGTGGATGTGGGGGGGGGGGAGGGAAGGGGAGGGATGAGGGTTTAGTAGACGAGGACCAACCCAACTACTTAAAATCGATTACCTATCTATATCCTGCCATCAATTTATCATCTTTCTTTTTTTTTTCAAAGTCTACATACTTTTGGGGTCAAAGACAATTATATACTTTTGATACTTTATTATATATATATATATATATATATATATATATATATATATACATATTGATAAACGCATTGGTAGACACACTGACCGATATAGATACATAAATTGATACACACAGAGCTGTCCAGACATTAAAAAGAAACCTATCAGTTCTCAAACCATTAACATGAAGTCATAGATTTATAGCCACTCCCACTCCCCCACCCCCACCCCCTACCCCCGCGACTGCTCCGGAGATCATTTCATTACTTTTCTTTTATTGTAAACATATTCTCTTCAAGCGGATCAAGGCTCCAGAGCTGGCGATAATTTTAACAACACTCATTTAGCTCCGGTTCCTCGTGTGGAGCCCACGGCCTGAGGCCTGTCTCTATGAAAACGGGGGGGGGGGGGAGGGAGGGGGGAATCCAGACCTTATAAAAAGAAACAAAACCAAAGATGAGACAGTTGAGTGAGACACACACACACACGGCAAAAAAAAAAAAGGCAAGACGCTCTCCTTGTCTTTTTTTAAGAAGGCGGCTAATTCCCTGGGAGACAAAAGGAGGACCCCCCACACTCCCCCTCCCCCCGTCAACCCCACCCCAGGGCCATCCTCGGTATAATCCCCTCCCTAGATTTGTTAAAGGTAAGCCTCTTCATTAAAACTGAGATCTGGCTGCCGAGAAGTTGACGATACCCAACCCCCCCTCCCTCCTCCCTACCCCCCACTCATTCCCCATTCTAACTTTTCTTCCTATTATTTTTTTTTTTAATTCATGTCTTTAGGGTTAAATTTGTTTCTCGCTGATGGAAATTGTCTCCCCTCTTAGTTATCTTTATTTCTATTTGTTTTTTTTGGACAATATTTAGTCTGTATTGTTGTTAATTTAAACTCTTATTGATACAATATTTTGTCTGTCATGTTGTTACTCTCGACTCTTATTGATACAATATTTTGTCAGTCATGTTGTTACTCTCGACTCTTATTGATACAATATTTTGTCTGTCATGTTGTTACTCTCGACTCTTATTGATACAATATTTTGTCAGTCATGTTGTTACTCTCGACTCTTATTGATACAATATTTTGTCTGTCATGTTGTTACTCTCGACTCTTATTGATACAATATTTTGTCTGTCATGTTGTTACTCTCGACTCTTATTGATACAATATTTTGTCAGTCATGTTGTTACTCTCGACTCTTATTGATACAATATTTTGTCTGTCATGTTGTTACTCTCGACTGTTATTGATACAATATTTTGTCAGTCATGTTGTTACTCTCGACTGTTATTGATACAATATTTTGTCAGTCATGTTGTTACTCTCGACTCTTATTGATACAATATTTTGTCTGTCATGTTGTTACTCTCGACTCTTATTGATACAATATTTTGTCAGTCATGTTGTTACTCTCGACTCTTATTGATACAATATTTTGTCTGTCATGTTGTTACTCTCGACTCTTATTGATACAATATTTTGTCAGTCATGTTGTTACTCTCGACTCTTATTGATACAATATTTTGTCTGTCATGTTGTTACTCTCGACTCTTATTGATACAATATTTTGTCTGTCATGTTGTTACTCTCGACTCTTATTGATACAATATTTTGTCTGTCATGTTGTTACTCTCGACTCTTATTGATACAATATTTTGTCAGTCATGTTGTTACTCTCGACTGTTATTGATACAATATTTTGTCAGTCATGTTGTTACTCTCGACTGTTATTGATACAATATTTTGTCAGTCATGTTGTTACTCTCGACTGTTATTGATACAATATTTTGTCAGTCATGTTGTTACTCTCGACTCTTATTGATACAATATTTTGTCAGTCATGTTGTTACTCTCGACTCTTATTGATACAATATTTTGTCAGTCATGTTGTTACTCTCGACTCTTATTGATACAATATTTTGTCTGTCATGTTGTTACTCTCGACTCTTATTGATACAATATTTTGTCTGTCATGTTGTTACTCTCGACTCTTATTGATACAATATTTTGTCTGTCATGTTGTTACTCTCGACTGTTATTGATACAATATTTTGTCTGTCATGTTGTTACTCTCGACTGTTATTGATACAATATTTTGTCAGTCATGTTGTTACTCTCGACTGTTATTGATACAATATTTTGTCAGTCATGTTGTTACTCTCGACTCTTATTGATACAATATTTTGTCAGTCATGTTGTTACTCTCGACTCTTATTGATACAATATTTTGTCAGTCATGTTGTTACTCTCGACTCTTATTGATACAATATTTTGTCTGTCATGTTGTTACTCTCGACTGTTATTGATACAATATTTTGTCAGTCATGTTGTTACTCTCGACTCTTATTGATACAATATTTTGTCTGTCATGTTGTTACTCTCGACTGTTATTGATACAATATTTTGTCTGTCATGTTGTTACTCTCGACTCTTATTGATACAATATTTTGTCAGTCATGTTGTTACTCTCGACTCTTATTGATACAATATTTTGTCTGTCATGTTGTTACTCTCGACTCTTATTGATACAATATTTTGTCAGTCATGTTGTTACTCTCGACTCTTATTGATACAATATTTTGTCTGTCATGTTGTTACTCTCGACTCTTATTGATACAATATTTTGTCAGTCATGTTGTTACTCTCGACTCTTATTGATACAATATTTTGTCTGTCATGTTGTTACTCTCGACTCTTATTGATACAATATTTTGTCAGTCATGTTGTTACTCTCGACTCTTATTGATACAATATTTTGTCAGTCATGTTGTTACTCTCGACTCTTATTGATACAATATTTTGTCTGTCATGTTGTTACTCTCGACTCTTATTGATACAATATTTTGTCTGTCATGTTGTTACTCTCGACTCTTATTGATACAATATTTTGTCAGTCATGTTGTTACTCTCGACTCTTATTGATACAATATTTTGTCTGTCATGTTGTTACTCTCGACTCTTATTGATACAATATTTTGTCAGTCATGTTGTTACTCTCGACTCTTATTGATACAATATTTTGTCAGTCATGTTGTTACTCTCGACTCTTATTGATACAATATTTTGTCTGTCATGTTGTTACTCTCGACTCTTATTGATACAATATTTTGTCTGTCATGTTGTTACTCTCGACTGTTATTGATACAATATTTTGTCAGTCATGTTGTTACTCTCGACTGTTATTGATACAATATTTTGTCAGTCATGTTGTTACTCTCGACTGTTATTGATACAATATTTTGTCAGTCATGTTGTTACTCTCGACTGTTATTGATACAATATTTTGTCAGTCATGTTGTTACTCTCGACTCTTATTGATACAATATTTTGTCTGTCATGTTGTTACTCTCGACTCTTATTGATACAATATTTTGTCTGTCATGTTGTTACTCTCGACTGTTATTGATACAATATTTTGTCAGTCATGTTGTTACTCTCGACTCTTATTGATACAATATTTTGTCTGTCATGTTGTTACTCTCGACTCTTATTGATACAATATTTTGTCTGTCATGTTGTTACTCTCGACTGTTATTGATACAATATTTTGTCAGTCATGTTGTTACTCTCGACTGTTATTGATACAATATTTTGCCTGTCATGTTGTTACTCTCGACTGTTATTGATACAATATTTAGTTGCTCTTGTTGTTGCTCTCAACTCTTACTGATAACGAAACACGTAGGTTCGACAAGAATACAATATGTGGTATACATACGTACACACGTCGATGTACTGATAGAAAATTTACAGAAAAGTACATTGCAGTCGTGCCGAAAGACAGACGGGCGGAAAAAACGGACAGAGAGACATGCAGTTAATATCGACAAACAGATAGACTGACGGATAGACAGCTAGATATGATATATTGATAGCTAGATACTTGTTGTGACATTGTGGTCAATAAGAAAAATAGAACATCTTTTTTCTAATTATGTCAAGGCGGGTAGCACCGTGACGTAGAGCTAAACGCGGTTTTCTTCACAACTGTGTGGCTACTGGCTAGTGTCATGGTCACTTGTCCAGCTAAAAAGAGTGACTGGACTCTGTTGAAACAGTTCGTAATCTTTTCGACGAAATGAAATTGACTTAAATACTCAGGCCGAGCATGGTAAAATCTGAACCAGTCGTCAAACACACCTTCAAGACACATAGCCAGGACAGATGGTATGTTGATATATTGAATGTTAACTCCACACATCACAGACGACACATAGCCAGGACAGATGGTATGTTGATATATAGTATGTTAACTCCAACACATCACAGACATTTGGAACACGTTTTGGGGGACACATTTTTAAATGCAGTGTTATCGAAAAAAAAAAACTACATGCAAGAGACGACGCACTACCATCTTTGTAAAACTTGACCAATGACCAGCGTGAGGAAGAGTCGTAGTCCATTGAAATTAATTAAGACCACGTTTTGTTTTTTGCTATTCTGTTTTTTTAAATTTTCATACAAAACGTCAATGCAGTGAATTTACTATAGCAAAATGTGTTATAATTAGGATAATGTGCTATAATTAGGTTATATTTTGTCACTTGTTTTGTTTTTTTGTAAATGGCGTAACAAGGACTGCTCTGTTATTAAGTCCGGGGACTCTGTAACTGAGTTCATTATGTTGTAGGCAATAGTGGGGATATGAGGAAAAACTGTAGGAGAGAAAAGGAGGGAGTGTGTGGGGGGGTAGGGGGACACGGGGGGGTGGGGGGTGGGGGGAATAGGCTGGATAAAGAAGAAACAAACATATTGTTAAAGCTGGGATGTCTGGAGGCGCTGACAAGGGGGTGAAGTGATGGGGAGATTGGAAAGGGGGGGGGGGAGAGATTGGGCAGGGGGGTTGAGTCTGTGTATGGGTATTGAGGCTGGGGGGAGGAGGGGGGAGGGAGGGGGAGAGGACCACAGTCAACGTCTCAGCACAGAGTCCACCCTCAGGGCTATTCTTTAAAGAAAGCTTGACATCAACCCGTTGTTCCTGGAAGTTATGGCCGCATGTTTGTGTGTGTGTGTGTGTGTGTGCGCGCGTGAGTGTTTGTGTGTGTTTGTGTGTGTGGTGCCGCTCGTGCGTCGTGTGTGAGCTAAAACGTGTTGGACGTGAGTGTCGGCTGTTTTAGCCCGAGAACTTAAAACGATCTCCAGTAACCAGTTGAAATACTCTTTTCTGTGTTAATACTCTATTCTGTGTTAATACTCTATTCTATTTTAACAATGTATACTTTCTAATCTTGATTCATTTTTATCTTCTTCACAGCATAGTGCGCATTTTACAAATTCTACAAAGTACTTTGTATATATATATATATATATATATATATATATATATTTATTTATTTATATACACATTTTTTTTTGTTTCAGTAGTATTCGATTTACCGTATTAATAATGTCTTTCCATTTTTTTTATTATGCCAATTTACTGCAGGATAATGTTCTGCCTTTTTTTTTACCTTTTGCCACATGTTTGAACATTGTTAGCTCATATTTTTTTTTTAAAGTATGAAACCATTCTTATACGGAAATCGGGCTTCTAAACAAATTTCCGACCACAAAACAACTTAAAGTCACGGTTTTTAATCGATCACGGTTGGCAGAACCGTTCTTATGTTTTTGTGGGGCTCTAGACAGGGACACCCGGAGATATTTAGGGGGGGGGGGCATAGGCAGAGACATCCAGAGATGTTTTATGACCCAAGGCAGAGACTGCAAGATATGTTTTAGGGGATCCTTGGCAGAGGCGTATTGTGATTTTAGAAAACATATTCGACAGTGGTCCTCTTAGAATTAAATTTAAGAGTAAAAATACTCTTCTGAAGTGGGGTCCAGGGGTGGAGGGTCACCTAAAGTGTCCAATTATAAGATAAAAGTTTTGACTTTAGGACTTAAGAGAACTTTTCTCTGGAGGACTTAATTTTACACCCATGGTTTGACTGTTGATATAAGATTCACTGGTTCGATCTCCGTTGAGGACCAATGGATATTTCAAGTCATGGTGAAAATTCCCGCCATATCTCCCGCGGTGCCTCCATGGCCATTGCACTATCGGGTCTGGTGGGGATGAAGAGAGGGTACCATAAAAAACCGATTCATTAGTTGTTTAATGATTCATGTCCTCATTACAGGACATCACACACACACACTCACATGGTTAGGTATATTAAAGAATAAATTAACTATATATTTCAATGTCTTCATAACACATATACACACCAATTTTCCCTCTATGGTGTGGTATGAATTGAGCAAGAAATTTTGTCTCTGAGCGACATTTTTGTTTGAGGCCAAAATTTGTGAGCGATTTAAGCGATGTCGTCCGTCGGAGTGAGCGATCGTACGTGAAGTATGAGCAACGCTCTGAATACGTGTGAGCGATTGCTCACGCGCTCAGCTTAGAGAGAACATTGATACACACTCGTTTTTATTATTGAAAAAAATATCAATTTAGTTTTACTTAGTCATAATTGACTATTATCAAAACAAAAAAAAAATGTTTACATCAATCGGAATATGATTAAAATAAAAAAAAAACAATGTCATGCTGGGGTGATTTTGGGGTCTTATAGAGAGAGTTATAGGCCCCAGTCACTAGTACTTCCTGTTTCAAATTTGCAACTGATTTCATTGAAACTAAAAATTGGATGGGACACCTTCGGCAAATGGGGGGCCTCTTCTACAGTTGCCTAGTTTTCTGATCCATAGGAACGGCCCTGTTCTCGTAGACAGTTCATCAAACTTCTTCTGGGTAAATTATTCACAAACAAAATATGACGAGTAACGATGAAAGTGAAAGTAACAAGACGACCAGTTATCGACTAGGGCAATTTCAAAGACAATCATAAACATTATTATTATTATTTCTCTCTTGTCATCGTCCGAACAAACAACATGAAACGAGAAGAGTCTTAACGCCGTTTCACTGGGTTTGTGTGCGTGTGTGTGTGTGTGAGTGTCTGTGTTTGTCTCGGTGGTATCGATACGGGCCAGTATCGAACCGCGGCCGTATTTCTTTGTGGTCGACTTTAATTAAGAGCAGTAAACAGAGCTGTCATCTGGATAATGCAGTTATCACACGTAGTGATCTTCCCCTTGTCCCCAAGGCCCTATAGCGGCTGCCCCCACCCCCTTTTTTGCCCACCCTCCCCACTTTCTCACACAATACTCTTTCCACGCCATCTCCTGTCTTCCCTTCCTCTACTTCACCCCTACCCCTCTCCCCTAATTTTTTTCTCTCTCCCTATTTCACTCTCTCTCTCTCTCTCTTTTTTGATAATTCCGCGAAGAAGGGACGATAGATCTCTTGTTACTTTACATTCTTAATAGGGTGTAAACAAAAACATGATACTTTTTATCTCTGTATAACATTATCCTTGTTGTGCATTGTAATATAACAATATCTTTAGTCATACATAATCATATAACTAAATATTTTATTTTATAATTTTATATAACAATATCTTTTGTTCGACATTATTTTACACCAATATCTTATATTGTACATTACTATATACCGTAACAATACCTTATATTGTACATTACTATATACCGTAACAATACCTTATATTGTACATTACTATATACTGTAACACTACCTTATATTGTACATTACTATATACCGTAACACTACCTTATATTGTACATTATTACTATATACTGTAACAATACCTTATATTGTAAATTCCTCTATAACTATGGCCTTTTTGTATATTCTTCTTTTTATTGGTACGTTTTTTCATCTATTATACAAATATAACTTTTTATTTAAATATGACTTGGATACACAATATTTTTTTTTTAAAGTAATATAAAGCTAAGTTCATGAAGTAGCAAATGCATCATTCACAAATGTTGATTTTGAAATAAAAAAATATTTTAATAATATAATATCTGGTTCTTTCAAACTTTCAAATTAGGGGGTGGAGCCTAGATGAGGAGGGGGGGGGGGAGAAGTAGTACATCATACAGACAAAGACAGTAGTAGTAACTGGACATTCGTCCGGGTCATCGTCCCTTTGAAGACGCCGACCGGAAAATAGCCGTCAGATGGTCAGAGAGAATTCCCCGTAGAATGTAACGTGTTTCTGTTACCTTCCTGCCTCGTACACCTTCCGCTGTCCACCTGGCTGATGACGCAATTACGGGGGTGGGGTAAAAAGGGGGGAAACTGGAGCACGGGAACGTATATTACTATACGTGGTATAATATACACCTTAACGTTAGTAATATTATTAAGTTAGGGGTTGGAGTAAGGGGATGGTTTCGACATATTAGTCACAACCTGTGACACACTACAACCATCTGCTCTTGGACCGCTCTTTCTGTCAAATTTAATACCCCAATTGCGGCCCGCGATTCAAACAATTCGCCCACCCTTGTTCAAAACCGTTGAGATCCCCGAACTTAATTTTTTTTTTTTCAAAATGTTAAAATTTACAAACCAAATCTTCGATATCTCACATAATTCAATTAATTGAACTGAATGCATCAGCTGACTTTATTTAATTGTGTCAGGTCTTGAGAATTATTATTTATATATATACTAGCTGTACCCTGCAAAACCTTTTGCATAGAGTTATATCCCCTTAGTTTTGACAAGTATGCTAGGTTATTTTTGGTTTCGGACAGATCCTAATTTTTCATGATTTTTATTACTATTGTATACGTTTGACGATTTTTAACTGCAATACTGTTGTATTAATTAATTCTTTACTTTCGATTTAACGCAGAACCCACACCGCTATTATTTATATAGATAATCAACATAATTCATTCTAATGATTCAATAGTTGAACTCGTTTCAGATCAGAGAGAAGTTTATTCTCAGATATAACTAACCAGCCTGTGTCATACAAAGATGGCTGCGGTAAATGCTGTTGTTTTAGTCGGTGCTCCGTCTGGCTGGATATTAATTTTTTCCTAGTTCAGTGCAGTCAGAAGTTAATGACCTGCAAACAAGCCGATTACGTCGGTGCGACGACGGGATACGTCCTAGTCTAATCTGTCGGCCGCTTCACAGTCAAAGCGAGAGATATGTTCTGAAGTCAAACAAGTCAAATCCAAGTGTTAATAAGTAAATAAACAGTAAAGTGACACATGCAGTGGCTGATTTAGGTCAATTGAGGTCCTTTACGCAGAAGAAAATATTGCCCCCCCCCCCAATGCAGTAGTCCCCGACCTTTTTTTTTCTCTCCACGGATCGGTCAACGTTTAGTAATTTCACCACTACCTTAATACTAACTGAAAAGTTCGCTAAAACCTCCCCTGGGCATAAATCATCATCTAAAACTTGTAATAGCAACAGCACGTTGCTAGGGTAAATAAATGGCGTCTTAGGTTTCCTGTATGTCTGATAATGCTTTGTGTAAAGCTGAGTTTTAAAAGTTGATTGTTTAAGGCAGAGGCGTATTTACCAAAACTGTGGCCCTAGGCGCATGACCGATTTGGGGCCCCCTCGCCTATAAGGCATTTAAAAATGATCAGAATACAACAATAGTCAGAACACTCATGTATTATTTAACATGCATACTACATAGTTATGCATACTAGGTAGAACTTACAATTGTCAGTTTATTACAGTTATATAACTTTTTTCCTGCTCTTCAATTTCGCTAACGTGTCAACGTGCGCATTGAAATCGTATTCTAATGTCTACTTTGATTCAATGCATAAAATAGATAAATCTCCCAGCCTACATTGGCTGATGGAATTCCGCAAGTAATTCTTGATCCTTTTCAACAAGAAAATGACCGTTCTCCAGTTGCGTTTGATATAGGAATGGTAAGAAAGATTCTTAGATGGGTTTCCACATTGGGAAATGTACATTGTAGTCCACCCACTGCTATAAGCTGGTACATCTCTACAGCGGATTTAGTGCCTTCTTCTTTAGCGAAATGCAAAACCTGTTTGATTTCATCGGCAGTGGTATCAGAATTAACATCGTCTTTGTATTCTTCGATCAAGGCCGAGATCTTTGTGTTCAAGTCATCTACCTTGTCTTTGAAAAATAGACTGAACAAATCATGTATACCTTTGTATGCTTCGATTCTGTGATCAAGTTCCGTGATCAATTTATTACAAATGGCGTTTACTGTGTTAACAATAAATTATCACGACCAGTTAAAATAACTTCCGGTTCATTGCTTTCATCAGAAAACGGTTTTTGCTTCTTCTTGCGGCTCAGTTCATCTTGATATTTACAGTCTTTGAGATCCTCGTTCATAAGCAATGCTGCTCGCTCTTCAATACGAGTGAAATAGTTTTGGACTTCGTTGTTAATAAATAGCTTCAGTGATTCTATAAGATTTACACCAGCATCAAGATATAAATTTGAATTTTGCAGGGATTTGCTGGTTGCATTCATCCGCTGTAAAATTGTATCCCAAAGAACAGTCATCAATGCAGTTTCAAAAAGATCCATTTTATTAGCAAGAGCGTTAGCCTCATTTCTTACAGCTGCCTTCTGATCACGATCTTCGGCTGGTTGAAGAAGAGCTTCCTGAATACCAATGTAGTTCTGATGCAATGCAAACACTGCATCCGCTCAAGCTGACCATCTTGTGTCCGAAACTTTCTTTATGGTGCATCCATTTTTGACTAGATGACTTTTAAGGATGTTCCACCTGTGTGTGGATGCTGAGAATCAAACATAAACATAAAGTCAAAGTATGATACTGCTGAAAGCGACGATTCTGCAGCCGCATTACCAACTAGATTCAAGCTATGGCAGGGAATGTAAACTGCATTGAGACTGTGTGCCTTGATTCGAGCCTGCAAGCCCGAGTATCTGCTAGACATGTTAGAAGCATTGTCGTAGCTCTGTCCCCTACATTTTGTGATATCTAATCCCCAGTTCTTCAAAACTTCTAGTATCACTTGCTCCAGATTTTGAGCGTTAAGAGCATAGATGTCAACAAAAGTTAAAAATCGTTCTTTAATTTCACCATCAATGAGAACATATCTGAGTATCACAGTTAGCTGGTCCACGTGGCTAACATCAGGTGTTGAATCAACAATTAAAGAGAAATATATCGATTTCTTTACTTCTGATATAAACTGATCTCTGACAGCATTGCCCATTATTTTAATAAATTAGTCACAAGTAGCATGTGACAAATAACTGACAGAACCACTTCCCTTGTTACCGTATCGTGCAATATGGTTTGCTAAGAAAGGGTCAAATTTTGACAAGTAATTCAAGCAACTGGTAAAATTACCGTCATTGTTGGCATGACCACGAAAGGCCAAGCCTGCAGAGGAAAGAAACTGTACAGTTGCTACAATCCTTCGTAGAACTTCTCTCCAGTATTACCTTTCATCATCTAACTCTTTGGCCATCCGTTCTTCAATACGCCCTTTTGCGTTCAAGCGTTTAGCGAAAGTGCACATTGCTTGAACGTGGCCATACGAATTCTCATGTTCAGAAACTTTGGCGGCAATATTTTTCCAATCAGAACACCCGTTTGTTGAAAATTGACTAGCTTTATTTGGAAACTAGTTTCACTGAACACTAACCATCCACGTCTTTCTTTTTGGCCATTCGCCTTGGTTAAGTAAAAGTTATGTTCAGACAAATGAGGAAAATATTTTCTGCCACGATCTGTCATCAACATGCCAGCGCGTGAAAGGTCGCCAACATTTTTTGGTTCGAAATCCAAAACATAATTACTCATAGACATAGTTTTAATGAAACGATTGTGTCGCAATCAGCTACAACAGTAAAGGAAAAATGATCAATGATCATTCATCCACACAAAGCGTAGTGGGTAGCAAGAACAAAATGATCAAAATAGTGTAATAAACTGGCAATTAACAATTAGTTATTGCAATTTGCAAAAAAATAAAATTTGAATTAGAATTTTTAATTAAAATCTGTGACGTAAGGTGCGCCAACTACTGGTACGTACCGTATGTTACTTGTCACTTCGAACACTAGCGCCGACTCGCATTGTTTACCAGTCTGTAAGACTATTTATGTATTTGTGGAATTCCCAAAACCCTCACAGCAAGCGGGTTTTTTTTTTATTTCTTTTATAAAACCAGGTTTTTGGGGCCCCTAAATTATCCGGGGCCCTAGGCGCGCGCCTAGTGCGCCTAGGCCTAAATTCGCCACTGGTTTAAGGATGACTGATTTGAGCAATTAGACTGTTGTATTGATATAACAAATGTTTGAAATTCATGATTGAATTTTTTAGTTTATGATTCATCTAAATATACATTCACAAGCTTATTTAATTTTTATATTTATCAAACTGCTATTCAGTGTCATTTTTAAAAGAGTTAATATTACATATTAATTAGCAGATATGTTTATCTGTATCATTATTTACTAAATATCTCATGTCGCGTCAAAGATATGGTCATATATTGTTACAATTGCCTTAAAACTCGTATCCCAGCCAGATTAGACCCCCCCCCCCCAAAAAAAAATGTTTAACTCTAACGCAGTGTTTCTCACAGTGTGGGCCACGACCGGCTGGTGTGTCAAAGACATAGTTCAGGTAAAAAGTTCCCTTAACCCTAACGGGCCATCGGGGCCCAGCCGCCTTTACTTCCCCAACTTAAAGTGAGGTACCCATTTAAAGCTGGGTGGACTTGTGGGACGACTTTGAAACACATTTTCACCTGGAAAAATTCCACATGGTTCTCACCAAGGATTGAACACAGGACTCTCAGGTCGACAGTCGAGTATCTACACCACTCGGCCAGGTGGGTGGTGCTCAAATTGAAATGTATAGTTCAAAGTTCGAGAGTCTACACACACACACACAATCCATTTCTCTATTGGTCACAATGTTTAAACGTTTGTTAATCTACACAGTAAAAGTGGGAAAAAAATTATTTACAATCAAAGGCAGTTTTATTCTCTTTATTTCATATTAGTTTCTATAGGCAGGTTGGTCGAAGAAATCAAAACTGTTGTCAAAGTGGGTCGCGAAGCCAAAATGTTTGAGATCCGTTCTAACTTTCAAACTAAATGTTTCATTTGATGTAATAGATAAAGTGATCGATAACACATTAAAATAACGTGCCGGAACAATATTAAACGATGGCGAAAATCAATCAAATGAACATCTATGATTTCACATAAAAATCAATCAAATGTACATCTATGATGTGACATAAGAATCAACCAAATGAATATCTATGATGTGAAATTAGAATTTAAAAAAATGAACAACTATGATGTGACATAAGAATCAACCAAATGGACATCAAATTTGTCGCAAAACAATCAAACAAATGAACATCGATGAAGCCACATAACAATCAAACAAATGAACATCAATGAAGCCACATAACAATCAAACAAATGAATATCAATGAAGCCACATAACAATCAAACAAATGAACATCAATGATATTATATAGCACAATCAAGTTAATGTATTAACAATTGACATTTAAAAAAAAAAATAACGGTGGCTCTGAAAACCAACAGTGCAACTGGCGAAATCCAAACAATCAACAGCACAAATGTAAACTAAAACTTGTAAAACAAAAATCGTCAACTTATAACTGAAAAAAAAAATATAAATAAGGAAGGGGTGGGGGGGGGGAACCCGGGGTTGGGGGAGAGAACTGTTAAAAAAGACGTGGCAGTATCGATATTCTGTCAGCAATAAACAGAATCGATTCTGTCAGCAATAAATAGCACGGTCTCTCCCCCCTCCCCTTTAACCTCCCTTCACAATCTCTATCCAAGTTCTTTTGTCAGCGAGAACAATTCCGAGATGGGAAATCAAGGCCGCCATTAAAGTTGGACAATCGGAGATGTTTCCAGAAGGAGACATGGAGGAGACATGGAGGAGAGGGTACGGTGAAAGAGGAATGAGAGATTCAGAGGAAATAGATCTTTTAGATTTGTTTTTTTTTCTTTCTTTCTTTCTCTCTCTCTCTCTCTCTCTCTTTTTAAATTGTCTTCAATGGGTAAAATATGGCAGAGGGGTTTGGGGAATGAGAGGGGGGGGGGAACAGAAATGTCCTTACTCGGACTTTTCAGCGTTGACATGTCGTGTGTCCTGAAGTTAGGGGGGGGAGAGGGATGGGAGGGTGGACAGTTAAGTTGTTGGTATGATATACATGATCAGGGGGGGGGTACGTGGCTGGGAAGGTAATAGTGTCATGTGTTCATATCACAGGTTAGGTTACATGGTTTGATAATATGATTTGATAATATGGGTTGACAGCACGCGATAATAACGTTGGTTGATAACATGGGCTGATAAAATGACTAGTAATACAAGTTTATATCGTTGGTTAATTGCGTGGAGTGATAATAAGAGCTGATAAAATGGCTTGTTAATATGGTTTAATTAATATAAGTTGATAACATACCTATATAAAAATAGGTTGATAATATTATTAATATAAGTTGATAACATATTTATATACAATAGGTTGATAATATAAGTGGATAACATACCTATGTAAAAAATAGGTTGATAATATAAGTTAATCAAATACGTTTCGAAATTCAAATGAGTTGATACTTTGAGTTTATAAAATTGCTGCTCAAACGATTAAACAATCATCGATGCATGATCGATAACATGGACATGAAAGATTTCTAAATGTCCTTATTACATATATTACGTATAGACTACCTAAAAGGTCTTTACCAGTGTTGACCGGATATATTTCAGTTCAGTGTCCCAATAAATGTATGACACTACACGTGACACTATCACACAAGCATTTCTCGTTGATGAAAAGAAAATGGCGAACATAGACTTCTAAACATAATTATGGGCACACAAAGTCGGGTTCAACCTGTCTCCAGGGCCCCCCCACCCCATGTAAAGTAAAGTTCCCTTAGCCCTAACGGGCCATCAGGGCAGATGAAGTGTAGACATCATCTGTTTCTATAACCACGGCATATGATTATATGGTTAGCACAACGCCCAGCCGCATTTACTTCCCCAACTTAAAGTCAGGTACCCATTTAAAGATGGGTGGACTTGTGGGACGACTTTGAAACACATTTCACCTGGAAAAATTCCCCATGGTTCTCACAGAGGATCGAACCCAGGACTCTCAGGTCGACAGTCAAGTGTCTACACCACTCGGCCACCTGTCTCACTCCCACCCCATAAATGAGATGTTATTGGTCTATGATGACTGCAGGGCCCCATCCACTCATAACAGGGGGCGGGCCTAAAAAAAAAATTAGCAAGCCGAATACATGTCAGTTGTCCTGATCTTAAAAGGGTGCCTTTCGGAGTCAGTAATCTTTCTACACGATGAATTGGTCGGTCTGTGTGTGTGATTGGATGAGCCCCCCCCCTAACCCCCCCCCCCCGCCATTAGGTGGAAGATCTCAAAGCATCGAGATTAGGTGGCGGACCTTCTGCAGTTAGAGCAAATGTCAAGAGAGATGTATGAAACATTTACATTGTCTGATTAGAACACGAGGTGGAATAAAGACAAAAGAGTGGAAATAAAAACAAAATATTGAATCAAGCACAGGGGGAGACAAATGTTGTACAATACAAACAAAGGGAAACGATTCGTAACTTTTTTTTTAAACCACAATATAATAATATAAAAAAAAATACTAGACGTGCAGATATGTGCATTCCTCATAGCTACAATTGAAGCGGACCCCCCTACACCCTTCCACCCTACCCCTCAATCCACACACTCTCTCTCTCACACACACACACACAAAGTGAAATGAAGAAAATTAATTACCCAAGACAAACGTTGCACCAAACTTTGATGTATTAAAACTTTTAGCCT
The DNA here is from genome assembly GCA_021962125.1 of Bulinus truncatus. Taxonomy (NCBI): domain Eukaryota; kingdom Metazoa; phylum Mollusca; class Gastropoda; family Planorbidae; genus Bulinus; species Bulinus truncatus. The sequence continues at coordinate 6,089,488 of JAGDYQ010000010.1, read as the reverse complement.
GTCTTTCTTGTCTGTCTTTCTGACCTCTCCCACCCCCTCCCCCCACCAGCTTCACCCCCACCCCAATTCAAACTTCTAGTGTATTATCGCCGCAATTCTTCTTTCCTACCCCTGGGGGGGGGGGGGTGACACTTCTATTTATTTGTAAATTGTTTTCGGTATTATTTCATCCCGTGATTTGTGTTGACATATTTTATTTTATTAACTGTGCACTCCTCCATTGTCTTCAGGTAGAATCCCTTCAGCAAAATATCAGTGATAGAGTGATAATATCTGGTGGTAATATTATCTTTATTTTTTTCGCACCCTCTCTCCTTTCACACCCTTCCCAAATCCGCCCCTGTTTAATTATTCTTTCCATTTTCTTTTTCAAAACTTCATTATCGATAATGGTAACGTGCAGAGTGACATATTTATATGTATATAGCGGGAGGTTGAAGAGTGTGGTTGGTGGGAGGAAGCTTGATTGGAAAAAGGGAGGGGGGGGGGCGAGATCGAAGGATCGGCAGAACTAAAATTTAATGGAGTTGATTTTAAAAAAAAGAAAGTTAAATTGTGCTTCAGTACTATTACAGTGAAAGTATCAATTACCGACCGATGAAAAGTTACAACGAAACGCCATTTTGAAGGTATAACTTGACTTTAAACAATAAACCTGATAATATTTTGCTTAGAATCATTTCGGCAAAAAGTAAAATAGTTCGTAATAAAAAAAATGTTTTGTAAAAAAAGAAATGTATAATTTGTAAACATAAAAATAATAAGTTTTCTGCTAAAATAAAGTTTGTCGTAAACGTTATTTTTTAAAAAAATAAAATGAGGTTTAAAATAAAATGAGGTTTTTGATAAGATGAGGTTTATAATAAAATGAGGTGTTTAATAAAGATGAGGTTTATAATAAGATGAGGTTTTTAATAAGATGAGGTTTATAATAAAATGAGGTTTTTAATAAGATGAGGTTTATAATAAGATGAGGTTTTTAACAAGATGAGGTTTTTAATAAAATGAGGTTTATAATAAAATGAGGTTTATAATAAAATGAGGTTTATAATAAAACTGGGTCTGTAAATAAAGAAGGTTTCAAGGATTTAAAAAAAAAATTATTTTATGAAACAGCTGAAGCTGAAAGTTAGTATATAAATAAGTGAACTATCTCCAGACTTTTTATCACCTCCCCTACCACACATTCAGGTTGTGTCCAGTCATCAAGAATCTACTGTATATCGCTATAAAAGATTAATTAAAACCTCAAAATATGAAATTTGTTTTGATTTTATATAATTTCACCAGACAACAATGTATTTTTTTTTTAACTATTATTTATTATTATTTTTTTTTTAATTTTATTGAAATAAATAATGTTAGTTTATTTTAAACTGAGAATGGACTTTGTTTTTGTTTTTATTTTCAGGTTATGTTTAAATTCAGTTGTTTTATTTCTTTTTTTTTAAAACAAGACGAAATGAAGTAAAATATCCAGATTTTTCTCTGTCTGACGTCCAAAATGAGAAAAGAAGAAAGAGAGAAAGAAAAATACTTGAAGCAACTTGACAAGAAGAGCCAATTTGTGCGCTGGCTCGCTTTGATGTGCTGGCTTTTGTTGGACGGTCCTTCTCTGATCTATATTTCAAACTTGATGGCCAAGGGCAGAATTTGAATGCGGTGCCAAGTGAAATGTTGATTTTGGATTCTTTCATTTTTCCTTGAGAAAATAGGCTTTCATCCCTTCTCAGCGTCCTGGGATCCTTTGTTGCTGTCATAGAATGGGCCCCCCCTCCCTCCTTCTCTCTTCCCCTCCCCCTTGGTTCCTCACACAGACCAAAAAAAACCGAGAAATATTGTCTTATGAAAATTTGCCTTCATGTCAACTTGACCGTAGTAGTGGTGATGGTGGTAAATGAAAGAGAAAAGAGGGGGGGGGGCGCGGCGGTAGGTTTGATATTTGTGTGTGTGTGCGTGTGTGTGTGTGTGTGTGATTTGGTGACTTTTGTCCTGACAAGTTGATGAGGTAAAGTAAAGGGTAGTAAAGGGCAGGGGGGAAAGTGAGGGGGGAAAGGGTGGGGAGTAGTGTTGTCATGGTACCTATACCGGCACAAAGTTTGGACAGCGTGGTCAGTCATAACTTAATCTGTGGTATCCCGTTGGGGGGAAGGGGAGGGGGGGTGGAGTGGTAATTAACGTTGACAAACAGATCACGTGATGGCGAGAACAGATGACGATTGGTCAACGGTGTCAGCGTGAGTAAATAACGCCTTCTCGAGAATACACTCGCTTGTGGGGTGTGGTGGGAGGAGGGGGGTCGGAGGAGGAGGAGGGTAGTGATATTTGTTTATGGTGTGACACATAACTGATGGCGAGCCGATACAGTACTCACACTGGAGGATTGACGAAGACAGACTTAATTTATAGAGAGCCGTATAGATTCACTATGTATGGGTGTATACGGGCAGGGTGTTAAATTGCACAGGCAGGGTGTTAAACCGTACAGGCAGGGTGTTAAACTGTACAGGCAGGGTGTTAAACTGTACAGGCAGGGTGTTAAACTGTACAGGCAGAGTAAGATACAGAATAATAGATAGACACTGGCGTAGATGTAAATCACAGACTTAGTCATCGTCAGGATTGTTCTTGTAAATAGACAGACAATGATTTAATAATCACAGACATATTGAAAAAAAAGTGCCATGGGTAATAACAGACAATGACATAATCATGGACAAATGAGAACGAAATCAAAGACAGTAATAGACAGACAATGACATGATCATGGACAAATGAGAACGAAATCAAAGACAATAATAGACAGACAATGACATGATCATTGACAAATGAGAAAGAAATCAAAGACAGTAATAGACAGACAATGGCATGATCATTGACAAATGAGAACGAAATCAAAGACAGTAATAGACAGACAATGACATAATCATGGACAAATGAGAACGAAATCAAAGACAGTAATAGACAGACAATGACATGATCATGGACAAATGAGAACGAAATCAAAGACAGTAATAGACAGACAATGACATGATCATGGACAAATGAGAACAAAATCAAAGACAGTAATAGACAGACAATGACATGATCATGGACAAATGAGAACGAAATCAAAGACAGTAATAGACAGACAATGACATGATCATGGACAAATGAGAACGAAATCAAAGACAGTAATAGACAGACAATGACATGATCATGGACAAATGAGAACGAAATCAAAGACAGTAACACAGACAATGACATGATCATGGACAAATGAGAACGAAATCAAAGACAGTAATAGACAGACAATGACATGATCATGGACAAATGAGAACGAAATCAAAGACAGTAACAGACAGACAATGACATGATCATGGACAAATGAGAACGAAATCAAAGACAGTAATAGACAGACAATGACATCATCATGTACTATCGGAACAGAGTCATTGGCCACATCAACAGACATGACACAATCTAAAGCTGCAACAGTACCAACAGGGACCACAAAGTCAAACTCCCTAACACCAACAACCATTCTTACTGCCTGTAGGAATTTATCGCACCAGCATTTCCTGTTGAAAAATTATGCGTCCAACAGAAGCCCCTGTGTGTATTGTGTGTGTGTGTGTGTGTGTGTGTGTGTGTGTGTGTGTGTGTGTGTGTGAGAGAGAGAGAGAGAGAGAGAGAGAGAGCGTGTGTATGTGTGTGTCATATTCTAGCTGCATGATACTGGATTATCTTCACAAGAGATATCTCAGCAGATGATGCCTCTGTGACAAGAGATATCGCCTCAAGTTGATGCCTCAGTGACGATAAGAAATCCCTCCCCCCCCCATTCTACCCCCATCCCCCTTCCCCATTAAAACATTGCTCGTTTCATTTCTGCACTCATATTTAAAAAAAAAAAAACAGATTATCTAAGATGGAGTAGAACAACTTCCTGTTTGACTCCTAAAATCTTATCTTGGAGCAAAACGATTTTTTGTTTTTTTAAAAAGTAATAAACATATTTTTACATCTATTATTTTAATACTTTTATTTTTAAAAATAAATAAATTCAAATACAGCCCTACACACACGCAAACCTATTTATTTATTTATAATTTATTTATTTATATATACGTATTTATTTCACACGCAAAACCTAAAAAAAAAGTAGTATATATATATTTATGTTTTTAAATTTCTTTCTGTATCTTCTATGTATAAATCATGTCCGTTTTGTTAGTCAATCTTTTGATGTCCAAATTTTTAGTTGACAGCTACAGAAACATGCAGTGGTCCTTTTTAGTTGAGAACGCGATTACCGCCGAATGCTTGGCGAACACATTACAAATAAAGCGCGCAAAGTTTATTTTGGACTGAATAGCCCCCCCCCCGTCCCGTTTTATAGGGCCTTAACACATTTACGCCGAGTGATTCACATGTTTTCAGGGCATCAATACTTTTTTGCCATACCTGTGCAAAAAAAAAAAAAATTTACGGGGACTTTTGGCGAAAACGCTAATGAATTTTTGTTTCGCTCTCTGCTAAATAAAAGTACCACTGGGGTGGGGCAGGGGTGGGGGAGAGAGAGCCTAATCGGTGGGGGAAGAAGGGGGGTGGTGTTTAAGCCGCCTCCTATTTCGTCAATCCTTAAGAACCGCTCTGTTTTAATGTTCCACCCAAAAAAAGAAAGAAATTTCTTCTTTAAAAAGTTGTAGAGTTGAAAATCTTTAGATGTACACGGACTTCAGAAAACCGCACACAGACTTCAGAAAAAACTAAAGAGAAATTTTGGCTCCAGATGGTGCTTAAATTACTTAACACAATCTTCATCATACGGGGTTCGGAAACACCCAGAAGTTAAGGGGTGAGTAAGGGAAGGGGTGGTGGTGGTGACGTAGTCAGGGATCGGCATTTCATTGGATTGTCCAGCCCAGGGGTATGTAAAACCTAAATGGGGTGAGGAAGGGGGTGATAGGTCGAACAACCAGAGTATGAAGACCCCCCCCCCCAAATGGGTTCAAAATTAAATCCGTGTTAGACCGGAGCGAACTCAATACACATGAAATAATATTAAACATCAGACTCGCATAACTCGATATGTTTGGCAACACACACACACAAGTGCCGAACCTAGGGATTCGGGGGCCCCGGGGGAATGGCCTATTTGGGGGCCCGTGCACTTCGAAATTTGACACCATGACATAAGATAATGCACTTAATATTTAACGTAAAATAAAATTGGGGGCCCTCCCTCAAGATGAGTCCCGGGTGGGGGGCACTTTCGAAATCGGACCCCTTCCTCCCTAAGTACGCCTCTGACCACCGGCGGCGGAACGAAATATTTTAAGGGGGGGCAAGCCAAAATATGACCGAAAGACAAATTTTACCCCCTTAATTCTAAAATAGAATATAGTAATTCTGTAGCAAGTATTTAATCGATATTATTAAAAAATAATATATTAAAAAAAATAAAAATGAACATTGAGCACTTCTGTCGTCAACTGATTCGTAATGTCAGTTTGTTTACAAATTTAATAGTGAAATTAGATCAGAAAATTACTGATAATTATCATGAATGATGATGAATATGAAACCGGAAACTCAATAAACAAAAAGTAATTTATGAAAAGATAATAAATAATTGTATTTTCTTTAAAAATTACATTTGCCGTCATTCGGTAGATGGCAATACTTCTCCAGGCCCGTAGCAAGGAATATTGGATTGGGGGGGGGCGAAGTCATTTTCGGGGGGGGGTGCCGAAGAAATGTTCCTAGGGCACAGGGGCGGATCTAGGCAACTTTGACCGGGGGGGGGGCAAAACTGTTTTCATTGTTGAAAATTGGTCTTAGAACAAAAAAATATTTCGATAATTTAATGATGCATTACCTAAACTTGCGATAACGGGGGGGGCATGTCCCCCCGGCCCCTCCCCCTAAATCCGCCCCTGGTGGGGTAGAAGAAATGTTCGGGGGGGGGGGGCGAAAATGGAGGCGCAAAGCGCCGAAAGCTTGCGAACGGAAAAGAGGGGTTTTTGGAGGGGATCTCAGTGAGTCCCCTCCCCAAGAAATTTTTTGCAGTTCCATATCTGGAGTGGTGCATTTTAGTACCGATTGTTTAGCTATTAATTAGAAATATATAATTTAAACTACGTTTCAATAATGCATGGCATGTTGCTGTTTTGTTAAAAATAATTTAATGATAAAAATGTATTAAGGCTGAGCAATTTCTGATTCCTGTTATAAATATATTGACCAATAGTTCTACTACACAATTGTTACATAATAGATACCTGATTTATATTATTATACTGTTAGTTTAACTTACAACCCGGGAAGAACGACAAAGATGCACGAATATAGCTTAGCTATTTGTGTGATATTTCTTATAAAATATTGAAAACAAAGAACAGATCTATCAACAACAATAGTCGCAATTATTCAATTTAAAATAAAATTAATTCTGCTAAAAAGTAAATTTGCAAATTAAATAACATCAATCAGAAATCACGGAGTTTGTACTTTATTATTTTATTATACATATGTATAAAAATGAAGTCAGAAGTAAATGCTATTTTATTAACTTATTTAAGTTGCTAGTTGTCCTCAGAATATACCAAAACTATTACAAGGTTGCGAACAGGCCCATCGACAGAAATTTCGGGTCCCTGGGCAGGGGTGACACGGCCCCAGTGCTGATATTAATATTTTAAAAAGTTGATTGGCCAGCTCAGTCAGGGTCCCTAAAACTCGCCGGGCCCCAGGGCATTGGCTCCCCCCTGCCCCGACCCCACACTCGTCGGCATTGGTTGCGAACTTATATTATAATACGTTTCAAATTTGCAAACGTCGTGGTTTAGCACTGAATTTACCTAAAAATGTTTCAGCATTCAGATTGTCTGTTTTCAAATGTAAGCAGGAAAAGATTATTTAGACGCTTTTGTTAATTTGATTTGCGATATGGGGTGAGCATTCGTGTGAGGGTTGAGAAACTGCTCTCACACACGGCTGTTGAAGCCCCAAATACCAATAAGATTCAATCTTTTATGCCCAAAAATTAGATAAGCTATATATGTAAGAAAAATAGCCTGAATGATTGCCAAAATATAAACTTTTAAGTTTTTATTGTTTTTGATTTATTGAACAAAATGATTGATGTTTTATAGCCGTTATTATTAAAATTTTGTCAAAAAGCTCAAATCATGCACTGGGGGGCTCAGGTCATGCACGGGGGGGCTGAGCCCCCCCCCCCTCTGGCTACGGGCCTGTACTTCTCTATACTTATAAGACGCATTTGCTATCTGTCTGTCTGTTCCCTTAAAACTCAAGATCCAGACAACCAAATAACGTGAAATGTGATACACGCAGTGGCACAACCGGAAGGGGGGGCAGGGGGTGGCTTGAGCCACCCCCCCCCCAGGCCAAATCATCAATACATAATTTACGTTATAAAGTTACAAAAAAGACTGTCAAACTGTCCAACTGTCTTGTTTCAATATGTGAGCCCCCCCCCCCACCCCCAGCATTTTTTGCTGGTTGCGCCACTGGGTACACGTACACAAAATTACATGGGGAATGTTCTTAAACAGGTTTCGTTCCATCTCAATGGGTACTTTAATTGTGATTAATTATTTTGGATATCAAAGACATGAAAATTGGCAAACTTTTACCCCGATTTCAGGTTTTACGAGCTTCTCTCCCACATAGCTAACTTACTATAAATATGATCGGTACGGGGAACCAAATATCATATTACTTACTATATTATTACATTCCATTCCTTCATCCATAGGAATTGTCATCTTTTGATACAGTCATGCCTAAGAGAGAGAGAGAGAGAGGGTGAGTGGGAGGTAAAGAGGGAGGGAGGGAGAGAGAAAGGGGGAGGGAGGGAGGGAGAGAGGGAGGGAGGGAAAGAGGGAGGGAGGGAGGGAGGGAGGGGAGGGAGAGAGAGAGGAACTGCCAAAAATGTTGTGTAGCACATTGCTTTAAGATAAATGTACCCTTTTATTGCAATTTGCATGCAAAAAAAAACCTTTTTTACGCGTCTTATTTTAAATCTTAATTAAACGTCAAATTACGCTTCTTAAATAAACAGAAAACAATATTTTAAACCCGGGCAAAGCCGGGTACTTGCAACTAATTTTAAAATATGCCACAACAACTCTCAATAATGTGAATACTGTAAAATGTCAATTAATTATCATTTCTTTCAAATATTAAATTTAAGAAATAAATCAAATGAATTATGAAAATGAAAATGATACATATAAACTAAAATGAATTACAAAGTTTAATAAGTTAAAATTTTAGGGGGGGCAGACTGGAAATTCAAGGGGGGGGCGCCGCCCCCCCTTAAAAGTTTTAGGGGGGGCCGCTGCCCCCCCTGCCCCCCCTGCTCCGCCGCCAGTGCCTCTGACACACACACACACCAATATAACCGTATTGAGATCTCCGAATATCCTTACATCATAGATCTTAGGAACTCCTTTCACCCTGAAGCTAGGACAAGACGTGTTTATCGAGTTGACCGGCTTGTCGAGTTAAACGAAATCGAGTAACGCGAGTTCAACGGTATATCAAAAGCCATCAAAGTTAATGTAACGACGCTGATAAATAATAAAAATAAAAAAAATACGGTAATAGGTTTAAAAAAAACAAAAAAAAAAACAAAAAAGCCCCCCCCCCATCCACCCGAAGTTCCTCCTTGAGGGGATGGATCATTAATGTTGTCATCATCATACAATAATTAAACAACCGCAGATGTGCATTTTTATCACCGAACTGTTAAAAAGCGATGATTATATGACGATGATGAAAAGATGGAGGGGTACAAATTAAAAAACCGTTCAGGAGGTAAACTAGACTTTGTCTTGGTTGCGTCGATTGGCACTTGAAATGTATATGTATATATATATATATATATATATATATATATATATATATATATATAAGAAAAAAAATACACATTCACACTTTTTTTTTTATCTTTATTTAATTTTACTACACTTTCATACCTTAAACCAAGCGATTCTCAAACCGGTGGTAAATAGCACCCCCAGGTAGTACGGGGTAAAAAAGGTCGACAGTTTGGCTGTGTGTGGCATCATCACCAATACCAAATGCCCAAAATATAAACATTAGAAAGGTGAGCACTCCAAGCACATTTCAATACATGAAAATCAATACGTCATACCGTAGGGCATAAGGTAGGGCATACTTGAGAACCCCTGCATTAAACCCATAGCTAATCCGAAATTCCTGGGCACCCATAATGCAGTTTTTGTCTTTCTTTTACAGAACCTCTATCATCCACCCCCACCCCACCCCCACTTTCCATTTTTTTAAAAACTTTGTTATCTTTTATAAATTTTTTTTTCAAATGAACGGTTCCGTCTGTGTCCAATTTACTAATTAACAAAGTGAATTGTCAGACACAGCATGAGGTTGAAGTGGTGAGTAGTAGTGATATAGCCACAAGTGGCTCACACTCTCAAGTGCGCTCGTGTGTGTGTGTGTGTGCTTGCAGCGATCAACGTGGAAATGGCTGGTCTATTACGTACTAATAACTTCCTGTGTATAAGGGTCTTTAACATGTAGACGCTGGCTACAACCCCCCCTCCCCCTGCCCCCCACCCTCTCCCACCCTCCCGATCCTCTTTTATATGTATTAGCACATGTGGAAAATAAAACACAACAACCTGCACACACACACACACACAAATACACATACACACAGACACACACACACTCATGATCACCTTCTAATCGTTTTCTATCTCTTACACACACACACACACACACACACACACTCACACACATACCCCACTGCTCAGGGCCGGCCTTACGAATTCCGGGGCCCAATTTAACGGATGCTTGCGAGGCCCCCCTCTTCTTCTATTTTTTTGTACAATAACAACTATTATTATTAATCAGCTAAATGTAAATTGCCGCACCTCTGTCTGGCGGGGGGGGGGGCATATAAAAGCAATCGGTCTAATCGGCCCTAGAGCCGCTAATTACATCATAGTGGACACTGATATTTGTTTCGATTATCAATTTATCGGAAGCAGATGTTGTTATTTAACTTTATTTTGCCCCAATACTCGCTTGCCTTTGTAAACAATAATTATTTTTTTTACGATACTGTGAGATGAATCTATTCAGGTCTGACCCAGCCCCGTAAGACTGCAGCGACGTACCTAAGGCGGGGGGAGGGGAGGTCCAAATTCGAAAGCCCCCCCCCCGAGCCCCAACTTGAGGGGGCCCCCAAAATTATTTTTTTTACATTCGATATTAAGTGCATTATCTCATGTTATGGTGTCGAATAACAAAATACAGGGACCCCCAAAGAGGCCAAGCCCCTGGGCCCCCAAATCCCTAGGTTCGGCACTGTGTAAGAGGCTCGCAATGGCGACATCTAAAATAATGCCACCCCCCCCCCCTCATTTCCTTGACAAATAAAGAAATATACCAAAGTAGAGCAGACGTGGGGACTTTTAATTTAACCTGGCAGGGAAAGGCGCTCTGAGAGAACATCAGAGGCCATGGGCTAAGAAGATTCAAATTTTGAAGGGCCCGTTGGCTTACAGCCCCCCCCCCTCTTCCCTCGCAAATACACCTTTAAGCAGGGCCTACAAATTGGCTAGGACCCCCAAAATTTCCTTTGCCTAGGGTCCTTAAAAGTGTAAGAATTTTAAATTGCAAAATTTTAACTGCAACGTAAATGTCCGTTTGTTTTTATATGCCCCTCACGGTCAACGTTCGATAACTCACGTTGTCTTTTTGTGTTTACAAACACTGCAACACTTGATTTAAAACAATAAACACACCCCAATGGTGGACAAACACATTAAACTACTACCACCGACAGGCGGAATAGAAATGGGATTCCAGTAGCTGTGTGTGTGTGTGTGTCCTTGGATAACAATGGGAGGGAGGGAGGGGATGAGGGGGAAGGGGGGGGGGGAGGGCTGAGACATTGAAGTAGACACCTGCCAAGTTAAGACCCTCCGCGAGTGAAACCATCGCGCCTACGGGAAGTGGGTTGGGGGGGGAGGGGAGAGGGGTGGGGAAGGGTGTTATGCTGTTGTTTTATCTGGAGAAAACAATGCCCTGCTAATCTAACCGGCTCTGTCAGCAGGTTCGTCAGTAGCACGTCCCGGGGAGTGGGAGATGAGGCGGAGAAGAATTGTAAGTGATACAGTTGTCACACACACCCACACACCACACACGCCATTCACCTCACACACACAGAACACACACACCATTCACAACACACACACAACAACCACATATCACACCACACACAAGCACCACACACATAATTCTCAACACACACAAGCACCACATACCACATCCCACACACAAACACCACATACCACACGCCACACACACCATTCACACTACACACAAGCACCACACAAACCACACTCAAGCACCACACACACACCACACACACTCACCCAACTATTCCATTTACAACTTTCTAATTCTTTCATCCTCTCTCTCGTAGTTCACCCTCAAACTTTTAACAATATATAACCTGTCCCTAAAATAAACCATAACTACAGGTCTTCGAACCAGCACAAGAACAAGTTGTCTAAATTGTATTGAATGTTATATATGTGTGCGGCCAGAGTTCATGACATTCTCCTAGTGGTTTCAAGTATGTAAGCTAGACTAAAACAGTTCAAATCAAAATAAAATAATAACGATGATAGTAGTAAAATAACTTTTGGGGTGAATTTAAAATAATAATATATTTAAAAAAAAAAAAGTAATTGTATACTGTTATTTGAATTTGAAAGGAATATTCTTTTTTATTTTTTCGGAATAGTATTTCAGAAAAAGTTTACTTTTAGACAAAATTTTAAGATGGAATTTTGACTAATAAAAACAATAATTTATCTCCGTGTCATGAAAATCTTTAACATCCGGGTCACAAGATGAAAAACAAAACAACTGTTACCGCGGGAACGTTCATGTGTGTGTGCGTGTGTGTGTGAGAGAGAGAGAGGGAGAGAGAGAGAGATGAGGGAGAGAGAGAATCGCAAAGGGGCCGAAAGGAGAGAGTGAGTGAGTGAATGGAATTTGATTAAAGCACAAATCAAATAAAGTTAGATGAAAGCGGCCGGCAGAAGGCGGAGCCCGGGCACACAAAGGGGCAATGTAAACATGACGAGACATTCAAGAACACTCCCCGACTAATTTGGGGGCCTCTTCACGCACGTGCCAACAGTGGTGAGCAGAGCACATAACAATGCCTGTTATTTTCGCCCGATGAGGGGCGGAGGGGGAGTGGGGGTGGGAGGAGGGGGGGAGTGTAAGGGGAGAGGGGGATATGGAGTGCTGAAGAGAGAGGGAGTTGGGGTTGAATTTGTGAAGACAAGAGGCTAGAAGATAGGACAAAAAGGAGGGAGACTGGAAGAAGAAGAAGTTTTGGAAGGTTTTGAGAATTGAAAAATAGGAGAAGGTGGGGGGGGGGGGGGAATGAAATAAGAGGAGAAGTGGAAACATGGGGTGTGTTTGGGTGGGGGTGAAGTAGTGGTGGAGATGGAGGGTGGGGGGGGGGGAGAGTTGATGATGTAAAGTTTGGGATCATTCAATGAGCTCCACGTCTCTGTGAACAGATAATAGTGCATGTGTGTGTGTGTGTGCGTGTGTGTGTGTGTGTGTGTGAGAGAGAGAGAGAGAGAGAGAAAGAAGGGTTAATATTTAGTATCTTTCTTCCACTAAACTAGACATACCATAATAGTCGAACTTAAGATATTTTCGAGACCCTAGCTAATATAAATTAAAAACAAAATAAACAAAATATTTTTTTTCTTATCTCAGATGTGTCTAGGTACCCAGCAGACGTTTAACAAGATGACCTACTTTAGCAGGAGTGTTGGCCGGATACTATCCAAGCCGGTCACACAGAAGACCTAAAAAATCTTTTTTTTTTTAAATTATTATCCATAATCAGGATACTAGTTGATAACTTTATTTACTAAATAATAATTTTAATCTAAAAAAAAAGAATTCATTATTAATTAACTGACTGAAAAACCAGCTAAAATAGACAAAAAATGCATTGAAAACCTTATCAGAATCTTTTGATTGGTTGATCGAAACGATACGACGGTAACCCTCAGACCCAAACAAAATTAATGAAGAATTAAATAGTTCAGCTCACTGAAATCAATAAGTCTTTGAAAACAACAAAGCCTGAAGACAGTTGGAGACGCCGGGATCCGAACTCGTACCGTGAACCACAGCTACAATGGAGTCACTCGCCGATCCCCTTGTAAGAACCGCCGCCGGTCACCGATTGGAAGGTTCTTTTGGGAAGCGAACCCCGTCCTTTCCCCACCATTATCAGAGAGTCGAGCCTTGTTTTAATTACTTAGTAGATTCTGGGGAAAGGGGAAGGGGGGGGGGGGCGAATGGGGACTTGACATTAGGACGCGGTGGGGGGGGGGAGCGTCTTGATAGCAGAATCAGAAATAACGTCAATAAAAAAACAATCGCGTTATAATCTAAAAACAAAGGATTCAATCTCTTGTGTGACTGTGACGATTAGTAGACGGGTTTTTGGTGTGGTGCTGGGGGGAAGGGGGGGGGGAGGGAGAGGCAGTGGGAGGGGGAAGGGAGCTTCACAGCTAGTGGATTGAGATGTAATATCCTCCCCCTCCCTCCCCTCATGCCACACTACCACCTAAACCCGAGCCCCCCCCCCTCATCCCCAGGGGGCTACGAGACAACAGCAAGGAGCGTGGCATTGTGTGAGTAGGGCCGCCCAACCTGTAAACCTTGTTCAAACCTGTTGGGTGCTCCAAGAAAACTACAAACTACTGATGACGTGGCTGTTTTCTTTGTGTGTGTATGTGTAAGTGTGTGTGTGTGCGCGCGTCTATGTCCGCGTGTGGCGGTTGTTGGCTTTCATGGGTTATTTATAAATTATCCAAGGAACAATCTACGCCCTCATATTATTTATATCAGTCTATCGCCCCACCCTCCTCCACCCCCCCCCCAAACGCCACCCTTCTCTTTCCAACATTCAAGGAATGTTGTCTAATTTAAAGTCAAGTCTAAATGTCATGTCGGCGGATGAAAACAAAAAAATATAACAAAAAAATAAGAAAAAGCAACAACTTCTCAATACACGTAAAACGTTCATTACAGTGATGACATGTGACATGTGGCATGTCTCAAATGACATCAATCGTTAAAATAACAATAAAAGCAAAAAAATAAACTTGACATTGATATGACAACGAGAGACTAAACAAAAAATTGTACGGTGTGATTTCAAAATGCAATGCCATGCCCCCCACCCCCACCACCACCACCACCACCACCACCACAACAACACCTTTCACTGAATTCATGCCCCCTCCCCTATTCACCCCCCCCTTCTCCATCACCAAAAGGGTTCAACCACCCCCCCCCTTTTCTTCCACCAAATATCTGACCAACAACAGCACGTGCAGTGACCGATCGATCCATCGACTACCCCGCCCAGCCCCTCCCTCCCTCCCCCACCCCCCTTCCCTCCTCAGACATGCCATGTCGCTCACACGTCTGTCCGGATCAGTTCACAGCTTCCCCCCTCCAACACCACACCACCACATCCCACACGCAACCATAAGAACCCCCCCTCCCTCTCCCACCCTTGCCCCTACCCCTCATCCGCCTAGCCCCCCAATCACCAATTGACTGGGCCCGTGCACGGTTTTATTTTGATCAGGCAATGGTGAAAGTGTGTGTGGGCGGAGGGTGGGGGCTGTAGGATGGGAGTAGTCCCCCCCCCCACCCACCACTGCTCACGTCTGCTTGTAAACAGAGAGGGTGTCTGCTGGTTTTCGCGCCACTTGTGTGATCGGAGTTTATGGGGAGGGGAGGGGGGAGGAGGAATTGCAGTTGCCACCTGTAAGTTTATTTGTAGATCAGTGATTCTCACACCTGTTAAAAATTACAAAAATACACAAACCGATTTCTGGGGCCTCCCTCTTTCACAGAAACAAAAAAATAAAAAATGTTTCTTTACAGTATTTCATTTGGGTTCTCTCCCCTTGTTTTACAAATGGCGCCGTAGATAAATATTTTGTTGTTTAATTCTAATGACTGATTTACCTAGATTGGTCTTGGGGGGGGGGGGGGGTTCTCACACAGTGCACGAGTAGTCATGGTTACCCAATCTAAACAATTTTGGGAACCTCTGCGGCGTATATCTGTGTTTGTTAGTTTTTTTGTTTTTTTTTCGATTTTCCGTAATTTGTTTAGACACAAATATGTGTACAAGGGTCGGATGGTTTATGGGTCACAGTGAACGATTGTTGACGTAACAATCTTGAACTCGGGCCGCTGACTTTTAATCAGGTCCTGATGAAGTCCTAAAGTCTAACCGAAGTTAAAGATCGGTCGCGACTTCATAACTTACCTAGCCTCACAAAATCCGCGGCTACGGAAACACAGCCAGCCGCATACAGTCCGCGACCTTATAACTTAGCTAGCCTCACAAATTCCGCGGCTACGGAAACACAGCCAGCCGCAAGCAATCCGCGACTTCATAAATTAGCTAGCCTCACAAAATCCGCGGCTACAGATACACAGCCAGCCGCACACAATCCGCGACCTCATAACTTAGCTAGCCTCACAAAATCCGCGGCTACGGAAACACGGTCAGCCGCACACAATCCGCGACCTCATAAATTAGCTAGCCTCACAAAATCCGCGGCTACAGATACACAGCCAGCCGCACACAATCCGCGACCTCATAACTTAGCTAGCCTCACAAAATCCGCGGCTACGGAAACACGGCCAGCCGCACACAATCCGCGACCTCATAACTTAGCTAGCCTCACAAAATCCGCGGCTACAGATACACAGCCAGCCGCACACACAAACAGCGGCTGGTGAAACATAAGTCATGAATGATTTCAAGGAAAACATTACACACATATATTTACTTTTATATCTTAATAAAGTTTACTTCTCTTTACATATAAAAAAAAACCAATACTACAGTGGCCAGCCAGTACCAGAGCAGTAAAACTTACATTTTACATTCATCACATGTTCACAGCGATTTATTTTTTACATTTATAACTTTGTAACTTATTTTATATTTATTTATTTATTTATTTTTTTACTTTTTACCCCCCCCCCCCAACCCATCTTTCCCCTTTCCCCCCATTTCCTTCATCATTTTTTGATTCTTAAAACGCCAAGTCCAATATTTCAACAAAATCCAGACAGAATTACTCCCCCCATGTGTTTCTTCCCCCCCCCCCCCCGCGCTATTGCCAGTAAGCGATCCCATTTTAAGAGCGAGCACTAAATTAAAAGTGCATAATTCAATCAACAGAGGCAACTTTCACCTCCTATGATCTCCATCTTGGCAACTCACTTCGACGGCCGCGCCAACCAACACGAAATTGTTATATTTTGTAATCTTATAAGTCCATTTCCTCTCCGCCCCCATCCCGCGCATCGCCCCCCCCCCTTTTTTTTAAACGAGAAATGAGCAGTGTCCATTTCGTAAATGGACGAAGGTCAACTGTGGTCAATAGCATTCAATTGAATGTGCAATATTCAGTCAAAACCCGCCGTGACGGAGCTGAGGGTGTTCTGAAAGTCTGAAAATCTGACTTGATGGGAACTTTTACAATTACTGCTCTCTCTCTCTCTCTCTCTCTCTCTCTCTCTCTCTCACTCACTCTCTTTCTTTCTCTCTCTCACTCACTCACTCACTCACTCACTCACTCACTCACTCACTCTCTCTCACACACACACACGTCACTATTAGACATGCTAACGTGTAGATGTAAAGAGTCATTTTTTGAATAATAATAGTTTCACTTATCACTTTGCAAGTAGTTTTTCATTCCCTCAAAATGAAATCACAAATTGATGTATTATTTCGGGTAACGCAAAGAGATTTCATATGGGGTAAGATTTAAAGAAAAAAAGGGAGATAGAAATGTACTATCGTCCCACCCCCCTCCGTCCCTTCCCCCATCCCCACCCGCCATTCTAAATTCCCTCACTCTCTCTCTCTCTCTCACATATCCAGGCGCCAAGCAAAACGTCAAATGGTGTCAAAACTTTTGACATGACGGTAAATACACCTTAAGAAAAGATAATCCAAGCAATTTGGCTGCACCGTTGTGAGGTATCCACTACTCCTCCTCTCCCCCTCCCTCTCCCCCTCTCTCTCTTCTCAAGACCCCCCCTCCCACATTAAAATTCCAACATCCACCATCCTCCACCCCCAACATCCTTTTATTAAACGCTTGTTGTTGTTTTTTTTTTGTAATACTCAATGGACAGTATTCTAATTGAGGTAGAGGGAGGGGAGAGGAGGGGGAGGGGACTGGTGTGGGAGCTACAGGAATGACACCGAGGCTGCGAAAGGTGACGGAGAAGGAAGAAGAGCAGTTTGATTCGTTTCATTTTTTTTTTTGAAACTGTCCTGCTGACGATGACTTGAATGCATTAAGTTATCATGCGCGTTCGTCCCCCCCCCGTCCCCCCCTTTCCCCATCCACTCCACAACCTCTGCTCCCCACTCAAACCCAACAGCGTCAGTGTCCATTACTGTCCATGCGTTGACCTCTATGAACCGGACATTTATCCCATATTGACGCGTTATTATAACTTTTTTTTATTTAAGATTCATATTATATCGTTTATGGAAATACAGAAAAAGAAAAAAAAAAGAAAAGAAAGAAAGAAAGAGAAAGAAGGAAAGTTAAAAATAGTAAGAAAAAGAAACAAAAAAAAAGAAACCGCAAGAAAGAATAAAGAAAGAAAAAGAAAGGAAGAAAAGAAAGAATGAAAGAAAAAGAAAGTATAAGTAAAAAGGAAGAAAGAGGAAAAAAACAGACCACGAATGTCTGCATTTATTTCCAATCCTGTTTATGAGCTCATAAAAGTAAAATGACTTCACCAGTATCTTTTTTTTTAATGTGTCCAGTTGACGGACAATTTGTGACGGAGTACCTTGAAGTCCAGGGATTTCATTGAGTCCTCTTGTCGCAGAATGTAAAACCGTCCCATCGCTTCACAGGCTCATTGTTGTTATATTCTTTTTCATTCTTCAAGCTCCTCCCACGAATTCCTTTCTATTTCCACACACACACACACACACACACACACACGCACGCACACGCACACACACACTCAATAATAATTCTTCTTCCGCTTTCCAGGCTGCAAAAAATATGTAGACATGAATGAAGGCGTGTAAAAATGCGCACAGAATAGCAAACTCACGCGCATTAAAAAAAAAAAACACAAATGCATAAAAATAAACTCATTTATCATCTTTCATCTGCCAGCTTCTGTGATTTTTATACATTTTGGTTTTTATTATAATTTTTTTTTTTGGCTTTGTTCAAAAAAAAAAAATAAAAAATAAAAATAAACAACATGTAAAATAACAGTTTAAAAAAAAAAAGTTCTTTTGTTTCGTGGTCATGGCAACAGGGTTTTGGGAAAGTGGGAGGGGGGGGAACATGGTTATTGAAGGGTGCTAGCTAGGGTGATAACTATTTTCATTATTTTTCGTAACGAAACTGAAACCCCTCACATTCGAGGAACAATTATATGTAGATGACAGTAGCAACATTAATTTTTTTTTAAATTGAAAAAAGTTCCCCCTATTTTTAATTTTTCGTTCACATATCGCGCAGTTTGAACTCACTCCAGCTTGGGGTGAGTTCACAATATATAACTATTTCATTATTGTTATAACTTCTTTAATTTTCTGTTTCAGGTGCAAATATATAATATATATTCTGGAATATTTTAGAACATTGTGGAATATTTTTGAATATTTTGGATAAACTATCTCGTTTTCAGTGCAAGATTGCAAGTCTTACTGTCAGGATAGTGAAAGTAGATAGACATGGATAGATAGAAAGACATATTGTTAGACAGATAGACAGATAGAATGAGTGATAGACTGATAGATAGATAGATAGATACATAGATTGACAAACGAATAGTACAGACAATGAAAATAGGTCAGGACTGATGATTAATAGCAGCAGCGTGTAGAGTTAGATGTTACGTAATTGGACAGGTGGGAAGACCAATGCGAGGCGAGAGGGACAGTGTTGGTCAGTTGTAGGGACGCGGATATATACATTTCATGACAGAAAGAGGGGAGTTTTAGTGTAGGTTTCGTTAAGTTTAAGGAAGGGAATTAATAAGGGGAGAAATGACGTGAGTGTGTGATTGTTTTCCAGGAGTTGATAATTTGTAATGTATTTGTGAAGCTGTTAACGTATAGTGGTGATTTAAATTTTATCAACAAATTAGAGTAAATAAAGTGATAGTGATTGTTCATACTCAAATCAATTGACTTGTCGCATTTTATTGGATGTAATTGTGAGATGCATAGTGTGTTGTGAAAGAGTTTAAAATATCAGAAAGTAAAGAAATAAATAAAATAATAAAGAAGACCTCGTGCCATCCCTTACACTTACAGAGTGGAAAAAAAGTGCAAAACATTTCATTACTTTTAAACCACAATAAAATGTCTAATAGAAATTCCAGCAACAGTGTTCAGTCAAACAGTTGTATTTGGAGGAAGAATCTACCATCATTTTCTAAACAGAAGAGGGATCCAAGAATTCCATCTGTTGAAAGGCTAAACAATCTCACACGGATGCCTACAAACCGTCAAATTCTTGGAAACTTCACTTTTCTGTTCAATAGCCAGAAACGGCGACTGGATCGAATCAAAATTATGATTACGGATATAGAATTGCTTTGGAGGGAAATTCTAGACTTTCCACTATTATCCAGCGCACTCATCAGAAAGAAACTCAATTGCCTGATTGATTTATATGACAAAAACAAAAAGAATCCGTCTGATAAATTTACTACAACACTTTCTCAGTTATTTGATGTCACCAACGTTAATGGAGAATGGAAAAGCACGGAGGATAAAGAACTCTACCAGAGGCAAGTTAAGAGTGGAGGAAAGATTGGTTATTCAATGGTCAAACAAGCCCCTTTGGAATCAATCCACCCAAGAAAACGAATCCGACTATCAAAAACCCAATCACAAGCCAGCTCTTCTCAATCGCAACCTATACAAACACATACAACTGTCTCAGAATCTTCGGATTCTGAAACCTCTGCTTCTTCACCCGACTTGCCAACCTATTCTTCCACGTCATCTTCTCCTGAATGCAAACCGAAATACCAAAGAGCAAGTACTACAACAGCGGGTTTGCTAGTACTGCAAAACAACATTTCTACACATAAAGCATATGATGTTCTTGCAACCATTGCTGAACAGGGTCACGATGTGCCAGTTCCAAGTCAGGCGGGTGTCTGGAAACGAGTAATCTCTGTAGGACGTAAAATGAAAACCAAAATTGTTCAAAAACTTCAAAGCAAAGAACTCTATTGTCTCCAGTTTGATGGTAAAAGAGTTCAAGGGGAAGAGTATCAAGTAGTTCTGCTGAAAAATATGACAACCGAAATCAAACTTGGTATTATTAAATGTGAGAGTGGTTCTGCCGCGGCCATTCACAAGGAACTACATCAGCTACTTGATGAATATGATGCTTGGAAAAATGTTGGCATGATAATATGCGACACGACCGCAGTAAATACTGGTCGTTAGCATGGGATTGTAAAGCTCATACAGGATGATGTCTTGAGCAAGGGCTTTCAGAAGCCACAATATATTGGGTGTCAGCACCATGTACTCGACCTCCTTTTGAAACATGTCATGAATTTTTTTATCCAAGAGCCAACGAGCAAACCAAAACTCAACTATTCCTTCATTGACCAATTAACACAAAACTATGTCACTCTTCAGGCTGATTACCGCCTCGTTGCGACAGATGGTGTTAGCACAGACGAGAACCCTGGATGGCGAGATGATTTCAAGTTCTTATATGAATTATGTCAGGCATATCGTCATTACAAAACAACTTCACGTTGGCCTCGCATCAACTGGAAGAAACTACCAAATTTACACCAGGCAAGATGGAACTCACGTGCGATATATACTGTTATATCATTTTTTCTGATACCAGAGTGGCGCAACATCCTCACTCCTGCCTGCAACTTCATCTGCTACGAATGGGCAAATGCTTGGTTCCATTCTCAACACTATAATGAAGCGTCCTTCAATGAACTGTTTACCTCACTCATCAGGATAAAATGCAAGAAGGCAATTAAGTGTTTAAAGACCCATTGGTCAGTCGAAAAGTCATTAATTGACATTCCCAGATCTAACCAAATTGCTGAACGTGCTGTGAAACTGATGGAGGAACTTCATGCAAAATCGAGAAAATTTCAATTTTTGAATCTGAAGTTCATAGGAAAAAATATGTTTTAAACATTTCTTGTACATTCTGTACATATTACTAACTGATCTGTATCTTATTTGTTAATAAAAGTTGATTAGTTATTATTATTACTCTTTTGAGTTAAGCTAAAAAAAATAATGTCCTTTTTTTTGAAAAAAGAAATATTTTTCCACTTTTTTCTTCCGAAAAAGGGGGAGGAGGGGGAACTTTTTTTAAAAAAATCAAAAATGCAATTGATATTCTTAAATTACACATAAAAGTTCCTCGATTGCAAGTGGTTTCATAAAAATATTTTTTTTGTTATCACCCTAGTGCTAGCGCATGCAAGAGTGTGGGACATTATCGTGTGCTATGGTGCTGTGGGGAGAGGGGGGAGGAGGCGGGGTAGATAAAAGGGCCATGCGTGTGTTCGTGTGTGTGTTTGTATGTGTGTGTGTGTGTGTGTGTGTGTGTGTGAATTTGATGGACTGAGAGAATGTGTCCAGTAACCCATTCCCCCCACCCCCAAATTCCACCATAGCTTGAATCGCCGCTACTCAGGAAATGAGCTCAGGTCCAAAAGACTAGGCGCTGACAGCCTTGGTACCACGTCAAGTCACGCCCCGCCCGCCCCCCAATCTCCCCCCCACCCCATCCCCACCCCCAGTCCTTATAAAAGCGCTAAAACAAAACTTCAAGAATTGAAGATTTCTTTTTTAAATAAAAAAAAATAACAATATTGTAATAAAAGGTAAGAAATAAAAAATACAATAGCAGTAAAATAAAAAAAAATCAAGAAATGTGTCCAAAATGTTTGTGTGAGCACTTCTTTTTACTCCTTTCTTTACTCACTCCGTCGCCTTTTTTTTTTTATTTGGTCTTTCATTTGATTGTATCCTGCAGCACAAATTAAAATTGAACGTCAGTCCAAGAAGTACCTTTAAAATAGAAATAAAATAAAATAAAAAAAAATTCAATAAATGAAAGCAAAGTGGAGGGAGGGGTGGGGTAAGGGTTGGTCAAATGGAGAGCGTGGAGTTGGAGCAGTCAGTAAAAATTGTGTGTGTGTGGTTTTTTTTTTTTGAGGGGGTCCCTGCCCCCCCTCCCCTGCTCCGCCCCCTTGTGCTGACCATTTCCAACTACCCTCTCCTCTCCCCTCCAAATCAGTTTTATTTTTTTTTTTTTGGAGAAAAGCCTTTTTTTCCTGATTCCATGGACTTAAAGCATCTAATCTGCGTGCTATTCTTTTCAGTCCTGACAGACCGAGTCACAAAAAGCAATTTTCGAATCGTAACCGAGGAGAAAGAAGAAGAAAAAAAATTATTTTGGAGAAAAAAATATCGTTTTTTTAGAGGATTTTTTTTTTTATAGGGGAAGTAAAGTAGCGAAAGTTGAAGCGGGGATGGGTGGGGGGAGTGGCAACATTTAAAGTTGAAATAGAAGAAATGATGGGATTAAGGATGATAGACGGGGGGGGGGGGGAGGAAAGGGGGGGGAGGGTGAAGTGAGAGTGAGGTGAAGTCTAACAGGGGACGGAGGGTGGGGGTGACATGGGTGATATTAGTGTTTCTTCAAATTTTTGTGTGTGTGTGTTTTTTTTGTTGTTGCAATATTGGTGTGGCAAGAGAAAGGATGTCGGTGATGGTAGCCGTGATGGTAGCTGTGATGGTAGCCGTGTCTTCAACGCGGGGGGGGGGGGGGAAACCAGAATAAATGGATGGCAACTATTTACGGTGATTGATCTCAGCTACTGTGGTGTATGGGGGATGGTGGTGGAGGGGTGCAGAGAGATAGTGTGCGTGTGTGTTTGCGTGTGTGAGTGTGTGTGTGTTTGCGTGTGTGAGTGTGTGTGTGTTTGTTTGGATTGGGGCTTGAGGCGCAGGAGGTAGAAAAGAAAGAAAGCAAGACGGGCGCACCCCCCGCCCCTCTCCGAGCTGTGTAGCCGAGCATATCGTGAAGAATGGTTCTCGGGGATATCATCCTTGCTGGCCATCTCGCGCCCGCTCCTCGCTCTTTCCCCACTACTCCCCCCCCCCACTACTTTTATCCCATTTCTTCGTCAACGTCACACAACTGGTCACTAATGGTCTGTCCACAAAGACCATTTAACGTGAAGGATTACCTCCCCTTGAATAGGGTCTCGGTTACATCCAGAGAAACAAAAAAGTTGATAAATTATGTGCGTGAGTGTGTGTGTGTGTGTTAGTGTATGTGTGAGCGTGTTGTAGAAAAATTAAAAAGAGGGGGAGGGGGCGAGGTGAGGGGTGGTGGCGCCATTTTTCTGCACCTTGCCACCCGATCATCTATGCGCGCTTCTCCCCCCCCCACACCCCCACCCTATTTTTTCTTCCGTCCCTTTTTAACATACCCCTCCCCGCGCCTTACGCGCTTAAGCCCGGGCCACTAAAACCGCCAACATTTTCTTGTGTTTCTCTGTTGAAATTGATAGTTCTAGAAATCGATGATGTCTTTCTGAGCCATCCAAGTGAACTGGTTCGTTTTTGATGTAATACATTAGTGAAAAGCGCCACCTACATTAGCGACAAGTCCACTAGCTCTGACAAACATTTGTTAGCCTGACGAACTTTAACTTTGACTACAACAGTCAGACTGAAAGGGTGGGTGGGGTGGGGAGGTGGGGGGTTGAGAAATATAAATTCAAATTGACGGGCTGAATTCTGCCTGGTTAATGCTATTCCAAATTTTATTTTTTATTTGAAAAAAAAAATTTCCAGACATTTCGACCTTATCCCAAATTACCAAAACGGCAACTGGACAGTGGTATGGAAATCAAGGTTGTACCATAGTTGTAGAATATGAGTCTGGTGGCAGCTTTTAAGTCCTTCTTAAAAATGGCTGATTAATACCCATCTATCTACCTATTTATACACATATTTCTGTCTGTTTGTTTGTCTATCTACCAAATGTATGTAAATCTTCCTAGCAATATTTTATCAACCAATGATCTATTGATTTGTCGATAAATCTATCCAGCGTCTATCCTAGCACATCTCTTTCTAATTATCTGGACGTTTTTTTTTTTGTAATACTGCGAGAAATCAAGGAATATAGCTATATAGTATCTATCTATTTATCCACCTGATTGTATATCG
>JAGDYQ010000010.1:5927597-6060097 GCA_021962125.1 Bulinus truncatus | reverse complement strand
GGGGCTTGTGTGCATAAAACCATTAATGTCAATTGTAAATCTGGCTGATTGTTTTATTGCAGTCTCTAAGGGTGAACATTTATCTATCTCATTATCAAAGGGAGGAAACATCAGTAATGAAATATTTTTTCTTTATTTGTCAAAATAGTAAATGGGGAAACGAGAAGGAGGGAAGTTGGCCCCTATGCCATGTACGGGGGACACATGTAGAGCTTTGGTATTTTACGACTTGTGAATAAGGTAGCTTTTTTTCTTCTTCTAATTTCACACCGAGCGCCGCTAGTTTCATAGTGCTAGTCGTCTCATTGCACTGGGCGCCGCAAGTTTCACAGCTAGTCGTCTCATTGCACTGGGCGCCTCAAGTTTCACAGCTAGTCGTCTCATTGCACTGGGCGCCTCAAGTTTCACAGCTAGTCGTCTCATTGCACTGGGCGCCTCAAGTTTCACAGCTAGTCGTCTCATTGCACTGGGCGCCTCAAGTTTCACAGCTATTCGTCTCATTGCACTGGGCGCCTCAAGTTTCACAGCTAGTCGTCTCATTGCACTGGGCGCCTCAAGTTTCACAGCCAGTTGTCTCATTGCACTGGGCGCCGAAAAGTTTCACCGCTAGTCGTCTCATTGCACTGGGCGCCGAAAAGTTTCACAGCTAGTCGTCTCATTGCACTGGGCGCCGAAAAGTTTCCCAGCCAGTTGTCTCATTGCACTGGGCGCCGTAAAGTTTCACAGCTAGTTGTCTCGCTGCAGAGGGCTGCATATAAAAAAAAAGACAACCCAATGAGATTAAGGTTAATCCCCCCCCCCCAGCTTACCATTACATCAAATACATTACAGTGTATACACAATCAACAACGGCTACCCCCCCCCCATAATCAATGACGACACCGGAAGTGCACACAATGTATTTCAAAACACGTTACAAAAAAATATATAGATTTCAACGTTTATTTATTTATTTTTTTAAATTTAAAACATTTTCCCCCTTAAAATTTCTCTTGAAAAAAAGAAAAGTTAAAAAAAAAATATAAATAAAGAAAGAAATTGTTTTTTCTTCTCTCTATCCTGTAAGAAATGATGGGGGGAAAAAATAAAACATTAGTGACATGCAAATGTGGGTTATTACATCTCGGAAATCAATCTGAAGCGATCGACAGGATGGGGGGGGGGGTAGGTAGGGGGTTCGGTGGGGTGGGGGGGGGGAGCGAGCTCGTCATTTTGGACAAAGCCCTTGGAATCACAAGTGATGGCCGAAGTTTTAAGGACAATGCTATTTAATTAACGTCCGAAAAAAGAAAAGAAGAAAGGCGCGTCATTCCGGCCGTCTCCTAGTGTGGTCCGGACGCTGTGACCAATGGTCAGTTGTTTTTTTTTGCCGGTGAGTGAGATTTGTTGGACGGGTGGGAAGTCGAGTGGGGGAGAAGACAGCGGGGGCCACCTTAACGTGCCCCGGGGATCAAAGCGGCTTGACGGGCCATTGGTCAAAACGTTACTAACATGTGTGAGCACTGGTCCCTCAAAGCTGTGCGCGTCTGACCGCGCTAGTCAACTCGCCGGGCGCGCGCAGATTCAACATATCACACAAGTGTTTAAGTTACCGTTAAGTTGATTTCGTTCAGTAGGCCAAAATACCGTTAAGTCGATATCGTTCAGTAGGCCGAAATACCGTTAAGTTGATATCGTTCAGTAGGCCAAAATACCGTTAATTAAGTTGCGCACCAAATGTTTCATATCCTTCCGAACACAGTTTTCAGACAGCTAGACGGAGCTTCATGTACAAATTTAATTTGTTTTAGACTTCTTACGAAGGTAGATTGCACTTATACATCTGAATCAGTATATATATATATATATATATATATATATATATATATATATATATATATTAGGGTGCATCACCAAAAAATTTATTTTTTTAATAATTGATCTGTCTGCTATTTAAATTTGTTCCATTAATCAAAAAAAGCATTGTGTAAAAAAATAAAAAATATTTGACAATATTTAGAGGTCCCCCGGACTTTAACAAAGTCTGCATAATTAAGCAAAAACTAGATAAAACCATCCTTCTTGTAAAGTCTTACAGACTTACATACAAAAAGTGAAGCGCTATATAAATTGTTTTATAGTCTTTGGTTTTATAATGTTTGGTAGCTATGATTGATTTTGATAAGCAGTTGTGCTAGAAATAAAATTTAAAATTCACATTTCATTTGCAAAAACAACACTTTTCCTTACCGCATATTGGTGACCAAGGCAAGCATTTTAATTTCTTTATTTATATTATTTTAATTTCTGATACACACGACCTATAAAATCAGAACATGGAAATGATATGAAAAACAACAATAACATGTTTACACCTTCTAAGGAAATGCTGGCTGACCCTGGCATCACCTCAACAGTTGCATATCCAGTTATTACTGCGTCTTCTGCCTCGCGAACAAAGAAACCACAAACTCTTCTGAAAACTGAATTGTTTGGCATTGGCCCTGCAATCTGTGTTGATGATGCTATAATTACTGGAATTCTTCGACTATCAACTTGAATAAAATAAACTTCGTTCAATTGATAAAAGTCGCCGAAACACACCAGCCACCAAACGTAAACTGGAACAAATGAAATCTATGTTGGCAACAACTTTTCAACTGTGGCCACCAAATGTCGAGACTATTATCAAGAATGCAGAAGATCTAGCATTCTTGAGGTCTATGAAAGAAGACAGGTCTTCCAGCTTTGGATCATTTGACAAAACACTTGCAAAAAAAGTCGCTCGACGCCATTCACGAGATGTCGCAACATTGGCACGTCAGAAACGCGCAAGAGAAGAAAATGCAGCATGTTCAACGATATCAGTGCCTTCCAGCGAGGGTAGCAGTGACGAACCCGATGATTCTACTTCTAAATCTGAAGATAATATGGAGTTTGTTGATAACTGTTTGGATGATATAATGTCATTGCAAAAGCGAAGAAAGCCACCAGGAGCTTTGGTATTTGTACCTCCAGATGTTTTTAGCCGGCCAAATCTTGTGTCACTAGCGACAAGATTAAAGTTTACACCAACACAGCAGGCAGCTTTCACACAGGGCCTTATTAGCGAGTCAGGGGGTGATGTATCAATGGTGGCTTCTTCCTATGCCACTGCAGATCGTTCACGTCGCAAAGTTGTAAGTGAGATATCTACAAAGATCCACGACTCCTGGGAACCACCCAAACTCTGCACTCTCCACTGGGATGGCAAACTGACACCTTCTCTAAAAAAATCATCGTGTCACTGAAGAACGCATAACAGTTG
This sequence comes from Bulinus truncatus, assembly GCA_021962125.1. Lineage (NCBI taxonomy): Eukaryota > Metazoa > Mollusca > Gastropoda > Planorbidae > Bulinus > Bulinus truncatus. The sequence goes on along the minus strand of JAGDYQ010000010.1, from coordinate 6,056,811 downwards.
TTGTCGGTGATGCAAAGCTATTGGAGTGCCAAATTATGCCAAGGCAACAAAGAAACCCGTTGGTGAAACAATTGCAGAATTAACCATGAAGCTAATGACAGAGTGGCATTGTAATGATTGTATCGTTAATATGACATTTGACACAACAAGATCAAACACTGGTCATCAGACTGCTGCCTGCATTGCCATACAAAATATGCTGCAACGTGCTCTTCTGTGGTCAGGTTGTCGCCATCACATTGGTGAAGTTATCCTCTCGCATTTGTTTGCAGACATGAAAATAGAAGTTTCCAAATCCCCGGATATAACTTTGTTCACCAAGCTGCGAAGTTATTGGGAGTTGGTGGCACATGCTTGGTCTCACATTTGTAGTTCGTTTACGTTAGCTGATCATGATCTGAAGGCTCAAGAGCGACTGACGATAATGAGAGATGCGGTAATTGCACATGCCAACTCTAGTAAACAAACCGAATTCTTGCGAGACGACTACCACGAATTCCTTAAGCTGTCCCTTGTTTACATGAATGCTACAAATAAGGAGGTTAACTTTAAAAGAACAGGTGCCCTGCACAAAGCACGATTGATGGCAAAGCTGATATATTGCCTCAAGATTGCACTGTGTGAGAAACAAATTCAAATATTGCCTCCAGGTACTATTACCACACGTGATCAAGTGCCAAAGATTCGTGCATTTGCTACATTTGTAACACATGTTTATGTCGTGTGGTGGCTCACTTGCAAAAAGAGTGTGGATGCACCATGGAATGATCTACAGCTCTACAAGCGACTTTTGGATTACAACGAAGTCAACAGAGACATATCCAAGTCAGCTATCCGTGCCCTGAATAGGCATCTGTGGTACCTCACTGCTGAAATGATCCCACTTGCTCTGTTCAGCAATGAAGTACCTGTGTTGGAAAAGCGAGCTCTAGCAGATGCTCTGCTAAGGCTTCGACCAGTGGTTGCCCTCCAAACTCCACAGAATCGATTTGGAAATGGTTGGGGTAAACCACGATTCCAATCAATTGATTCTAAAACTCGGTTGTGTGATCTGGCTGGAGTTGACTCGTGGTTTACTATATACAGACTTCAACTGGACACAGGATTCCTCCAACTGCCTGTTGATGATTGGTGCCAAACAGCTCCTTACATTGCCAGTGCAGAAAATGTTGCTGCTATTAACGTTGTTAACGATTGTGCCGAGAGAGGAGTGAAACTGGCATCTGACTTTGTTGAAGCAGCGCGAACGGATGAACATTTTCAAAACATTCTTCAAGTGGTAGAAATGGACCGCAAAAACATCTCAAATGTGCGTAAACCTTACAAACGTGCAACAAAGTGAAACTGAATTAAATGCAACAGTAATAAATAATTTAATACTTTAATGTAATTTTTATATAGGCTAGAATAAACTTTTTTTTCTTTACATGTTTTGTGATTTCTTGGGGGGGGGGGGACCTCTAAATCAACTCTGGTTTGAAAAATATTTTACACAAGTTATTATTAATGATATTGGAACAAATTAGAAACATAGACAGCTCAAAAACAAACAATCAATTTTTTCCTCTATTGTGGTGATGCACCCTAATATATATATATCATATAAATGTAATAATAAAGTTTAAATTATTGGATGGACCTCGGATCCATGCAGCGTCAGTAACCAGGGGGCTGGAGTAGACAGCACTGATATCACAAGTTTCCCGGGTAACCTTTATGAAGGCTGGCACAAGATTGTACCACTTGATGTCTCAGGCTTTTATGACCTTAACTGACCGGTTCACGCGAAGAGATGGCAAAACCGGTTTGACCTAGATTCATTTACTTAATCCACAGAATTTCTTGACTTTAAGTAACCGGTTTACGAGGTGAGAATATGTCGTCTGGTTAAAAATAAACAATAAACCATTACATTTTTGGTGGATTCGAGGTAGCCATTCATCAGACACTTACATAGGAAGTCCCAGGTAGAGACCAGGTAACGGCCCGACGATTTAATATAAATGAAAAATCGGAGGCCCCCCCCCCCTCAATGTAGTGGGGAAAGAGATGTAAGCGGTCGAAAAAATTCATCGAAGTTTCGCATTCTGCTTTAATAGCATCATTTGGTGGTTGATCTCTCCCCCCCCCATACCCCCACCTCCCACCCCACTCTTACAGTTGACCATTCAAAGGTTTAACTCGGCACTTTGTTTTGGTCTTGTGGCCGCTCCCATACTATCTAAGTATTTCATTTACTTACTTCACCCTACCTTACTAAATGGACTATAGAACAGTTAATGGTTTTTGTTTCACAATATTTAAACTACAACAACAACCACCGGAGATCAACTGTTATGTACGCCATGTCCGGTGGCCTTAAACTGGAAAATACTTCCCGCTACCAAATTGGAGAGAGGGGGGGGGGCGGATGGTCGTGCGGTAAAAAGCGCTCGACTGTCGAGCTGAGTGTTCATGGTTCGATCTCTGATGAGGATCGATGAATCTTTAAGGGTCCCCGCTTTATATCCGTTGGTGCCTCAGATGCCGTTGCACACGGTGGGGATAAAACCATAAACCATCCGAATTAGATTAAGTGATTTATATGACCTGAGAGATTTCATCTCATCCTTAAAACGGACTTCTCACACACTAAAATGAAGTCAAGCACAATGTGAGAAATATTTTGTCGAGCATAAAAAAACAAAAAAACTAAACTTTAAGACAATACGATCTCCAAAACTTTTAAAAAAAATCCAACTGCAGTGTCCCAAGTCGTTTGTCACTGACCAAAAAAAAAATGGCAGCGACAACAACAGCAACGACGACCTGCAAGCATTGCAATCTTCGAGTTTTGGACGACGTGATGCAAGCGAGGGGAAAAAAAACAAGAAAAAAAAAAACATTGCATCGGTCGACAAGGGCTACAATTCATTCAATCTGGATTCTTTCCCCTGACTCCTGAAATGAAAAAAAAAATTTGAAAGACAAAATATATTTTACAAGATCACAAAAAAAAAATAAATAAAAGACGACAATAAAGTCCATTTTTCTCGATCATTCTTCATCCCCCCACCCTTCCATTATCTCCCCTCCGCCCTTAAACCCCCGACCCTCTCATCCAACCGGGTTGTCCCCCTAATCCGCACCTTTTCTTATTCTTTGTTAGAGGCCGGGGACACACACACACACACACACACACACACACACGCACACACACAGACACATTGTCCGGGCAGATATATTTTTTAAGTAAGATGTATCTTTTTTCCGGAACCCGTTTCTTACCCGGTAATCTATACAGCAAACTTTCACATCTGTTCTAGTTGGGGGTGAAAGCCTTGGGGGAGGGGGCGGGGGGGGGAATGGGAGGGGGTGTTTGAATAGCCAGTAAAAATTTTAAAATAACAAAAGTTAAAATGAAAAAAAAAAAATGAAAGAATTTCTTCAAATATCTTTGATAACAATTTGTCTCCAACAGGCCTGCGTGAGTGAGTGTGTGAGAAAGAGATAGTAGGTTTGTGTGTGTGTGTGTGTGTGTTTGTGTGTATGCTGTGCATTATTGTTTTCAATACCTTTCACAGGAAATTCGTGGGGGGGGGGGGAAGAGGGGGAGGGGGGCTAGTGTGGGAGGTAAATTCAGATGTTTACGAATCGGAAGGAGAATTAGGTACATATTACCGGAAACAGATCAGGACTCGGAGTGAAAAATCGGCCAATCGCCAAAGTACAATCGGCTTATCACTTCGCCCCATCACTTCCTCCCATGTCTACAATGCAATCGGACCATCACTATAGTACTATTGGCCCATCACTATAGTACTATTGGCCCATCACTATAGTACTATTGGCCCATCGCTATAGTACTATTGGCCCATCGCTATAGTACTATTGGCCCATCGCTATAGTACTATTGGCCCATCACTTAATGTAAACGGGTCATCATTTCTGCCCATCAATAAAATGCAGTCAGGTCATATGTGGTGGCAGCGTGGTAGATCACTCGTCTGCCGTCAGTAACGGTCCTTGTTCAAGTCCTGTGAGTGCTGAGTCCGATAGATGCCACAAAACACTCCCACGGGGTTACCTGAAATTAGTTGAGTAAAGTAAACACGACTGGACAGTGGGCAGTCACATGGAGTAGTCGCGGACACTTCACCTGACCCCCATGGTCTGAACAGGCCTTACTTTTACAACCTCTGACGTCACTGACATAGGCAGTGAACAATATTACTTCAATTATTTTATTTAATTTTTTTTATCCACGTTGCGTTAATGTTTAAAAAAATAAAAACGTATATTCTATACGTGGACAATGTGGTATGTTTTTTCACTGTCTTTCTATCTATTCAGGTCTCATAATGTCTGTCATTTTATTGGTCCGCCCGTCTCCTTATCAATCCGCTTGTCTAAGTCTGTCGAAATCTTTTCCGTTCGTTTGTCTGTCCATCTTTATTTATTATTATGTTTTTTTTAAACTCAACATACGCATATATAAAAAAAATAATAACCAGATTTGTGCACTCACACACAGACATATTATATCAAGAAAGTGAAACACAAAGAACTTAGATTAAAGATAAGCGCAGAATCATCTCATCCGATTCAAACAATGTCATTCATTTCCTATGTAATTGAATAGATCTAATGCAAATTGGAAAGATTGCTTCGCTCCCTTTACATTATTCTTTCTCTTAATCTCGTGTGTGATCTCCCCTTATTTATTTTTTTTTTTTATTACGTTGCGTCACATCCGCAGTCGTAAAGTTAATCCCCGGGACTCATTGTGGCTGCAGAGCATTTGTAGATTTCCTGAACATATGCAGATGCGCGTGCATTGCGTCTCGCATCCCATGGCTACTTTGACATACGCCAAACCGAACAGAATAACGTTGAAACGGGGCCGTTCTTAACCTTTGCGAGGAGGGCCTTAAGCAAAGTTAAATGTGGAGGGCCCAAGGCCTTCAAAAACCCTCCCAATTATATTTGACGAAAACGGCCAACATGACCCTACGCCACTGTTCAGTCATATTGAGTAATTTTAGGTAAAAGCAAATTTAAAGTTCCAACATGGGAAGGGGGGGGGCACTTAGATTTCCATAATTACGCACTGGGCTTCAAAACGAAAAAATTGATGTTTACATGATTGAGATTTATGCACCAAATAAAGGTCCATGGACTCCATGGGCGTTTACATGGAAAATACAAAATCAGTTGAACTACTTCTTATCTGAGACACTCCCGTGTAGTTTCTTTGCATATTTTTTTTCTGGGTATTTTCCCGCCAAAATCTTCGGAAAATAATACAATTGTGGTTTTACGTTTATCGTTTGATGTTTTATGTTTAGCAACAATTAAGAAAAAACATCAAAATTTATTTTTATAATACTTAATGATAGTGACGAATTATCTCAAGTTTCTGTATGTGGGTTTAATAGTTTGTTTTAAACCTAATATAGGCCCACGTGCCTGTATAACGATGGCAACAATCGAAGGTCGGTGTTGCCAGGATGATTGGAATTGAAAATGCTAAAGTAGCGCAAAGTAGCACATACATTATTTTAGACTTCTAAAACGTTAAGAAAAAGCACATGTTACATTTTTGCGCTACGTACGTAACCTTTCTTTTTTTGTAGCACATAGTTAAAAAAAAAAAAGTGCGAATTTGAGAAAAGTGGCGCAATTAAGCGACAATGCCTAAAGACCCTGAAGTAAAATGTTAGAATGTGCCCTCAGACTTGACTCCCTGCTCCACCCGCATTGGGCGCTTTATATCGATCGCCACCATTGGACTTAAAACGACGACGAGCCAGTATAATATTAAATGTCAACGCCCCCCAACATAAAAGGTTTTGATCACAGGGCGGATCAAACAGGTGACAAACCCGTATTCAGCCCACCCATTGCAGACCCCAATGCAGACCCCAATGTAGACCCCAATGTAGACCCCAATGTAGACATGATATATCGTTTTATAGAAACGTATATGTTTCGTCCATATATATATATATATATATGTGTGTGTGTGTGTGTGTGTGTCCATTTGTATGTAAATATTCCTTAATTTCGACATAGAGTGTCGTGACGGTATAGACACAGAGTTACACAAGCTATATCGTGATAGGCAAACCTTGCTAAGTATACACAATCCTTCAGGATCAACTTTTTATCACATTATATAATAATTTTTCTTTTCTATTTGTGTTTGTTTGTCAAATTCCCCCCCCCCCTTTTTTTGTGTTGTTCTTCGCAATAATTACTTGTATATCTCTGGCACCCGGAGGGGAGGGAGGGGGAAGGGGGGTTGCCTGGAGACGATGTCTCCTCTGACATGCACGCTTCTTCGGACGCTGGTCAGCTAGAAAGTGATTGGCCGCTGGGTTATCACGGCACCTCCAGATCATTATTTATTTCTCAGCCCATGCACGTAAAAACAAAAGGTTTGTGTAAATCCGGTGAGGAGGGTGGTGGACTTAATCTGATCAGACCCCCCCTCCATACCACACACACACGCGCGCACACACAGACACACTCTCACACGCACACGGATCTTGGGAGGACGACGAGGAATTTTTCACAAAGATTTGTTCATGTTGGCTAAACCCTTTTTTGGATGTCCCACGTGTTTCCTCAAAGGGGAAGTTTCATGACAATCTCTGTCATATGTTTTCTTATGCCAAATCATCGTGACATTAAAATCATTATCATGTTTATATATATATGATCAGCATCCCGTTTGTGTGTGCTTGCGTGCGTGCAAATGGTAGGCCCTTTTACAGGGGGGGGGCGGATGGTCGTGTACTTAGGCGCTTGACTGTTGACCTGAGGGTCTCTGGTTTGATGTCCGGTGAGGACCAATGGCTATTTCACGTCATGGCTAAAAAAAAAGTTCCCGCTATATCCCCCATGGTGCCTCCGTGGCCATTGCACTACCAGTTATGGTGGGGGATGAAAGAAGGGCGAAAAAATAAACAGTTGCATTAGTGGTTTGTAGAATCTTTGAGATGTCATCTCTTCCATACATGGATCCACATTCACTTTCTTTTTTAACTTATACATATTAAAAAACCGTTAATGAATTTACCGTTATGGTCTTCAAGAAAGGGAGACCCCCGCCCCCCAAGGTACCTCTATCTAGTGTCGCTTACGAAATATAAAAATCTCTGCATGGGGGCTCATGCAATCGATGTTAACACATCATATCAGTGATTCTCAAACCTGCACACAGGCGACCCACTATGACGACCGTTAAGTATTCGCGACCCACTCTAATGGCTTATACTATCATGTATCGTGTATACTATCATGTATCGTGTATACTATCGTGTATCGTGTATACTATCATGCATCGTGTATACAATCATGTATCGTGTATACTATCATGTATCGTGAATATTTTCATGTATCGTGTATACTATCGTGTATCGTGTATACTATCATGTATCGTGAATATTATCATGTATCGTGTATACTATCATGTATCGTGTATACTATCGTGTATATTATCGTGTATTGTGTATACAATTATGTATCGTGTATACAATCATGTATCATGTATACTATCATGTATCGTGAATATTATCATGTATCGTGTATACTATCATGTATCGTGTATACCATCGTGTATACTATCGTGTATCATGTATACTATCATGTATGCATATACATATATATATATATATACTATATTTTACAACTTTGACTTAACAGATTAACAGTCTCATATAGAGGAAGAGGTGTTATTATCCAAATCCTTTAATTATTATAATTTTTGTTTTTATTCTGTCGAGATCAACCTAAAAAAAAAATTCCCCCAGACACACACGTGTCGTTCGCTGACCACACTTTGAGAACGACTGCGTTAGTGAATGCAGATGACGAAAACAGAGGACGAACATTTGTACAGATGGCTGAAATGTTGCTGAAGTTCATGGCGCTGATGCTGCTGATAGTGAGGACGAAGACTCGAAGAGGAATGCATCGATGGGGGAAAGAATGGGAATAAGTTTAAGAAAATGATACGATGTGCACTTAATCCAACCACGCAAACAATCAATCAATCAATCAATCAATCATACTCATGAGCGAAAAAACATTCACTTTCATAAACCAAAAGGGGGTGTTAACTCATTTCCAAGGGAAGGAAACTCGAGAAAAAAGGGGGAGATAATGTATTAAAGAAGATGTGAGGAGGGGTGGGGGGAGGGGTGGATGGGGTGCACTTTAGATAAATAAAATAAGAATACTAATTATTCGACAGCGCAGATGAACGGGGAAATAGATAAGCGAAGCAATTAGATGTGTATATAGATGTATTCGTATTGGTTGATATAATGGACAGACGTGCAGACTGAGTTGAGGATAGATATTTAGAATACAATTGTATAGTCGTACAGATTTATAGGTTAATGGATGTAGAGTGGGACAGATAGACAAATGAGTTTTAAAAAAATAGACTGATGGATTTTTTAAATCGTTGAGAACAATTTATATGTAAATAGATAAATAGACAGACAGACAGACAAACAGATAGATAGATAGTTAGATAGACAGATAGATAGAATAGATTAGATTAGATTAGATTAGATTAGGTTAGGTTAGATAGATAGATAGATAGATAGATAGATTTCATAAGATGTGAATGATAGATAGATAGATAGATAGATTAGTTTAGATAGATAGATAGATAGATAGATAGATAGATAGATAGATAGATAGATAGATAGATAGATAGATAGATAGATAGATAGATAGATAGATAGATAGATTTCATAAGATGTGAATGAAAAGAAAAAAAAATAGACTAGATCGTTTCAACACATTTCAGATCAAAGTACATACATGAATGAGCCAGTTACGTACGCATTCGCCGAGGTGTGTGTGTGTGCGTGCTTGCGTGGGTACGTCTTTCAAACTGTAAAAAGATATAGGAGACGAGTGAAACAGAGAGGGACAGGGGAGTGTGAGCGTTTTTGAAGGCGCGAGGTATGGGGGAGGGGGTGAGAGAAAGAGAGAGAGAGAGAGAGAGCGAGAGAGAACGATCTCTGGAAAAACAATCAAATTTCCTGTTTTTTAAGCCGTAACACTAGCAAAGCAAATGTAATTTCTTGGGGAGTTATTGTGTTCTAGTGGCGATGTACGCTGTATCATCGGAGGATTTTTGGGGGAGCGGGGGCGAGCGGGGGGGAGGGCAGGAGAATGGGGAAACAATCAGAACGAGACCTGGGATTGGGGTGCAGTGGAGAGACGGAGAGGGAGGTGGGTGCAAGCGGGCTCCCGGGGTCACGGCGGACAGAAAGGTAGGGAAATGACGGCTCATCCGGGTTTTTTTTTTGTAGGTGCGGGGTAGGGGGATTTGGGGGCTTGGGGGGGGGGCGGATCACTCTTTTTTCTTTTTAACTGTTCATGATAGCTTATGACCTGTTTAAAAGTTAGGCATGTATATTTCTAGATACGGGGTTCTGGCGTGCTACGATTTGTTAACACGGGAATACGAATAATGGTATATGTCGTGACAGGATTATGTATTATGGAATAAGTCGTGACTGGATTTTGTTTAATGGGATATGTCATGGCATTATTATGTGTTAAGGAATATGTCATGACAGGATTGTGTATAATGGGATATGTCATGGCATTATTATGTGTTAAGGAATATGTCATGACAGGATTGTGTATAATGGGATATGTCATTACAGGACTATGTTTTAAGGAATATGTCATGACAGGATTTTGTATTAAGGGATATGTCATGACAGGATTATGTATGGGAATTTTTCCTGGTGAAGTTGTATTAATGTCGTCCCACAAGTCCACCATGCATTAAATGGGTACCTGACTTAAGATGGAGAGTAAAGGCGGCTGGGCGTTGTGCTAACCACACAATCCCTTCATATGTCGAGGTTATAGAAACAGATGAATTCTACATTTCATCTGCCCCGATGGCCCGATAGGGCTAAGGGAGGTTTACTATTCACTGGAAAGACTATTTGAAAATATAATTTGTATATTGAATATTTATTTTTTAGTAATAAACAAACAAGATATACTTAATCCAATGATAGTCTCTAGCGAGAGGCAGCTAGTAGTTATGCCAACTCGAATGAACTTGAATGACTCCAAGATGGTGTACAATTTATCCCCCCTTTACTTTTTCTTCTGTTTAAAAAAAAAAAGAAATTTGTATTTTCTTAAATCATCTTCCTAACTGTTATTTGAGACTCAAGTGAAAACTCATTTGTGTATTTATATACACCCATTTTTTTTCTTAATTTTTAAAAAAATAATCCACTTCCGGTTCCGAATGGTTTCCCAGAAATTCTTTAATGCCATTATTATGACACTTGCGCGCGTGTATATTATTGATATCTTTTATGTCTATTTTGTGGATGCACAGCTGTGGTATTAAACAACAAGGGGGATTAAAACGAGAAAGTACAGAATGTGAGAGTTTTTTTGATTATTATTATAATTTTGTGTGGTTTTAAATGTGTGATTGAATTGAAATAGCGATACGTTAAATGACGTCACTTCCGTCTTGATCTTCGGTAACATACGTTAAATAACGTCACTTCCGTCTTTATCTTCGGTAACATACGTTACTCGACATGATGAATGAAGGCGGATGATATGGTGAGTAATATTAACAATCGTCAATTAAACTCATGTTTTACGAAATTAAAAAAAAAGATTGCAGAAAAGGTAACAAAAAAAATTATAAGGAAAATATATTTAAAAAGAAATGGCTTGACTCGAAGGCAAACAGACAAAATAGATTATAAAGACAGACACAAGACAAAGTAGATCGGCTTTAAAATATATTAATGGTAATTAGAAAGACTGACGGACAGTAAAACAGTAATTGTGACAGACAGATGAAACAGCAGACAGATGTATAAAATTATTAAAAAGAAAGTCAAACAGACAGACCTTAAAAAAACATACGTGCAGATAAAACGACAGACAGATTCGCACTGGCTGATAGATACATACCGACTTTTTGGACAAACTATAGGATAGTTCGAAAAACAGACAGAAGTATAGATAGAAATAAATATACAGATTACCGTTAAATAGATATATACAGAAATGATTATACATACGTTGAGATACATTTAGATCAATACATAATTAGATAGAGCTATAGATAGATATAGATTAAGAGGAAGATTACAGATATTGATAGAGATAGATACCCTTCATGTCCCATGCCTACTCTCTCCAGTTTTTTTATTTCCTCCACTACTCTTCTGAGCCCCCCTACCCTCCATCCCCCATCCCCCATCTACCCAATCTCGTCTTTTTTGTTTTGTTCATATTCCCCCAACCTTATCAAAACTCCACCTACATGAACAAATTTCACTGTCCATATTCTTGTTTCTTCTTGCACCTCCTTCCTTATCTTCAAAAGATGTTTTTCTGTTACACAAGAACAACCTTTCTCTATAATGTACTCTCTCTCTCTCTCTCTCTCTCTCTCTCTCTCTCTCTCTCTCTCTCTCTCTCTCTCTTGTTGAAAAAACAAAAATCAACTTTTGATTTTATCATATACTTTCACAGAGCAACAGATTTTCAACCGTTTCAGCCACTTGGTACAATTTCTGTGTTTTTGTTTCATCATTATGTGTGTGTGTGTGTGTGCGTGTGTATCTGTGTGTGTGTGTCTGTGCGTGAGTCTGTGTGTATGTTACAGTGTCTGTGTGTGTGTGTGTATGTTACAGTGTCTGTGTGTGTGTGTGTATGTTACAGTCTCTCTGTGTGTGTGTGTGTCTGTGCGTGAGTCTGTGTGTATGTTACAGTGTCTGTGTGTATATTACAGTGTCTGTGTGTGTGTGTGTATGTTACAGTCTCTCTGTGTGTGTGTGTGCGTGAGTCTGTGTGTATGTTACAGTGTCTGTGTGTGTGTATGTTACAGTGTCTGTCTGTGTGTGTGTATGTTACAGTGTCTGTGTGTGTGTATGTTACAGTGTCTGTGTGTGTGTATGTTACAGTGTCTGTCTGTGTGTGTGTGTGTATGTTACAGTGTCTGTGTGTGTGTATGTTACAGTGTCTGTGTGTGTGTGTATATGTTACAGTGTCTGAATGTGTGTATATGTTACAGTGTCTGTGTGTGTGTGTGTATGTTACAGTGTCTGTGTGTGTGTATGTTACAGTGTCTGTGTGTGTGTATGTTACAGTGTCTGTGTGTGTGTATGTTACAGTGTCTGTTTGTGTGTATGTTACAGTGTCTGTGTGTGTGTGTATGTTACAGTGTCTGTGTGTGTGTATGTTACAGTGTCTGTGTGTGTGTGTATGTTACAGTGCCTGTGTGTGTGTATGTTACAGTGTCTGTGTGTGTGTATGTTACAGTGTCTGTGTGTGTGTATGTTACAGTGTCTGTGTGTGTGTATGTTACAGTGTCTGTGTGTGTGTGTATGTTACAGTGTCTATGTGTGTGTGTATGTTACAGTGTCTGTGTGTGTATGTTACAGTGTCTATGTGTGTGTGTATGTTACAGTGCCTGTGTGTATGTTACAGTGTCTGTGTGTGTGTGTGTGTATGTTACAGTGTCTGTGTGTGTGTATGTTACAGTGTCTGTGTGTGTGTATGTTACAGTGTCTGTGTGTGTGTGTATGTTACAGTGTCTGTGTGTGTGTATGTTACAGTGCCTGTGTGTATGTTACAGTGTGTGTGTGTGTGTATGTTACAGTGTCTGTGTGTGTATGTTACAGTGTCTGTGTGTGTGTATGTTACAGTGTCTGTCTGTGTGTGTGTATGTTACAGTGTCTGTGTGTGTGTATGTTACAGTGTCTGTGTGTGTGTGTGTATGTTACTGTGTCTGTATGTGTGTGTATGTTACAGTGTCTGTGTGTGTGTGTGTATGTTACAGTGTCTGTGTGTGTGTATGTTACAGTGTCTGTGTGTGTATGTATGTTACAGTGTCTGTGTGTGTGTATGTTACAGTGCCTGTGTGTATGTTACAGTGTGTGTGTGTGTATGTTACAGTGTCTGTGTGTGTATGTTACAGTGTCTGTGTGTGTGTGTGTATGTTACAGTGTCTGTGTGTGTGTATGTTACAGTGCCTGTGTGTGTGTGTATGTTACAGTGTCTGTGTGTGTGTATGTTACAGTGTCTGTGTGTGTGTATGTTACAGTGTCTGTGTGTGTGTATGTTACAGTGTCTGTGTGTGTGTGTATGTTACAGTGTCTATGTGTGTGTGTATGTTACAGTGTCTGTGTGTGTATGTTACAGTGTCTATGTGTGTGTGTATGTTACAGTGCCTGTGTGTATGTTACAGTGTCTGTGTGTGTGTGTGTGTATGTTACAGTGTCTGTGTGTGTGTATGTTACAGTGTCTGTGTGTGTGTATGTTACAGTGTCTGTGTGTGTGTGTATGTTACAGTGTCTGTGTGTGTGTATGTTACAGTGCCTGTGTGTATGTTACAGTGTGTGTGTGTGTGTATGTTACAGTGTCTGTGTGTGTATGTTACAGTGTCTGTGTGTGTGTGTGTATGTTACAGTGTCTGTGTGTGTATGTTACAGTGCCTGTGTGTATGTTACAGTGTCTGTGTGTGTCTGTGTGTGTCTTTGTATGTGTGTCACTGTGTTTTTTGTCAGTGTGTATCTGTCCTGTGTGTGCGTACGATTCTCTGTGGCTTTGCATGTGTGTATGTCTGTAGGTGTGTCTTTGTGTTTGTGGCTGAGTGTGTGTGTGTGTGTGTGTGTGCATGTCTGTATGTGTGTCTGTACAAACATGAGTTTTGTATGTTTGTGAACGTGCGAGTCGGTGTTATATTGCTGCTAATTACTTGCTGTCTATTTTTAATTTTGTTGTTAAACGAATTCTCACTTCCACACATCTCTTTATCTATCATTAGGCTAAATATAGATTAGTGTGAAGAGGAAATGTCGTCATTGATTTACTCACACGGGGGTCACAGACGTGCCTCAACACTCACATGCAGAGAGACTCGACAGATAAAGGCTTCTAGTGTTACGCACTTTCATATTGTGGGCGGGACCGGGGGAAAGGGGTGGGGGTAGGGCCATCCTTGGGTTACCCGCACCGAGACCCCAACCGTGTCTCGCCCCCCTTTCCCCCCACCCCCCACCGCCCATCTCCCCCCACCCCCCTTCTAACATACAGCCAACCCAAACGTAGACTAGTAGTGCAAATGAGATAGTTAAAAGTGTTGGATGTTTTTATATGATTCACGATATCAGGAGTAAATACAGTTGGTCTTTGTTGGTGTTGTTGTTGGTCTTTGTTGGTGTTGTTGGTGTTGTTGTTGGTCTTTGTTGGTGTTGTTGTTGGTCTTTGTTGGTGTTGTTGGTGTTGTTGGTGTTGTTGTTGGTCTTTGTTGGTGTTGTTGGTGTTGTTGTTGGTCTTTGTTGGTGTTGTTGTTGGTGTTGTTGTTGGTCTTTGTTGGTGTTGTTGTTGGTGTTGTATTTGGTCTTTGTCGGTGTTGTTGTTGGTCTTTGTTGGTGTTGTTGTTGGTATTGTTGGTGTTGTTGTTGGTCTTTGTTGGTGTTGTTGGTGTTGTTGTTGGTCTTTGTTGGTGTTGTTGTTGGTCTTTGTTGGTGTTGTTGTTGGTCTTTGTTGGTGTTGTTAGTGTTATTGATGGTCTTTGTTGGTGTTGTTGTTGGTCTTTGTTGGTGTTGTTGTTGGTCTTTGTTGGTCTTTGTTGGTGTTGTTGTTGGTCTTTGTTGGTCTTTGTTAGTGTTGTTGTTGGTGTTGCTGTTGGTGTTGTTGTTGGTGTTGTTGGTGTTGTTGTTGGTCTTTGTTGGTGTTGTTGGTGTTGTTGTTGGTCTTTGTTGTTATTGTTGTTGGTCTTTGTTGGTGTTGTTAGTGTTGTTGTTGGTCTTTGTTGGTGTTGTTGTTGGTCTTTTTTGGTGTTGTTGGTGTTGTTGTTGGTGTTGTTGGTGTTGTTGTTGGTCTTTGTTGGTGTTGTTGGTGTTATTGTTGGTGTTGTTGTTGGTCTTTGTTGGTGTTGTTGGTGTTGTTGTTGGTGTTGTTGTTGGTCTTTGTTGGTGTTGTTGGTGTTGTTGTTGGTGTTGTTGTTGGTCTTTGTTGGTGTTGTTGTTGGTGTTTGTTGGTGTTGTTGTTGGTGTTTGTTGGTGTTGTTGTTGGTGTTTGTTGGTGTTGTTGTTGGTCTTTGTTGGTGTTGTTGTTGGTCTTTGTTGGTGTTGTTGGTGTTGTTGTTGGTCTTTGTTGGTGTTGTTGTTGGTCTTTGTTGGTGTTGTTGGTGTTGTTGTTGTTCTTTGTTGGTGTTGGTGTTTTGATTAAATCTTTGTAGTTTCGATTTTTTTTTTACACACAAAACATAAAAGAGAAGAAAAAAAACCTGAAGAAGGTTACCGTGTGTGTGTGTGCGTGGAAAGGAGTGGGGGGGGGGGGTGCAACATAGGCTGGCGTGCTAGGACCGTCTTTTCCGTGGGTCGGCCGAAACATTACATATTTTTTTAATTATTAACGCATTTAAAAAAAAATAACAATCGCATACGGTTGTTATTTTAAAAAAGTAGTTATTGCAATAAGTGAAGGGTTGGTTGTGACTCGCTTTTGGAAATATGTTTTTACTTTTAATGTGACAGGCGCACAACGTTAACAAAACATGCATCGACCCAATTATAATATTAAAGCGCCGTACTATTATGTTGGGGATTAAATAAATAAAAAAAAAAAAATGTTTGTTTATGTTTCTTAGACTCAATTATTTTTCTTTTTTACTGGCTTACTTAAGATTATCGTCCATTCGCGCCCCTCCCCCACCCCACCTCTACACCCCCACCCCTTCGAGAGACATTTTAATTTGACACCAGCCAGGGGAGGCAACTGACGTACTTTTAGTACTAATTTTTTTGTGAGAGAACAGCGAGTTATCCCAATGCGCAACAAACGTTTACTACTACACAGCAGGCCCGTAGCGTGCGGGTGGGGGGTGTGTGCAGAGGGTCGCACCCCCCCCCCCCACGGCCCGCGTTTGGTCTGGCCCCCTCTGCTTGTTTTCTCTACTTCGTAACATTTATTTCCTGCCCCCCCCTCTACTGCTATTGGCCTGGCCCTTGCTGTAGAATTTTCAAGCTACGGGGCTGCTAAGCTATATATATATACACACACCCATGATGTCTAACTACTCGAAATATATATCTATAATTAGCATCTAGCTTTCTATGCATGTATTTGTCAGTAATTATCTACCCTTCTTAACTTAACTTTATAATCATTCCCTTGGTATCACAATGCTACTGTATTTTTCTACCGTGCATAATGGCAGACAAATTTTAAAAGTTTTACCGCAGGAGTATACTAAAACAAAAAAAGAATTTTAGGTGTAGCTGATATTTTATATAGCAGAAAAAACAACAATAGCTTTGAATTAATACACAAGCATGGTTTTACACAGTATTAGAATCGTTCAAATTGTAAAAATATCTTCTCTTTTTTATTATCTTATATTTATTTATGTATGTTAGTATGGGGGGGTGGGGGAACAGAGGGGGGATGCCGGGTTTGTGGGAAGTAGGCTGGTAGATGTGATTATCATTTATTGATTGGTCTCTCTCTCTCTCTCTCCCCCCCCCCCGTTATCCTGTTTAAAAAAATATAATCAGAAACTATGAGAAACAAATACGCCAGTAACGAACATTGCATTTATTGTAAATGGCGTCTCACATCCTCCATGGTGGCGTAATTGAATTTCAAAACAAAACATCATCAGGAGATTATCACGGATAACTGTTTAGATTTGTCTCAAAAAACGTGACACTGGATTTCCACGGAGTTCGGAAAAATAAAATACCATTCTCCCCTACCCTAGTCTATTTCCTTCTTCCCGAAGCACAAAACTTTGAGCGGGGGGGGGGAGGGGGCGGGGGTAGGGGGTTTGAGAAAATGTGTTTGCGCTCAGAAATCGTTCCACGGGGAAAGGTAAGGGTGGGCGTGGCGGAGGGGGGCGGCGGCACACAGCGCAGCCTCGATGTCAATAAAAAAGCAAAAAAAAAACTACTCTCGCAACACTTCGGAATGTCTCCCCCCCCACCCCCTCCAAAATGACAACTGTTATTTGTCAGATGCCGCAGGAAACGCGCCATCATCCATGAGCCCAGCGCGAGGGTCATGGAAGTGACAATTGCCCCAGAGCCGGGACTAATCCTTGAAAAGGATTTTTTTTTTTCTTTTTTGCAATGCGAGCTGGAAGCTTTGAGCACACAATACAAAATCCAAGAGAAACGTTTTGGAATTGAGTCTTTTTCAAGTTTTCTTTTTGGGTTTTTTGTTTACCATGTCGCACATCGACTGAAGTGGATCGAGGAAAATATTTTTTTTTTTTTTTGTATATTTGAGATTTAATTTGTGGACAAGGTGGACTGACGAACCAATTTTCCGAAGATGAGTTAGGTGTGAAATATTTTCATGTCGTTATATGCAAACTTTGGTGAAGACGGTGTTAAGGAATCAGATAACTGGAATAGTTGGCCCGGAAAGATTGTCTTAAAGCTGTTGCCAACTACCAACGGTTTTTTACGACGTACATCAATTACTCTTTGATTTATTTATTCTTTTATTTTTAAAACCAAGTTTCGAAATGTCGACATTTTGTTTTGTTTGTTTGTTTTTATTTTGCACTTGGCTTTTTTTTTATGTCAACAATTTAAAAACAATAAACTAGTAGAAGGTAGATTTCAGAAGTATTTTAAATTTTTTTTTTTTTTTGAAAGCTTTTTCATACAGTTGAACTCAAATGGGACAGAAAGGAACCTGAGGTCATTAATTGCCCTGGGTGTAATATATATATATATATATATATATGTGTGTGTGTGTGTGTGTGCCGGAACGATGATATATAGATTTGGGAGAATTGGAGAGGGTAGGAGAGAAGTAGAGTAAGAGAGAGAGGGGGAGGAAGGGAGGGGGGGTTGAAAGGAGACGGGGAGAAGTTAAGAGAGAGAGAGTGACGACAATAGAGAGGGAGGGTGAGAGAAATAGATTGAGGGAGAAAGATTGAGATAGACAAAGTGAAGGAAAGTGAGGTAAGAGACAGGGTGATATAGGGAGAGATACTGAGGGAGAGATTGGAGAATGAAAGAGTAGGGAGGAGATTGCGGGAGAGGTATATAGGGATAGAGAGAGAGTGAGGTAGAGAGAGGGGGAGAGGGAGTGAGAGGGAGAGGGAGGGAGGTGGAAAGTGGGAGAAAGAGGGGGGATATAGGGAGAGGGACAGAGCGAGGGAGACAGAGAGGTAAGAGGGAAAGGGAAGAGGTAGTGACAATGAAAATGATGAAGAGGGATATGGTGATTGTTGGTTATATCGGCAAGAACAACCAAAAAACCCACAACAATAGTAACGGAGATTAAAGATACTAAATGTCCGCTTAGACAGTTACCTGCATGTTTTTTTTTACCATTCGCTGTTGTTTCTCTTTTTTGTTTGTCTCTACCACACTACCTAAATGATCTTTTACCTTTAACCCTGAAATCCCCCCTTCCCTTTCTCCACCTCTCATTCCTGACCACAAGCTTTTTTTTTTGTTTGCCATATTTTTGCTCTGTATGAAAGTACCCCAACCCTCCCACCCGAAATACGACAAGTATTGAATAGAACCATGCACTATCATCCTTCTCCCACACTCCCTTCAACCCACGCTCTCTCCCACCCCACCGCCCACCCCCCCCCCCGCCCCAGCTCCTTTCCTTAACTATCTTCTCAACATTTGGTTACTAGCAAATTAGGATTGATTTACTTGATAATTATAAAACTGTTTTTTTTTTTAATATTCTAACTTTAAACCGAAATAGTCCTGACTGACCTGCAAACTCAGCGAGTAGTTAAGTAAGTCAAAAAAAAAAGATACAGATAATGAGAGATAGAGGAGAAAACGGATGGACAGAAAAGAGTGAAAAGAATAAATCATAAAGCGTTGATTCATCTCCTCTTGTCAGAACCCTTATATCAACAACACAACTATATTTTATTCTATTTATTTAAATTGTTTTTTTTTTTTTAAAAGACAGAAAAATTATTTTTAAAAAAAAACCCCAAGTTCTATGTTTATTTAATTTTTTTAAACGTAGGATCGTTAAAAAGGATGTTTTTTCTCGGGGGGGGGGGGAGGGGGTCAATTAAGAGGGGGTGAGTCCGTGCTCGCTAAATATTAATATCGCTAATTGATATGACCGTACGGGTCGACCGAGTACTAAAGTCAGAGAAAGTTGAATGAATGATGTTAATGGTTTTCATTTTTTTTTATATTGAATATTTTCGTTTCATTGCTTACCTGAGTTATTTCATTGAAGTAAATTTACAGGACGGAAAGTCTGAGGGGTATATATATATATATATATATATATATATATATATATATATATATCAATACAACAATTATATATATATATTTAATTATATGGGTTGGCTGACAGATATAAGAACAGACATTCGGATAGATATTATTTGTGTTTTTTTTAATAGACATGCGTCATTATCATGATGCTGTTCCCAGTACGGCCATTTTGAATATATTAAGTCTGATTACAAAGATAATGACAATAATTGAACACCGTACTCTGAATTAGATATTTTTTTTGTCTGTCTTTTTTCTTTTTGTTGTAATATAGAGAATATTTGTTTCAAAGTTGATTGTTACCACATCTTGTTTAACCGGCAGCCTGTGAGCCTATAGTTTACACCAGCGGCTGACCAGACTTTTTGTCCAGATTGTAGCACAAAAGGGGTGCAAGAGTACGACTGCGGGGTCCCTATCACGCGTACGCTCACGAATACATTTACATATTTGCATTATGGGTTGTACTCACCCTTTTTAATGTGATGCTTAGGCACGTGGTTTGATAAGGAGTAACCGAAGTAAGCTGGCGACCTTCTTCAAAATATTGGTCGCTTAAAATAAAATTATTTGCCTCTGCGTATTCCTATTAAAAAAAAAATCTTTGACGTATCCTTTGGGGTTCGAGTTGCACCGGCTGAGAATCGTAGGTTAATACAGGTATAATGTGAAGGTTGGGTCAATACAGGTATAATGTGAAGGTTGGGTTAATACACGTATAATGTGAAGGTTGGGTTAATAGAAGTATAATGTGAAGGTTGGGTCAATACAGGTATAATGTGAAGGTTGGGTTAATAGAAGTATAATGTGAAGGTGTGTGATTTGAATCATGTAGCATTTGAGTCTCTTGATGTCTTTTAGTAAACTGCAAAAACAATTATTTCATGATCTATTCTGGAATTTTATTTTGTCGTACAAATTGAAATGTATAACCAGGGACGGATGTTCAAATGATGTAGACCGCCCGACTGTCTGCTCGGGAGTCCTGGGTTCAAATCCTCAGTGAGAAACCAATGGAATTTTTCTAGGTCCTGATGAATGGTGGTTCAAATCCTTTCACGTCCGCCTGACTTTAGTCGCGGAAGTAAAGGATGCTGAACTGTGTATTGACCACTAAATCCCCGTATAATACAGAAACAGGTGATATATAGATTTCATCTGCCCCGATGGTCCTTTGCGAGTAAGTGAACTTTATTTTTATTATAATAAATCAAAACTTTATTCTTTATTGACGGTTTTCGCCACATGATTTTTTTTTTAGCTAATCGTCTAAACTTACGATACATTTTGATACTTCATTATGAATCGATACTTTACGATACATCGATACTTAATTAATAATCAATAATTTATAACATATCGATACCATATAAAACACACATACACATACACACAAGTCTTAATGCTGGCAACAAATGTGTAATAAAGGAAAAAATCTCCAACAACAGGTTTAACAATCGATGCGGGGTGGGGGGGGGGAGGAAGGAAAAAAGGGATGATCGTCCAATAGAAAATTAGTGGACATTACTCGCAATTAGAGACCAGTTGTCTTCTGTAAATGGACTCGCCCCGGAGATAAGGAACGGGCCGAGCTAATGCCACAATGACCCCTATCTGACTATCCCCGGGAACGTAACTTGACGAGATGTCGACCGGCACTTCTGTTTAATGTTGAAATTAAAAGAGGGTTTCAGACCCCCCCCCAGCCCCCCACCCCCCACATCCCCACAGCCCCTACACTATCCCGTGTTATTATTATTATTATTATTATTATTATTATTTTATTATTTTGTGTGTCTCCACCCTCTTCCCTCCATCTCTCGGGCCTCCCTACCCTTCCCCACCCTTATCTCCGGCCCTTCATTAGAGACGCGGTCGCCGACAAAGATAGCGCGAGAAGTAAATTGCCATCCTGCGCAATTCTTTTTTTTTCTTCTTTCTTTCCCCCTCCCAACCCCTCCCCCCTTTTCTTCTGTTCATTTACAATAGATCCCGTCCAGGAGGGGGGGGGGGGTCAGGGTCGGGACTGGACGGACATGAAGCAAATTGCAGACTAGGAGCAAGGGGACATAATCCTGGTTCATTAGACAACTCTGCGAGGTAACTCTTTATTATATCTAAGTACAATCTCAATGACTGCTGGGTTTTGTTAGGTTTTTTTCGTCTTTCTTTTTCCAGTTTTTTCTTCTCTCTACTTGTGTGTGTATGTGTACAATGTGAACATATTTATTTGTTTGCTTTGCTAGTACGTAGATGTTTCTCATTATGTGATCATATGTTCCTGTCTCCTGTCGGCGTCTGAGGGTATGTCTGTATGAATAATGAAACCTAAGCGGCAGGTCAAAATGTCACCGGGTGATGCCACTAAGCTAAAGATTGACCCATCCCTTTTGACCACTTTATGAATGATATTTGTTATGAATGGTTTGATGGGTGGATGGTTATATGTGTGGATGAATGGGTGGATGGATGGGTGGATGAATGGGTGGATGAATGGGTGGATGGGTGGGTGGATGAATGGGTGGATGGATGGATGGGTGGATGGGTGGATAAATGGATGGATGAATAGGTGGATGGATGGGTGGATGGATGGTTGGATGGATGGGTGGATGGGTGGATGAATGGTTAGATGGATGGGTGGATGAATGGATGGGTGAATGGGTGGATGGTTGGATGAATGGTTGGATGGATGGGTGGATGAATGGTTGTATGGATGGGTGGATGGGTGGATGAATGGATGGATGAATGGGTGGATTGATGGATGAATGGGTGGATGGTTGGATAGATGGGTGGATGGATGAATAGGATTGATAGATAAATGGTTGGATGAATAGATAATGGATATAGATAAATGACAGAAAGTAAAGATAATTAGACAGACAGATAGATAGACACTTAGACAAATAAATATATACTATTTATCCAATATTAACTAATTAAATTTAGTAACAAACATTTATCATGCGGATTTTTTGTTAAATGCACCGGCATATATCCATTCCTCTATTTTTTTTAATATCAATAATGATAAAATTTAATTTCAAAAATTGATAAGAAAAAAAAACACACACACACACTCACGAGAATGTCTAACTAAATAAAAAAAAGTCTATGGACAAGCTCATTAAAGTCTATAGATTAATACATTAACGGCCGGAATATTTGTAGCTAATGTACATGCTTGGAGAGTCAGTGTGGTTGTGGGGGGGAGGGGGAGGGGGGGTTAAGGGAAGTTGGTCAGAGGTCACTTGTGCAGAGGTCAACCAATGATTAGTGTCTGTAGCCAAGTTGTTGATAAGTGGCAGTTAAGATTTTTGTGTCTTATAATGACAGTGGTCCGGGGGCAGGGGGCGGGGGTGCTTCACATAATTGCTAAAGGCTCGATTGGTTGTTTTTTTTTTCTTCTTTCTTCTCTAGTTTTGGACTTGATGAAATAAATCGTTTTATTGAGTTATTGTTTTGACATCGAGATTAGTGCATGCTGATGGAACCCGATGATTACCTCCGCCCTCCCGTCTCCCCCCCCCCACCACACACACCCACACAGTCTCACACACACACACCCACACACACACACCCACACACACCTAGTCATGTGTCGTGCACGCGTACTCACCATTCCTCGCCAGCCTTCGCATGTATTGATGTATCATTCGGAATATATTCTCATGTATTGATGTATCATTCGGAATATATTCCCATGTATTGATGTATCATTCGGAATATATTCTCATGTATTGATGTATCATTCGGAATATATTCCCATGTGTTGATGTATCATTCGGAATATATTCTCATGTATTGATGTATCATTCGGAATATATTCCCATGTGTTGATGTATCATTCGGAATATATTCTCATGTATTGATGTATCATTCGGAATATATTCCCATGTGTTGATGTATCATTCGGAATATATTCTCATGTATTGATGTATCATTCGGAATATATTCCCATGTGTTGATGTATCATTCGGAATATATTCTCATGTATTGATGTATCATTCGGAATATATTCTCATGTATTGATGTATCATTCGGAATATATTCTCATGCAAGGCCGTAGCCAGGATTTTGTTTGGGGGGGGGGGGTGTGCGGCGAGTTTTATATAAGAAAAAATCGGAACGCAATGAAAAAGTAGTATATTTTATAATAAAATTTGATTTTTAGAATTAATTGGGAGGGGGGCTCCAGCTGGCTATGGCCTTGTTCTCAAATATTGATGTATCATTCGGAATATATTCGCATGTGTTCATATATCATTCGGAATATATTCGCATGTATTGATGCATCATTCGGAATATATTCGTATGTTAAATCACACATTCGAATAAACGAATGTCTTTTTTCATATCCGTTTTAGAAATTAATCATTAACATCAAATAAATCAATGAATCGATCATTAACATACTAAAAGCGTACCTAGGGTGGATGGGAGGGGGAGGTCCAAACTCGAAAATTCCCCACGGGCCCCAGCTAGAGGAAGACCCCCTCCCCCCAATATTTTTATACATTAAATATTAAGTACATTATCTCATGTCATGATGTCGAATGCCAAAATGCAGGGCCCTCAAAGAGGCCAAGCACCCGGGCCTCAAAATCCCTAGATTAGGCACTGGTGATCAGCATGGATTATTCAGTCAATGATAAATGATCAATTAGTTAATCGATTATTTACATTCATATAGTGGCCATCAGGTAGAAATCAGGGAACTAACCCACCTTTATTGACCGTGAAGGATAAATCAGTGAATAAATCATCACCACATCTATAACGACT
Organism: Bulinus truncatus; assembly: GCA_021962125.1. NCBI lineage: Eukaryota > Metazoa > Mollusca > Gastropoda > Planorbidae > Bulinus > Bulinus truncatus. Next base: position 6,032,731 of record JAGDYQ010000010.1, on the reverse strand, counting down.
ATTAAGGATCAATCACTAAATCAATCATTACCACAAATGTATAGACCGTCGAAGATCAATCAGTGATTCAATCAATATGACATCTACAATGACAGTCATGGATCAATCAGTGAATCAATCATCACCACACACACATAATGACCTATAAGTGAGCTCTCCACTAACTCAAGTTGATAGTTGTAGATTTTACTCCCAACATGATAAAGAAACATATTTCATTACTTAACTTATTTATTTTTCCTTAGAAAGAAAAACAAACAATATAAAAAAAAGATATTTTAATTTAAATTTCATTTGCAATTTAAATTTCTCTTTCAGTCGATGACCAAGAATAAAATAAAAAAATGCCCCCAGATACAAATACATGTAATTGTAAAGTATTGTAATGAACCAATATTCATACATATTTTTTTTTTAAATGACGTATTTTCATTGAAATTCAGACATCTATCTATTTATATAATTTTGTTTTCTTATCTCTGATTCTTCTTTTTATTATAATTTCCACAGTGGCTGTCAAAGTAGTAACATAGAATACATTCTGAAACATTTATAGCTAGCGGTTATCCGACCTCAAAATAATCCGGCTAGGTTAAAAAGTAAATAATCTTGCGTCATCAAATTATGGGCTTTTGGTTGTACTTGTATAAAAGTTGTTTTTCAAACGTTCATGCTTGAATATGAAAAAGGGCTATCTATATAACTGGCATATCCGACTTTCGTAATACCCAATATGCCATCCTGTATAACAGTGGTCCCCCCAACCTTTCTCTCGCCGCGGACTGGTCAACATTTGATAATTTTACCGCGACCCGCATTGCCGGGCGATTGGGGACGGGGGGGGGGGTATTAAAGGAAATATATAAAAAGGGGGCGGTCCAGTAATATATGATTCACGGACCGGTACCGGTCCGCGGCCCGGGGGTTGGGAACAACTTCTGTATTATAAGACCGGAAGTGAGTGTGTACTTATAATAAATTCAGTGGTAATACCAGTAGTCTTGAATATTCTCACTGTAGCCGCTTAAGACTAGGGCTTCCATATACCTTATACATGTTAGGGTATGTGGGCTTTTCTTAATTGTGGCTTGCCTTATTAGCTGGTTGGTACCTTTGCCACTGCTAAAAAATGACCAGCTGTATTAGACATTTATCCCCCCCCCCTTCCACTGCCTCATTCCACTAATTAGTACCACTGCCCCTATTTCTTCGTCTGTCTCTAAATATCTGTGTGTTTGTGTGTTTGTGTGTGTGTGTGTGTCTGTCTTTCTGTCTCCCGCGCTTTCCCTACACATACACTACTCTCTCTCTCTCTCCCTTTCTCTATCTCTCTCTCTCTCTCTCTCTCTCTCTCTCTCTCTCTTTCTCTCTCTCACTCACTCACTCACTCACTCATTAGATAATTATAGCTGAGACCAACAAATCAATATTTGTTCTTAGTGTCACAGGTCACGCGCACTTAACAAAGATTAACTAATTAATAATCATCACCCCCCTCCCCGCCCCCCCCCCCACTGGCCCGGTCCCAACTCTTGAAATAACAATTTCTACTAGTTTGTCCGATTACTCATGTGCCCCGAGGGCAAAAGCTCTACCTGCACGCCCACGGTGTCGTCAACCCCAACCCCATCCCCATCCCCACCCCCACCCCCACCCCCACCCTCATCTTTCACTTAACCAACAATATTCACCCACGGGTATACGCTGACTTGAAAAAAAAATAGAATATGAACTAAAGACATGTGAAATATAATGTGTATTTGTTCAGTGCTAGAGTCTCTACGTCTTTTTCGATGCGTTTTTTCCTTTCCCCCCTCCCCCCCCCCCGTCCCGAACGCCTTCATCCACACTTCCCCAAACTTTAAGCAACCCCCCCCCCCAACCCCCACTTGTCAGCTAACGAACTTTTAAGCATTTCAACAACCTTCAATTTATAATGAGAGTGTTCCCTTGCAACAAGAAAAAGAGAAAAAAAACTCTCATAGAATGTAGAGTATTACAGTAAATTAACTTGATTACACCAGATAATCGGGTTCATTAAGGTGTTCAAAGACAGCAATTAGGGTCGATCGGGGAATTCCCTTTGTTGTCGACAACTCCTGATAATGGAAAATGGAAAGTTCCGTTTTTGGTTTTGTTTTGTTTCAATAGTTTTTTTTTTCCCCTTTTATTTTCCTCCTATCTGGTAAAAGATTCTACAATTTTATTTTTTCTTTGTTGGTGTTGTTGAGTAGGTGAGTGCGAGTTTTGTTTTCTTGAATAATTACTCACAGAATAAGGTGTAAGTTTGCACGGACGGGCGCCGCCTTTGTCGAAGTTAGTCCTGAAGCGGTTGTTTTTATTTTATTGTGTGTCTTGTTTGAGCGCAAGACGAGGAGTTCTTGACTCATGGTATGTGTTTGAATAATAGATGAGAACATTAACAAGACAAAAAGAAAAAAGATGGAAGATGTACAGAAAATCTTTCGTACAAAACGAATTTTTTTTTTTTTTGGTTATAAAAAGTTAGACGTAACTAATAGCAACAAGGGTAAACAAGAAAGATAAAAAATAAATCAAATACTGGAGGGTTTTGTAATAGAAGGTTTGATTTGAGAAAAGTCGATTAGGTTCTGGTTTCAATGTTTGTCTAAGTAACTTCCGTTTTTTTTGTTACTCTTCACTTTTTGTCTAATTACTTTTCGGTTATTGAGGTAAACAGTGAGTCTTTGAATGTTCCACCGATTATTTGTTTTTTTTAATTCGTTGATGAAATAAGGTCGTTGTGAGGGAGCAGGGATGGGGGGGGTGGGTGAGGTGGCGGGGGTGGGGGTAGGGTGTGGTGGATACTCCCTAATGTCCGACGTGAGTTGTGTGTGTGCGTGATATTGACTCAAGGAAATATTGTTACATAAAAGATGGTGAATAGGAGAAGACGATTGGGATTCAATCGTTAGTTTGATGGAGGGTGGCTGTGTGTGTGTGTGTGTGTGTGTGTGTGTGTGTGTGTGTGTGTGTTGTGGGGGAAACGGGGAAGGGGGGGGGGTTACAGACCATGAAACATTGACAATGATTCACACCCTTGAATAGAAAGGATCCATACATTAAAGATTGGGTGTCTGTAAATGAAAAGAAAATAGAACATTGTGAATGGGTAAATGGTGTGGGATTTGGCGGGGGGGGGGGGAGGAAGGGGGCAGGGAATTACACTGATAGTGTACGCTGTACCAGAGTGTAGACCGCGAGACTGTCGATCTGAAGGTCTCGGGTTCAATCCCCGCTGAGTGAGTTGAGATTTTCAGTCATGTCCATCTGAAAGTGACCAAGTTAAACCAGCCACATAAGTTGTGACCACTGCCCCCCCCCAAGCTCATTGTCCGACAGCTGTTTGCGGTGAAAAATAAATGGCTGTGCACAGCTTTAGAATGATATTGCATTTCCGTCAGCAACTTTTAACACCAACTTGCCGCACCAAACGAGACTTGTGTGCGCTCTGTTGCTATGCAGGGGCGGATCTAGACAACATTGACGGTGGAAGGGGGGGGGGCAAAACTTTTTCATTGTTGAAAATTGGTCTTAGAACAAAAAAAATATTTCGATAATTTAATGATGTCTTACCTTAAAATTGCGGTAACGGGGGGGGGCATATCCCTTCTCCCGCCCCCCCCCTCTCAAATCCGCCCCTGTTGCTATGTGTCTGCCCTGGGTGAGTTGTGTGCGCGAGCAAACGCGCAAAAAATTAATAGAAATCGTTATGAGAGGAAGGGGAGCATGGCGCTAGTCATTCATTTATGTTTATAGAGCTATATCCTTATGTGCCCGGCAATATACTCAGCCAGTAATTCAGTAACACACGCTTTGAGTTCAATAAAGCGAGATATCATATGGTAAGTGCTTTTCCATCTGGTACTGTTATCACTGACAAGCACTTTGCCACATCGTTGTTTAATTTTTTCTATCCCTTTACTTGACTTTATATAATTATTTGTCAATCACCTGATTGACTTTTACTATTGTGCACATGTTACAGGTCAAACAACAAAGAACAAAATCACCAGATGAAATTTAACTGCAGCAGCAGAGTATTCTTCAGGTTCAGTTTCCAAACCTGGCGATGAAACTTTCTGCATCTGACAGTGCCACACCTCATCAGTTGCAGATGTCAGAAATTAATGTGGCCACCGGCATAATCAACAAGTACATTGCTGACATCCAATGCAATGCAATCAAAGACAATGCCATACCATTTTGGTTGAGAAGTTAGCTGTCCGAAGTAGTACAGTCAACTTGCACCTATTGCTCTAGACCTATTAGCAGCACCTGCTTCTCAAGCATTTGTTGAACGGCTGTGTTCAGTTTGTGGGATGCTAACCACCGGGAGGAGGAACAGAATGGAGAAGTCGCTGGAAATGAGAGTATGGCTGAAAGTCAACAGTGGCTTGCTGAACGAATTAGGCAACAATTTGTTTGATGTAACAATTTGAAATAAAGCAACTTGAATTTTTTTATTCAACTTGGAAGTCACTTTTACTACTGGTTTTTACAAACTTAAAAGTTTTCAAGATTTTTTTTAAACTTATTTTCTGTTCACTTCATGTGTAGTGTGATAGTGTAGTGTGTGGTGCAGTGGATGTTGAAATTTAATTGGCATGTATCTGTCGTATGATGGGCATTTGAAGTTTTGCAGTGCTTACGAAAATTATTCAATAACTATAACTATAACTAAATAATAATAAAAATGATTGATGAAAAAACTAACTATAACTATAACTAAAATGAATTTAAAACTATAACTAAATAATAATAAAAATGATTGCTAAAAAAAACTAATCAAAACTATAACTAAAATGATTTTAATAACTAGAATATCACTGCGTATAGCAAGATGGGACTACACGTAATGAGTGTATATAAGAACTTACTATAGTAAGATGGGACCATATGTAATGAATGTACTTAAGAACTTACTCTATAGTAAGATGGGACGAGATGTAATGAATATAAATTATGAAGATAAACATTCTGCGGTGGAGTGTGATGTAAAACATATAAGATGATAAGTTACAAATAACAAGATGTACATAATGAGAGACGTAAAACATTGACAATGAAATATATATCTATGGTATATAATCTACGGCTACACATTACAATATTTACACACAAAAATAAAACCTGTAAGACAGAATGTTACAATGACCAATCTTAAACCACTTTACCCTTAAACAAAAAGAGATACAAACTTCTTTAGCCACAAGAGGACACAGGGAAGGACACAGTGACCACTCAGAGAAGGATGAAAGAGATACAAATTAAAGAGCAATCATTCCTTCACAAATCTGTCTGCAAACAAGACATAATGTGTCGAGGCATTTTCCTTACAACAGTGCCTCTAGTGAACAGAGGTGACTTAAGGAGTGGATATGGGAGGGGGGAGGGAGAGAGAGAGACAGAGAGATACCTCAGCACTAATTGTCGTGTTAGACAGACAACACCAATAACAACTGCCTGCAAAGATCACTTTGAAACTATCTGGGGGGTTTGTGGTGGGAAGGTGGTTGGAGGTACAGCAGGGAGGGGGGGGACTACAGGACACACACACACCCACACACATACGCACACACACACACAAGCATAAAAGACAAGGAGTAGACAGAAGACAAGAAGAAGAAGAATAAGAAGAAGAGAAAGAAGCGGGCAGCAAGAGCTGGACAAAGCGTGTGGACAAATAGCCTCGCTGATCCCACGGGCAAAGCTGCCTCATTTTCACAATTTGAACAGGCTTTGTTTTAATGCTTTTTAATCACACAAAGGAATGCAAGTCAAAACGAGGGGACGGCTCAACACTCTCTTTGTGTGGCTTCAAATTGTTGTTTCCGACAAATGTAAATATGCACGCGTTCCGTCGGGCTCTTCACTTTTTGAGCCTTTTCTGTCTACCGGCCCCTCATCTCATCTCACCCCCCCCTCCCTTCACCCCTTCCATCTATCTTTCCAACCTCCCATCCTTCGACTTTACTTGCTGTCCAGTTCTTTTGTGAACAAAATTCAAGGACACATGAACACTTACATACATACATGTATTCATACTTACCTAGATACCTGTATACATACTTACCTAGATACATGTATATACATACATTAGCAGTCAAAAAACAAAAACAACATGAGTTTTTCATCGCTGGATTAAAGGTCTCTGTAGGCCTGAGGATTGTGAGCTTAAAACTTGGCCCAAAATGTGCAATAAAAAATGATAAACTTATCATCAGTGAAATTTAGAATGTTTTTCCACATTTCACATAATACTTTCTGATGAAGCCAGCGGTGAACAATTCCTTAAAAGTCTGATAAAAAAAACAAAACAGGGGCCGATTTAATTTTCAGGTCTTAAGTCTCTATTGACCTATTAGCGTTAATGGTTAATGCTGCCTTGGGGTTTTGTTGATGTCTATATTATGTTTGTTCACAACTGTATCCAAAAGTTTTTTGTTTTGTTTTATTTACTGCGAGTTTACTTTTTCAAACGACCATTGCCAGTCTTTATATCCCGCTGTTAATTACTTATGTAGTTAAATGTCTAGGCTTCAGTTCAGCCCGTCGATGTATCATGAAACAGTTCTTAGGGATGTGAGGGGTGAGGGGGGGGGCTGGGGTAAAGGGGAGAGGGAGATAAAGGGCTCTAGATAGAGATTTCAAGTAATGTTTGTTTTTTTTTGGGGGGGGGGGGATGGGGGGGTGGGGGTGGGTGGCAATGTTCCCTCTTTGGTGTGGTATGAAGTGAGCAAGAAATTTTGTCTCTGAGCGACATTTTTGTCTGAGGCCAACATTTGTGAGCGATTTAAGCGATGTCGTCCGTCGGAGTGAGCGATCGTACGTGTAGTATGAGCGACGCTCTGAATACGTGTGAGCGATCGCTCACGCGCTCAGCTTAGAGGGAACATTGGTGGGTGGTGGGGCTAGGTAAATGTACTTGCATGGGCCCTCTTAGCATCAGATATATATGAATTTGTGTTTGTAAGTGGCCTTGGTAACCGTTGGGGGAAGGGCGGGGGGGGGGAAGGCATATTCCTAAAGACGTCTCTGAATGGGTTAGCCATTCTTGTGTGCTAGTGTAGGGGGGGGAGGACAAACAGTGGCCTTGAAAGAATTGATGGACACAACAGGTACAGGTCGGACTACAGATGACTGTGACCACTTTTGGTCGGATATTATGTTATGGATACAGGAAGTGCATGGACAGGTAGATAAGACAGGCTGTTAGACATACGTAAATACAGACAGACTTTCTGCAATGGAGACATAAAGAGACAACCATCTTAATATTGTAGACTAGTTCATAGACAGATATTTAGACCGAGATGAGTGGCATTAATAATACGAACAGAGAGATAGATAGACAGACAGAAAGACAGATAGATAGATAGACAAACACATCGATAGATAGATTAGATAGATAGATAGATAGATAGATAGATAGATAGATAGATAGATAGATAGATAGATAGATAGATAGATAGATAGATAGATAGATAGATAGATAGATAGATAGATAGATAGATAGATAGATAGATAGATAGATAGATAGATAGATAGATAGATAGATAGATATTTCTAAAACTATTTTTTTTAAATTGTAATTCAATTAACAAAGTTCGAACACGGAGATATGACAGGTTTAAAAGAAATGATTTCATTTGACATAGATATCTATAAATAAATAATTGTTTGTCTCGATAATACAAAAAAAAACAACAAAAACAACAGTTATTAGTCAGTAAAATATTGAAATGACTAGGGCAACCAGCTCGCTGATTTAATACGAGAACGGTGGCATAATTGATTTCACGGTTTCGCTGTTTTAATCAGTATTCCAAGACAACTATTTCTTTGATGTTTAAGCCGAACACAAAAATAAGAAATCTTCATGCTTTACAGCCAATGATGCCATATTTATTTTTTTATTTTTTTTTTTGAAAAATTAACCGCAACTCAAAACAAAACCCGCCAAAAGCCCGCCATGCTAGTAAAAGTGAAAAGAAGTGTCAAAATATCCCCCCGGGCCCCCCCCCACACACTTCTTTTACTCTAAAGTCATTTTTTTAGCTTAAAATTATATATAGCGTTTAAGCCGCTAAAATACCCGTCAACCCGCCAGTGAGTGAAAACATCCGCGCATTTTTGGCGGGAAAACAGCCAATCCGTCAACACTGAGAAAAGTTGCGTACAACTTAACTAATATGAATCTGTCTTGTTATTCTAGCAGCAACTTGGTAGCATTGTGTGCGACTAATTCCAAGGTGCACCAAAGCATAAACAGAATAACAGATGCAGCAGAGACTCGGCAGCAGCCGATAAAACGATAATCCGATACCTACAAATCTTAATGTATCGATACTTTATTATATTCTTATTGTTTTGTGAAGTGTGTTGTACTTAATATATCGATGTTTTAGTATTTTCTTATTGTCTTGTGAAGTGTGTAGAACTTAATGTATCGATATTTTACTGTGGAGCACTAATAAATAAAAAAAGAGATATTTTTTTCATAAATGTTTCAAGATGTTATACCCTCCTGCCCCCCCCCCCCCACACCTTTCCCCCATAAACTGACCTGCTCACAGTTTCGAGCCCCCCCCCCCCGTCTTCTCTTCAACTGTTGCAATAAATCTATAACTATTTACGATGATCAGCTTTTCAGAACTGAGTTGAGAGAGTTGTTGTTTACAATGCACGCGGTTAAATCCCGTTTTGATCAGTTTTGTTTGAACTCATAAATAACATTCTTTTGTTGAATTCCTTTGTTATATATCTTTTTATTTTGTGTTCGCTGAAGGAGAAAATAATATCACAAATCCGATTGGCTTAAAGGGAACACGCAGAGAGAAATTCAACTGATGACGTCATGTGTTGGACAAAAATGGCGGTTTGAATTATTTACTTTGTTTTTTGTTTTTTTTTTTAATAGTTAACTGAAAAATTTGTATTGAATAGGTCAATTATATTATTTTTTTTATATTTTGTAATGATGGTGGCGAAGATTAACCTGATGGCAAATCAAAATGGTCTATTCGTTCACCTGGCACAGTGGTCGGCAAAGTGCGACTCCGGAGCCGCATGTGGCTCTTTGGCTCCTTAGGTGCGGCTCTGGCATTTAGTTTTATTTAGTATACAACTTATTTAGTGTACAACTTATTTGGTGTAATAAAAGTTTACTAAACAAGCAGATCTGGCTCCCAATTTTTTTTTATTTTAATTGTTGTAATGTTCATATTTGGCTCTTTGGCTGATAAGTTTGCCGACCACTGACCTGGCAGGTTGGATAAGTTTTACTTTGCATTAAAAATAAAATTACTGATACAGGTGGCTATATTCCACTAACTACCAATGAAAAGAAAAATATGCAGCCAGGCTTCACGAGGCTAGTACGTTCTTATTCTAATTAGATCGAAGTCGTTTGTATGTTGTCTATTTTTTTATACGGCGTAAAACGAACCAGTCCACTATTTGGACCAGTTGTGTATTGTTACGTTCTAACATTTCTCCACTCCCAATAAAACCATATCACGGACATCGATTAAACAAAGCGGGCGTAGTTTAGTGAACGGGTGACGTCTCCGTGCCCTAAAGTAGTAAAAATAAAAATAAATAAAGCAGACATGTGGTCAGCCCTACTTAGCACCGAGGGGGCGTCTCCCTCCCAATTCATAGCCCCCCAACATTTGCGCCGCTGGATTTTAGAAATATTTTCATTTGACTTTTTCTCTCTGCTGTTACTGTTTTCATCCTTTATTTCTTCTTCTTCTCTTTGTGTTTACGTTATTCTTTTTCTTTCTTTTTTCTTTCTTTCTTTCTTTCTTTCTTTCTTTCAGTTTTTCGTCTTCTTTTTATTAATTTGTTCGCCCCCCCCATATCTATGAAGGAAGTCCTCATAACGAATAGGCTTCCCCCCTCTCACCCCCCCGCTATGAACCTTCTGTTTCAAGCTGAGGGTAAGGGAGAGAATAGACCAAGCAATCCTCATTAAAAGTCGTGTTTACGTCATATTAAGCTTATCTCCAGCAGGTTATCTCACCCTTGTTATCTCTGAGGAGTTGGGAAGATAAGCCCGCAGTGATAAAGACAAGAGAGGGAGCGAGAGAGAGAGAACTTACGGACCAAGAGGGATGGATGAAGTGCAAACCTCTTTCCCCCCCCCCAGCCCCGTCTCCTCCCTCGGGATATTTAGGACTCAGGGGTACGGCGCCTTTCACAATACCCTTCGACAACTCCACTGCTGACAAGCTGGAACTGATATCCAGGTGTGCGAATGGTGAGAGAGAGAGAGAGAGAGAGAGATTGAGAGAGAGAGAGAGAAGGTGCTCACTCTATGGAGATGTGGGGAGAAGGGTGTGGGGGGGAGGGGAAGGAGAGGACATGGTCTGGAAGTGAAAGATTTGATAACAAAAGCTGGTGGATTGAAGATTATTACATGCATGGATCGTAAAGTGAGGAGTAGGGGGGTAGGGGAGGGGGCGTACGTCAAGCAGAAGCTGTTATATATATATATATATAAATATATTCTACATTATTTCGTCCCTAATCGTATGCTCCTTAAGCCCTCTATATTTATTTTTTTTTAAATGTACATATTTCAACGTATTTCTCTTTTTCTATGTTGTTGTTTTTGTATGGATGCTATTAACACTGATCAATAAATTGGTAAAAGTAGGTCTGACGCGTATTGAAAGTGAAATTATAGAAACTTACGATATGGTATATACTTAACTGTAGGTGTTATGAGTTTCTATACCAAGAAGGTCTTCATAGGTGCACATGTCTTGACTGTCTTATGAACCATGGACTTTTGACAATTTGTATTAATACATTATAACTTGCCTTTGAAGATTTTTTGATCCATTATAAAGGTGGGTGATTTATTTTCATCTATACCTGCTGTCTCGCAATCTGGAATGCATGCATCATTTCTCGAAAAAATCCGCGAAATAGTGGTGACACTTAAATGGCCCAGTTATATAAAGGTGTGTAAGTGTGCGTGTGTGTGTGTGTGTGTGTGTGTGTGTGTGTGTGAGGTCCCTGTAAAGATGAGATTAAACCTCTTATATTATATAAACCACTAATGTGACGTTTTTTTTATGGTGACCTTCTTTCATCCCCCCCCCCCCACTGATAGTGTAATGGTATTGGAGGCACCACGGGACAGATAGCGACCCAAGCCCCATGGGGAGGGGGGGACTATCACCAGTACCTGAAACCCGGCGCGCGCCAGGTCGACAATCGAGCGTTTTACCTTACCACCACCAGTCCCCTGTCAAATAAAGGTACACTAGTGCATTGGTGCAACAAGAGCAAGGTGTGCCCAAGACGGACATGGAAAATGCCGACCTATGAACTTTGCTAAAAATAAAAAGTATTAAGTACAGCAGATGTCGCCCCATGCTGACGTCATAACAAGTGTCGCCGTTTTAAGAGCGCACCCCCTCACACACACACACACACACACACACAAAACCCCCACAGCATGACCTTGGCAAAAGTAATGAAATCTGAATGCATGTCAAAGTCCAAGGTCTTTACGGTCCACGTCGGGAGGAGGAGGGGGAGAGGGGTCAGATGCGCCCCCGATTCCTGGAGATAATCAACCCCCCCCCCCCCCCCAGGATTATCCGGTGGCAGCATTGTCCCCCAGTTACGACACTGACTGGAAACAGTCGTGTAAGTGGATTCACCTTATACACTATGTTAAGTTATCGCTGTATCGACGACTGGCGCATTTATGTTGTATAGTGACCTTTGACCGACCCCCCCCCTCTCCTCCCCATGACGCACATACTAATGAAGAATATCACATAACATTCACCATATTCCACGTACATTATTGTTGTATGTCGTTGTCAATGTGCAACCTCGGGACAACCGGCAATTACGACAAACTGGAACATATAAAAATACAATTCTGAATTTATTAACATCGGTGAAGAGAGAGAGAGAGAGGTGGAGAGAGAGAGAGAGAGGTGGAGAGAGAGAGAGAGAGAGAGAGAGAGAGAGAGAGAGATATGAAAAGCAGTAGACAGCAAATTAGTAGAGGAAGGGGAACAACCGATGAAATATTAACAAAGTCTATTTTCTTAAGAGATTTCGTAAGACCAAATAATGGTCTTAGGGTGGAAATAAAGCTATAACCATATAAAGAGAAGTTGGTGAAGAAAATCTATTTTAAAAAAAAAATTTCAAAAAGATTAAAAAGAAAAAAAGATTTTTGTTTGTCATGTCAGGTGGGCACCAAACAGATTTCAGTTGATTGCATACATAAATGTTACTAGAAATGCCCGTGTTTATTTTCCGTCATTAGTCCGTAGGGTGTAGGATATCTCTTGTTATGAATATACGTTTGTGCGTATGCAAGCAGGGGCCGCCGAGAGCCAACAAGGGCTCCAGGGCAGGACGTCATTGCGGGCCCCTTAATAAACAATGAGTCGTGAAAAAATTGACATGGTCGGGGAGGCCGGGCCCCCTAACAGATGCGGGCCTCCTAGCAATGACCCCCCTCTCGGCGTGCCTGTATGTAGGAAGCCATAAAACACTGTTATATAGACTACGCCTATATATGCGACCAGTCTGGTAATATTCACGTCTAACAACAGGCACAAAATAATAAAAAAACTGAATTAGCAAATAGACTTTGTTTATGTATTTGCTTCCCCCATCCCCAACCCCCACCCTCTCCATTAATATATATATATATATGAAATGAGGGGTAAACAATGAAATGTGGGGAAACAATGAAATGTGGGGAAACTAAGAAATGAGGGGTAAACAATGAAATGTGGGGAAACAATGAAATGTGGGGAAACTAAGAAATGAGGGGTAAACAATGAAATGAGGGGAAACAATGAAATGTGGGGAAACTAAGAAATGAGGGGAAAACAATGAAATGTGGGGAAAAAATTAAATGTGGGGAAACTATGAAATGAGGGGAAACAATGAAACGAGGGGGAAACTAAGAAATGAGGGGAAAACAATGAAATGAGGTGGAAACAATGAAATGTGGGGAAAAAATGAAATGTGGGGAAACTATGAAATGAGGGGAAACTATGAATTGAGGGGAAACAATGAAATGTGGGAAAGAATGAAATGTGGGGAAGAATGAAATGTGGGGAAACAATGAAACGAGGGGGAAACTATGAAATGTGGGGAAACTATGAAATGTGGAGAAACTATGAAATTAGGGGGAAACAATGGTCCTTAAAAACAGTTTACGCAAATTTGTTTTTATCCTTTGGGAACTCAGTAATACGAAAATTAAAAAAAAAGTAGACGATAGTGTCTGATACACTAGTTTAAAGTTGTGGGAGTATGTGGGAGTATGTGTGAGTTGTGGGAGTATGTGGGAGTGTGTGTGAGTTGTGGGAGTATGTGGGAGTATGTGTGAGTTGTGGGGGTATGTGGGAGTGTGTGTGAGTTGTGGGAATATGTGGGAGTGTGTGTGAGTTGTGGGAGTATGTGGGAATGTGTGTGAGTTGTGGGAGTATGTGGGAGTGTGTGTGAGTTGTGGGAGTATGTGAAAGTGTGTGTGAGATGTGGGAGTATGTGGGAGTGTGTGTGAGTTGTGGGAGTATGTGGGAGTGTGTGTGAGTTGTGGGAGTATGTGGGAGTGTGTGTGAGTTGTGGGAGTATGTGGGAGTGTGTGTGAGTTGTGGGAGTATGTGGGAGTTTTGGGAGTCTATTGGAGTATGTGGGAGCATGTGGGAGTATGTGGGAGTCCATGGGAGAATGTGGGAGTTGTGGGAGTATATGGGAACATGTGGGTCTATGGGAGTATGTGGGAGGATTTGGGAGTATGTGGGAGTCTATGGGAGTATGTGGGAGGATTCGGGAGTATGTGGGTGTCTATGGGAGTATGTGTGACCCAATCACATACAAATTCAAATTAATGACGTATGAAGCTAATAAACCAATTAAAAATGTAAGTCTATTTGACAAATTTAGTGACCACAATATGGCAGTTACCTGTAAGAGCTTTTTATTTACAGTTCCAGTGGAAGGGATCAACTATATTCGTTCTTCTATAATGGTTAAGTTTTGTTCAAAGGATGTGCATTTTAAAACATATTGCAAAGGGAACGTTTGCAATGTTGTTGACATGGACAATATGATCTTTGATCATTTCAATGGAGCTACTATAAGGGGCAACATAAACTTTGATCAATTCAATGGAGCTTTTATAAATCTGAACTAGTCCATTGTCTAATTTGCCTCGCAGCGTTTAATTGAAGGTTTTGAACCCCCTTCCCCCACCCCGCAATCCTAATACAACATCTGGCAGCAGCTGTCTTGTGTTTTGTCTCAAAGTAAAAAGAAAAAACAGCGGACATTTTTAAATCCAAGAATTACATTTAGGTCGGAAGATTTTTTAACGACCATAAAAAAGAATTGTCTAGCCACTCCCCCCCTCCCGACCTCCCAGCACCCCACCATCCCTCATTTTCATCCGATGACCCGCAGGTCTCACACATCGTGATACCATCTTCTTTTTTATTTCAGACATTTTTTTAAATTTTTTTTTATCATTTATAATTTTTTTTGTTTAACTTTCATGTCGTTGTTGTTATTGTTTATATTTGTTTCGTTTCATTTCCTTCAATACAAGTCTAATTGATGTTAAGTTTGTATTTTTTGTTGTTTGAAATCCTCTGAATATATTTGTGTCTGTGTCAAGTAGAAAACTTCTTCATCCCCCCCCCACCATCCCCCCCCCTCAGCCCCGTAGCGTGAAAATTCTACAGCAGGGGCCACGCCAATAGCGGGGGGGGTGGCCCCTTTGCCCCCCCCCCCCGCACGCTACGGGCCTGCCCCGACTGCATTTTTTTTTTAAATGAAATATTTCAATTGGCCATAGAGCGAGGCCGCAACAAGCAAGGGATGGGAGGGGGGGGGGGGAGAGGGGCAACTCGAATAATCTTGGGCCCTTTTTTTTGGTGGGGGAGGGGTGGAGGGAGAGGGGCATTTAGAGTACTGTTGTCTATTTTAGAAAATAAACTATTGGTGTCTGTGTATGAGTGTGTGTGTGTGTGAGAGAGAGAGAGAACGAATGGTGGGTTGGGGGGTGTCCTCAGTGGCGAAGATTGAATGTTATGTGATTTATTTAAAATAGAAAATTAAAAGACACAGAGGTGGGGTGCTCCATTTTATGTCAGTGGGTTGTCACGGTGTCATGTACTGGTGTCAGTTATCTCCCCCTAGCTGTCACATGACTGTCAAACGGGGTGATTGGTTGGACTGTTTTCCTATCTACGTCACATAAAATTCAAAATGTCAAGCTGATATACAGACAATAATGAGGTGCGGGTAGTATCATGTGTATGGTCAACTACCGGACAAAATAAAGTAGGTGAAGCATGACTGTTGGCCTCATATGTCCGCATCAGACCAGAATAGTTGTTAGTCGTTATACTTGATTAGGATCAATATATAGATGGTAGATCTTTGGTATAGATATGCGCAATACAGCAACAACGTTTGGGCATGGCGTAGAATATCGTAGCATTGAATAGCATGGCATATCGTATCGTAGCATTGAAGTAGCATTGCTTAACATTTCAGTGCGTATTTTAGCTTTAACTAGCATTATATAGAATGACTCAACCTATCGTAGCATTGAGTAGCATGGCATATCGTATCGTAGCATTGAAGTAGCATTGCTTAACATTTCAGAGCGTAATTTAGCTTTGAAGTATCATTGCTTAACATTTCAGAGCGTATTTTAGCTTTAACTAGCATTATATAGTATGACACAACCTATCGTAGCATTGAGTATCATGGCATATCGTATCGTAGCATTGAAGTAGCATTGCTTAACATTTCAGAGCGTATTTTAGCTTTAACTAGCATTATATAGAATGACACAACCTATCGTAGCATTGAGTAGCATGGCATATCGTATCGTAGCATTGAGTAGTATTGCGCAACATTTCATGGCGTATCCTAGCATTGAAAAGCATTACTAAGCATGATACAATGTGTCATAGCATTTGAATAGCATGGTATGTTATCTTGTGATATATTACGCTAAGTTCTGATATATACATTTCCATCATGGTGTTATTATTAAATATATACTAATCATTCTACTAACACATGTCATATATCTAATCGTCACATTCAATAACACAGAAAGAAAATGAAATGGTTGTATTGCAATCTGTATCAATCCAATTTTTTGAAGTTATACCCAATCACCAATAAAATTATAGACAAAGGATTGGACGCAATATTAACGACAAGTTTGTGGACTCAGGTGAATGAAAAAAAAAAAGAATGTAACAAATATATCAGAAGAGAAATATGTGCTCTGTAAATTTTAGTTGTGATATTAGTATTAACCCATTTTTTGTGTGCATATATTTGGTTTTATAACTGATTACACTAATTGTACATTAGCTTAGATAATACTTTACATATACAAAAATTAACTGGATTTCAACCTTAACCTCACACAATTAAACAAGCCTGTTTGTCATCTAGCTTCCTTCTCATTACACGCCTTCCCCCCACCCCCCACCCTCTCCACCATCCCGCCCTCACCTAGCTTGAACCGTCAGCATCCAAACGCACACAAAGTCACAAACACACAAACACGCACACAAACACGCACACAAACACACACACACACAAAAGACTCAACTTTCAAGACCTGTAGTTTTATTTTGTGCTCACCCCTTCCCCCCTTCCCCCCTTCACCCCCCCCCCTTTTCGGATTCCCTTAGACGACCTTTGCCCTTTTCTCCACCCCTACGCACCATGACCCCTGTTATTATTACTCTTAATGGGCGATGCGTATCACGTTCTTTATTATTTGATCCGCTTCGCTATCGCCGAGTTAAGTATTATTTCACTGATATCTACCCCCCGCTATCTGCTTTACACTCAAGGGGTCAGGCAGATATTGAGACCATGAGCGGGTGGCGGGGCGCGGGAGCTCGGGAGGTGTAAACTTTCGTTAACAAGACAAAAAAGGCGGTGATCAAACGTCAGCCGGTTCCCCCCTCCCCCTCCAGCTTTGATGTCTACTAATTACTAGCAGTTTGGAACGTTCTCTCTCTCTCTCTCTTTTCTCTCTCAGTCTTCTTATCATTGTTTTATTATTTCAAAACTTCAAGTGACAAAGACGATGTTAAGATATTCTTGGTGCCGTCTAATGAGGCCAGCGGGAAAATAAAAAAAAATATACAGGCCAAAAATAAATAAAATACAGGCCAAAAATAAATGAAATACAGGCCAAAAATAAATAAAATACAAGCCAAAAAAAAATTACTGGCCAAAAAAGTAAAAAATATAGGCCAAAGAAAAAATTAAATAAATGAATTAAAATAATGATTTTGAAACTTTTTCTTTTTTTTCTTATGAAAGTTAAAATAAGGGCTTATTGTCAAAAGAAGGGCCGTCTGACACACATATCCGGGCGCACCATGAGGGGGGGGGGGTCCACATGCTGATCGATTATTTACATTTTTTTAACTGTTAATTGCAAGAACCCCATTTCGTCGGGTTTTTCTTGGGCGGGTGGGGGTAGGGAGGGGGTGGGGTGGGGGCACATCAGACGGAGACTGCTCTTTCGATTGGGGTGGGGGGTAGGGGCGGTCAACGAGGGTGTAGTTGGTGGGGGGAGGGGAGGTCGACGGGTCTGATGTCTGTGGAGGAGGGGGGGGGGTAGTACTGATGATCAGAGTCGTCCTAATAGTGGGTTGTATAGGTATGGGGGGGGGAAAGGAACATTGGGGGGGGGAAGACACTTAACGACTACATGTACGCACACAAACACACACACACACAAACACTCACACACACACAAACACACACACACACACAAACACACACACACACACACACAAACACACACATACACACACACACACACACGTAGGGGTGGGGGGATGTTGGATGTTCGAGCGGTGTATAGAGAGCTCGGCTTTCGGTCTGAGGGTTCCCGAGTTTCGACCCTCGGTCCACGTTATTTGACCAAAAACTTGAAATGGGTGCCTGATTCGCGCTGCTAATAAAAAATTAATGAAAGCCATCAGAGCGTTCCGCCCACCAATACTATCCCAAGATGCACCGTGGATATGTAAACACATGAATTCTGAACTTCATCTGTTTGTTATTGTTAACGAAACCTCACAAAAACACACACACACACAATCAGAGTTGCCATGTTGGGGAATTCGGAAAGGGGCGCCTGGTTATACGCACCACTTTTATGGGTATGATGTTGTCTAGTTATAAAATAAACCCATCATGGACCAACCTCAAATGTCATTTCGCTATGTATGAAAAGGTATCCGGACAAATCACCTCAGCGGACAAACAACCCCCCCCCCCCCACAGACGATGGGCTATTTGTCCGATGAGTTAATGCCAGCTCAAAACTTAGTATGCTTTAAAGTAGTGAAACAAAAAATTAAATTCATTTGCCATAACATTAATTCGGCACTAACTATTATGATAAACACGTTTTATCTTGAGGCTATACAGTCTAACATCCTTCTATTTTATAAATAACACACGAAACACAAGAGATCAAGGTCAGTTTGTAGCAGACAATAATAACACGGCGAGGCGAGCGAGTTGTCCGTTTTCAATTGACGTCTACCGCCACGTCACGATTGACCTGGATTTGGCCGTGTATTGTAGAAGGCATTGGCTGAGGGGTTTAGTCCTCTGGGGGGGGGGGGGGTTTGTTCGTTGGGGGTTTTGTCCACTTGTGGGCTTTGTCCTTTGAGGGGGGGGTTTAGTCCTACACTCGTCAGCAAGCAAGACGACTTAGAAGAAAGAACAGCAATTGAACAACATAATTATTCCTCGAAATCTGCATTGCTGCATCGACGACATTTATTTATATAAAAAAAAATGTACTAAAATTATAGAGGGCAGTAAAGGACATTAGCCTTAAAAAAAACTTACTTAAAGTGATTAAATGCGTACCCTTTCGGTGAACGAACGACGAATTAGCATGTGTAATAAAATTGGAGAATTTCTAAATCTTTTTTTGAGTTAAAATTTGTTAATTTCTGTATCAATTAATAGCGAAAATGAAATGCGTTCATTTTGACCCAACATGGCTGACCTCCCACTCCCCCCATTTCACTTTTCCCCTTTTAAAAAATTAAATGTTTATGACACCATGTTTGCCACCAGACAACGCTTTGCGCAACAAATATATACAATTAGTAACAACGGGAGATGTCTTAAACTTTTTTATATAAAATACATAAATATTTTTTTTTAAAAACATAAAAACCATATAGACATATAAACACTGTTTGTGAAACAGCATATTTTCTTTCCCCTATATTTACATATTTAAAAAAAAAATATTTTGAATACATTACTCGGTAATATGATGTGCACGCAATTGCCCCATATGTTTGGACGAATGCTTAAAACAGACAATGTAAATAGATCTATCCTTTAAAAATTCCAATCAGTTTGTACACAAAAAACACTACAGAATAATGATATTAAATGTCCGCAAATGAGAGAAAGAGAGCAACAGAAGGAGCGAGAGAGAGAGTGAGAGAGAAAGAAAGAGAGCAAAAAAAGGAGCGAGAGAGAGAGAGAGAGAGAGAGAGAGACAGAGGGAAAGAGAGCAAAAGAAGAAGCGAGAGAGAGAGAGAGAGAGAGAGAGAGAGAGAGAGAGAGAGAAAGAGAGCAAAAGAAGGAGAGAGAGAGAGAGAGAGATTAAGGGAGAAAGAGAGAGGAGGGGGGGTGGTGAGAAAAAGAAATCATGTAATTGTCAGCACATGACCTTAGAGTGTCTGGAGGTCAGCTGCCGATATATCATGACTTATCGCGGACATTAGGATACAGGGTTGTCACATCGCCAGTCACGTGATGCACTGATTATCTGCAAACCAGTTATGAAAAAAAAACCTCGCTAATAGATATATATATATATATCTCCCCCCTCGTGTAAAATAACGATATTTTACACATGTACTGACCTCGCATACACCACTCTCACTTGCACATTTTTTGTTTCTCTCCCTTGACCCCCCCCTCCCGTGCGCAAAGGTGACTCAAGGGGAATGGTCCCCATCTGGTATTACGTGAGGTGTGGGGAGGGGGGGTGGTTCAAACTTAGTTCATCCCCGGGCCGCGAACTGCTACCGGTCCATGGATCGAATGGTACTGAGCCGCCCCAAGAAACATTTCCCTTTTGATTTATTTCTCTCGTAATTGTGTGACTTTCCATGGACGAGAGATAATCTACTCCCCCCCCCCATCCCCCTTTTTCCAGTGGGCCGCGGTGAAATTATCAAACGCTGACTGGCCCGTGGCGAGAGGAAAAAGGTTAGGGGGAGGAGGGGGGGAGGAGGAACCACTGATCTAAGGTAACTTGCATTGTTGTTTCTGGTGTCTCCGTGATCACACCATAGGGCACTTGTATTAAAGGTTGAGTGTGGAGGGGGCCCCAAATAAAGCCCGCCGATTCCCCCTCCCCCCTCTAACGGACTGTTTAAACTGACCCCGGCACTCGGCTCAGACTGAAGTACGGCCTAACACTAATCTATTATGCTACGACGTTTCAGAAAGACCTTTTCATTTATATTCCACCATGGTCAACACACTGTCCATGGTCAACACACTGTCCATCTGTTATTGGTCCGGCCAGCTGGCCGAAAAATCTTCCAAATAACGGTTATGGCCCACGATTAAAAAAAAAAGAATTTTGCAGATAGATGCCACGCCATGAACTCGATCAACGAGATACACGTTTTCCGCGGCACGTCGATCGGGTTGACAACCAATGCGTCTTTGGGGTAATATAGATTGGGCGTATGAAGTTGTCCTCAAAAGGTGTTAAGAATATAATACTTAAAGAAAAGCTAAGACATTACGGAACCAGAATAAAATTGTCTTCGTTGGGATGGTTCCGTAGTGCCTCCCTTATCTACTCACACACGGACACATATGAGTCCATTGTATATGCTTATTTGTATGTTTGTTTTACAACATATTGGACTAAACTTCGCCAAAATATGGACATTATCATAATCACTCCTCTGGACATTATCCCAGACATTACCACAGACATTTGGCTGACCTAGCAGTCCGGTCACATGATCACAAGGGACAATACCATGAAACATTCCAATGGACATTGCCTGCTGCAGACGTTTGAAACAGACACCGTGCAGATACAGACACCGTGCAGATACAGACACCGTGCAGATACAGACACCGTGCAGATACAGACACCGTGCAGATACAGACACCGTGCAGATACAGACACCGTGCAGATACAGACACCGTGCAGATACAGACACCGTGCAGATACAGCCGTGCACAGCACCAGAATTGAGATTACCAGAGACTGTAGTTACACAAAATTTACAAAATAAAAATTACATAGAATGGAGTCAGTCAAGCGTGACCGATGCATATTTTCGTTTAAAGTTGTCTCCCTCTCCCCCAACCACCCCCCAGCCCACCCACTTCTCGCCTCACGCACCTGTAACAATAAACGCGCCCCTCCCCTCTCCCTCCCCCGCCCCCGTTTCATTCAAATTGGAGACAGTTCACGCTGGGACATATTTTGTCATTCCCTACCGAGAGCAATTGTTTCACTGTCTGCTCCACCCCGAACCCCTCCCCCACCCCTCACCGTCTATTCTTGCCGTCTGACAATGGCAGCGACAATATTATTTCTTTTATTATTGTGTCTGTGTGTGTGTGTGTGTGTGTGTCTGTCTGTCTCTGTGTGTCTGTCTTACTGCTCCGTCAACAAGTCTTTTCATTGTGTCACGATTTTCAAATTGTCACATTCTTTCGTACACAAAAGAATTTAATATTGTGACAATTATTTATATTTTTTAAGATGTTTATTAAATATGATATGCAACATACGTAGTTTGTAAAAACTGAAATAGATTTTCTTTTTTTTTTTTATAATTGGTTTATATATTGGGAAAATTGGAAATCGGATGCATGCACTGTACAGAGGTGGTCTGAACAGGTTGTGAATGGGGGGGGGACTTCCTTGGATGTTTGTTTTTATGCGGGGCCGTACCATATCATCGGAGGGTGTGGGGGGGACTGTGGGGCCTAGTACTGCAAACAGAGTCGTAGCTAGCTTATGTGGCACCCTGTGCCAGTTACAATTTTTAAAGCGCACTGTGTTTTACAATTTTTGGCGCCTTCCTGGCGTTATGGGTACAGAGTTGGCCTTTGGCGTTATGGGTTCAGAAGTGCCCTTTGGCGTTATGGGTTCAGATTTGGCCTTTGGCGTTATGGGTACAGAGTTGCCCTTTGGCGTTATGGGTGCAGAGTTGGCCTTTGGCGTTATGGGTTCAGAAGTGCCCTTTGGCGTTATGGGTTCAGATTTGGCCTTTGGCGTTATGGGTACAGAGTTGCCCTTTGGCGTTATGGGTTCAGAGTTGGCCTTTGGCGTTATGGGTTCAGAGTTGCCCTTTGGCGTTATGGGTTCAGAAACGAACAAACAGCAGTATCCTTGCTACTCAACTGACTGCAAAGCTCTATGCAATAAGTAATTACTATTCAAGTGTTACTTGGTTCATTTTTACCCGACTGCTTCGGTCCCAAAGATCAAGTAACTATCACTTAATGGCACAATCATTCTGATAATTAGAGTTTGAAATCGCCAGCAGGAGCGTATTCTTAAGGAGGTCAAATGTTGACATCTAACGCCAGACATTAAGTATACGAGGGACAGATGGCCGAGAAGGTGTAGAGCGCTTGACTGCCAACCTAAGAGTCCTGGACTCGATTCTCGGTGAGGGCCTAAAGAATTTCTCCAGGCCCTGGTGAGAGTTGGTATAATGTCCCTCAAGTTCACCTTGCTTTAAATGGTTACTTGACTTAAAGGGGGGGGGGGAGCAAAGGGCAACTCTATACCCAATACGTTAATTGGCGATTCTGAACCCATAACGTCACATATTTTTTTTTTTAATCCAGCGTTACCTAAATTGACCAGCTCTTCACGTGAAACCATTTCTAAGTTTAATAAACACATTGTTTGATTTTTTTTGACAAGTTTTTAAAAAGTCCTATAAAAAAAAGTCTCTGCATCAACAGCAGCGAAAAAATAGATCAACTTGATCTTAGGGTCTCCAGGTACAGTTCAGCGGACAGACTATAAACCCAACACACACACACACACACGCACACGCAGTAACGCACCTACATAGCACAAGACAAAAGGCAAGATTCCACTCAAGCGCAACACAATAGACAGACATTGTCTATCTCAAACATAAATCTCAGACTGTATCTCAGATTAAACTTCCACCATGGGAACATGGGAACTGGATCCTCCACCCATGCAAAAAGCCAGTTCATCGTGACCTCAGTGTTTTTTTTTTTTTGCTTACAGCAGGAGCCGTTCGCAACGGCTGAGAGAAGAAGAAGGAGGAGGGGGGGAAGGGATCAGCAAGGCGGAACAAGGGTAGATTGTTCATCCCCCTTCTCTCTCCCCCCTCCTTACACCTCCTTCCCTCACGACATGTTTTGTTCTATTGGTCTCAAAACCCCCCATTGTTTCCTGTTTTCAGTATCGTACATTGTTTAGAATTTATTTTTTGTTCTTCATATGAAAGAAATTTAATTCTTTTTATTTTTTTTTTGTAATCTGTTGCTTTTAATTTATTCGCCTGAGACGCGTCACTGGTGCGGAAGAACACAAGAATACAATAAAAAAATAATAACAATAAAAATCTTTTTTTTTTAAAGTGTGTGTGAGACAATGCGACAACTTCATGATCGTGTGACATTTTGGCTGGTAGGTTATAGTTTGGTAGGTTATAGGGCAAAAGGGGAGAGTGGGTAGGGGTGGTGGGGGTGGTGGCCCCGGGATTGGGGGGGGGGTCACCCCATAAAGTAATTTGTAAAGATTTGTCCTCCTCTCCATCAACATTATTGGATGTAAGATGGAAAATGTCTTTTTTGCGTGACGGGATTTGGTGGATAACAGAAGAAGACGAATGCAAACAGGGTAAGATATAGAATAACACGTTGGTGTTGCTTCTCTACTCTTAAAGCCCATAACCAACACCAACAACTAGTCAAAGTTTATAGTTGCTGAAAATAATTTCGGAGCTCTTGCGAGATTCATGAGTTCTTTGGTCTGGACTTTGCCGGAGAACAATATTTATAAATATTTTACTTCGCCATACCTCGCCATGCCAGCAACAGGCTAATGTGTTGCATAAATTTACCCACCTTCCTCACTCTTTGTGTAAGAGAAATGTGGCTAGGTGTGTGTGGAGGGGAGAGGGGAGGTGGTGAAGCTGCGCTTGGGTATGGGGTGTGTCTGGCTCTGCAACAACAGGTTTCATGCATGGCTGCATCGGCTGTTTTGGGGGCTAGAAGAATTGCTGAGGCAATAGACAACCAACTGGAGATATTCATGGAAGGAGTTGAGGGTTTATGGTGGGTGGGTGGGTGGGTGGTAGTGGGTTGGGGAAGATTTCAGGGAGGTTCACCACCACATGCCAGTCTATCTACGTCATATTATCCTATGACGTCTTTTTTTTTTAATCAAAGTTCATCTAAAGACCAATACCTAACGGAACCGGAAGTGACAGTAATTGTAAGTGACTCTCAGACATTCTACCGTCGCTTGAGAATTATTTGAAAAATAACAAACATACAATCATTAAAATATTCGAGACACTTGGTAAAAGAAAATATTTAGGAAAATATATGAGCCAGTAAGGGACAATAACGAGTGGAGAAGTAGAACCAATTCAGAACTGTACGAACCATACGAAGAACCAAATATAACAGTTGAAATTAAAATGAATAGATTGAGGTGGGTAGGGCACATAGAAAGAATGGAAAACAACAGAGGTTCAAAGGCTATATATATGAGAACACCCAATGAGAAAAGGCCTAAAGGCAGACCAAAGAGCAGATGGTTAGAGGAAGTGGAGAAAGACCTTAAAGCCATTGGAGTGTGTGTGTCAGAGAGAGAGAGAGAGAGAGAGAAAGAGAGAGAGAGAGAGAGAGGAGGAAGAAGACCATGGATCGGGTAAAGTGGCCAGGGCCCTAAATGGAAGTACAAATGGAAGTCAAAAGTAAAACAACCAGAACCATTGAGACATTGTCGTAGGTAGTCATTTCTAAAATAAAAATAAATCATTCTTCTATGTCCGTGGGTGCAGTAGCCATAGAGGCAACACGGGACGTCCCCCCCCCCCCGAAGGCATTTAAAAAAAAAAAGTATTTTATTTTTTTAAAACTTCTGGGAACAAGACAAATGGCCAGGCTGAGACTCGAACTAACGTCGAACGCCTTATATGTCGGAATGACAACCTCATCACCAACCCAACCACTTAAATAAAACAGTAGTGATCTATGGTGTGTTATATTTGCAACTAGGTTTGGTTGAGACTCGAACTAACGTCGAACGCCTTCTATATCGGAAGGACAACCTCATCACCAACCCAACCACTTAAATAAAACGGTAGTGACCTATGTTGTGTTATATTTGTGCTATGGGGAAGAGATGAAGCAACTGGGTTTTGGTCGAGACTCGAACTAATGATGAGAGCTGTCTACACTGGACCTTACAAGCCTTTATCGCCACAACAGCCACTTTTTATAAACAGCATTTGATTTTTTTTTGTATAGTTGACCCGAGATGTTTCGTCATACTTACAATAATATGGGGGGGGGGGGACAGTGTTCAGATATCTTTAAAGGCAAAATTGAAAGTATCTGAATAAATCAGTGGAAAAATGAAAATGTTCAAAACATGTTACACCCCCCCCCACACACACACCCATACCCACCCCACCCCCAACCCCTTACCCCCAGTCTCGAGCATTAACCTTTTTCATGTACTTAGACGTTGTTGTCTTTGAAGAGAGACAAATCGATAAGAAGCCCAAGATGTTACCCTCATTGTTACTGTTCACTTTACGCCCTCCTCACACAACACCCTCCCCTCCCCCATTCCTCCCCCACCCCCACCCCAACCCCCTCCCACATTGGTGAAAACACCTGGGAATCCTTTAATTAAAAAAAAAGCAAACAATTGAACCAAAAAAGAAAAAATATCTATATTGCCAACATTAAACAGTTCTCTCTCTCTCTCTCTCTCTCTCTCTCTCTCTCTCTCTCTCTCTCTCTCTCTCTCTCTATTTGCCTTTTTCTTTTTGTTTACACATGAAAAGACATGTTCCCTCCTAATCCTAAAACCTTTTGTTATTGGGTTGGGGCTGTGGCTTGGGGGGGGGGGGGGAGGGGGGATGCCATTGTGCTATTTTATCAAATGAAAAAATCCCCGCTGAAAGATTTCATTGTAGCTGCTTCACTTAACGGGAACATATGAATCTTTTTGATTTCATGTCGCTGAACATTTTTTTTATTTTTAAAAATAGTATCAAGGTTAACAACAGAGTTTGCTATATTACTTCAAGTTATATTCAATGTGGGTTATCATTATAGTCATTGGTTTTAACTTGTTACATCTTTATTTCCAGTCAGTTAGAACGTGCATTACCAGTAGGCATGGACTCTAATGGTCATTTAGTGGTCATACTCATATTGGTCATGTTCTCTTTTTCACTCTCCTCCCTCTAGACCCCTGGGTGGGCAAACTGTCTTACTCGCGGGGCCGCATTGTGCTCGTAAATTTGACTCGGCGGGCCAGAGAAGATTCCCTTGTTCCTCACCCGGGGCCCTAAGGTCGGTTGTCTGTTGTTCTACACAGCACGACGGTCCGTCCCTCCATACGGTCATGGTGGGCTGGCAAAAACGTGACCTCAAAAAAAACTTAAGCCGGAATTATCTTTAAAAGTAGGGCCAGATTTCCAAGTGATTTTGACAAGAATCTTTTGAGAAGTTCCCAATAGTTCCCAATAGTTCCCATGTCTATCCAGATAAAACGAAGGGCGGGTGAATTAAGTCCAGGAAGGAAAGATGGCTTTTCGTTGAGCGATCCCGGCAGTATGTTGTGGTTACAGAAACTGATGAATTCCCCACTTATTTTGCCTTGATAAACTTAAAGGCTTAAGGTAATCAATGTTATCTATCTATCTATCTATCTATCTATCTATCTATCTATCTATCTATCTATCTATCTATCTATCTATCTATCTATCTATCTATCTATCTATCTATCTATCTATCTATCTATCTATCTATCTATCTATCTATCTATCTATCTATCTATCTATCTATCTAATCTAATCTAATCTATCTATTTATCTATCTATCTATCTATCTATCTATCTATCTATCTATCTATCTATCTATCTATCTATCTATCTATCTATCTGTCTGTCTGTCTGTCTGTCTATCTATCTATCTATCTATCTATCTGTATGTCTATTAATATGTCTGTATCTAACTATATTTAGATAATTACAGAACAAGTGGCCCCATCTGAACCCCTGGCACATAAGCAGGGCTACATTGTCAAATATTCAAGGCAAGGGTTAAGATACAATATATATAAATGATATATATATAAATTATTTCGAGCAACATGCTGGACTGAGGTAAATTGTTTGAACTGAATGAATCACGGTCGACTTGTCATCTCCCACAATGCAATAGTTTATACTTTTCATCTTCTCGAACTCACTTTTAAAAAAAAAAAATTCACTTAAGGTAAGTCGACTTAAGATAATATTAATCCAAAAATAAAATACTGATACAATAAGAGTGGCTGTTGTCGACTCAAACACTTACGACTGACACACACACACACACACACACACACACACACACACACACACACAAACATACATACACAC
The DNA here is from genome assembly GCA_021962125.1 of Bulinus truncatus. Taxonomy (NCBI): domain Eukaryota; kingdom Metazoa; phylum Mollusca; class Gastropoda; family Planorbidae; genus Bulinus; species Bulinus truncatus. The sequence continues at coordinate 6,004,973 of JAGDYQ010000010.1, read as the reverse complement.
ACACATATAGACACACAACAGCGAGCACTGTACAGAATCAATTTTGTATTGTTGCCATTTTGAGAGCGGATAAAATGGAGTTGGGCGTGTCGTGAATTGATTCAATATTCCTTTCTTCCGCAACTGTCGATATATCGGCCATTCAAATAACCGCTGAGGCCCGGCCATTGTGTGTGGAGCGGCAATAGATTCGAGGGAGTTTCCGCCATTGTTCAAAAGAGGGTCAACCCAACGCCCCCTCCTCCACCCTTTTCGCCCAAAATCCATTGTTCCCTCAGCAAGACGTCATTTTTTTATATGATGTTTTTTATTTGTCTTCACTTCTTTCATGGTATTTTTTTTTAAATACATTTTTGTGTAAGCCAATATATATATATATATTATATATATATATATATATATATATATATATATATATATATATTATGTATGGGGAGTGAGAAATCAAACCGAGTGTTATGGCCGTGGTTCAGGTAAGGTCAGTGACTGACGTGAATGATGGGCAAATCGTTGCGTGTGTGTATTGTGCTGAGGCGGATTTTTAAAAGGCAATCGCACGCACGCACGCACGCACAGGGCCCCAGACATCGGAAAGGGAGATTGGGCCCAGGATTTAAATTCATACCTTTTGTTTGCATAATTCTTGTGTTTCAGGGCCCGTATGTTCGTTTTTGCCCGGGGGGTTCTTTGGAGAGTCATTCCCCTATGTTTGATTATTATGTCGTGGGGAAACAGAGGGGGACAATGCAAGATGGCAGAAGTGAATGAAGATCATTCCATTTTATTAGCACGAAAAAATTGATACATGATCAAAAATATGAAGGAGGTTTGTAATCATGGGGCTCTGTTAGGAACAGGTGTGATCGGCTCTTAGTAACAAACATATGAAACAATAAAATGTAGACGGCTGATTAGAAATGAACTGCCATATCCATGGGGGCCACACGGTCAGTACCAAAGGGTCATATTTATGGGGCACTCATTGAAGTGAGTGAAATGGAGAGGGGGGGGGAGGGGCTTAAACAAGCCCTAAAATAAAATTAAAGTTTGATGTGTTATAAGTTGGGCACCCCTGTATCAAGCCGGTATTATCCAGTGTATTAAGACGCCCTTCAGCTCCTGACATTTCAAAAGATGCTACGCCGGAAAGAAGTGGTTTAATAGCCTATGAGATACACAGATTAATTTTTTAAAATAAATGTACAGACACATTCCACGCCACGCACACTAACAAATTAAAAATTAAACATACATTTACACTAACCCCCCCTCCCCCCATGTCTTCTCCATTTACCCCGAAATCTCCACACAAAAAAAAAAACAAAAAAAAAACTAAGTATATGAATTCACTTGTAAGGATGAGATACTATAAACCACTTATGGGAAGGTTTGTATGGTGCTCTTCTTTCATCCCCGCCATTGTGCAATGGACATGGAGGCACCACGGGAGAACTTTAATCATGACCTTAAAACATACTGGTCCTTACCATGAGATCGAACCAGGGACCCTCACCTCAACCAACAGTCGAGCGTTTTACCATCCGAAACTAAGTAACTCGATTCATACCAAAAAAAAAAAATACTCACTATCCGGTGACGTGTACTTCATAATAAAATGACCACTTACATGTTAGTCATTGATAGTCGCCCACAGTAAAAATGACCCATGATTTTTTACTAAGTTAGCACCACCATATTAGTAAAATTGCCACATGCGGTTTCAGCTGATTGATATTCGACATCCGAGTAAGTCATCCATGATTTAAATCATTAGAGGCATTTACCATTTGTGTATATCAACATGTATATAATGGATAGAGAGAGATTGAGTGAAATGAATAAAATGAACACAGCGGTAGCTAACTAATGTAGCGCCCTGTGCGAGTGTGAACTCCTCCCACACAGAAAAGTGTAAAAAAAAAAACAACATTTACCAGCGCCCGTCCAGGCGCCGCCTTTTTCCAGTTTGGAGCCTTGTGCGGCAGCACAATCCACACAGTACCGTAGCGTGCGGGGAGACCTGAAGGGGGGCCGGCCGCCCCACTGCGTTTTGTCTGCCCCCCCCTCAGCTTGTTTGCTCTACTTAGTAACATTTATTTCCTTCCCCCCCCCCCCCCCCCGCTATTGGCCTGGCCCCCTGCTGTAGAATGCCTGGCCCCCTGCTGTAGAATTTTCACACGTTACGGGGCTGAATCCACAGTAGCATCCCTACGCTACTGAAAATTAACAGCCTGCTTAAAAGGAACTTTCAAAATTTAGGATTAACCAATAGGAACCTCATCTCTCCTCTTCTCTTGGTTGTTAAAAGCACAATAACAATACAGACGATGGATTCTAAAACTGAAACTTATTTAAGCCTCAGAAAAAAAAAAAAACAAAAGGCACCCATGAAAAGACAAAGCAGTGAGAAGTGTATGGGGGGGGGGGACATCCGTCAAAAGCAGTGCCTGCTCTAAGGGGGTGGGGGGTGGGGGAACAACGTCTCGGTTGAAGTGCTTTTCATCGTACAGGGCACTTTAAAGAACAATGCCATGCTGCAGAACACACACACACACACACACAAATGGCTGCTCATAATTTGACGTAAATCAATTGGTCTAGTAACAACGATGGAGGTTTTCTCCCCCACCCACCCCCCAGCCTCACCCCCACCCTCTTTATTTTTATGTTGTATTGAGTCCCCGGGGATATTTTAACACCTCGTAACAATGGGGGGGGGTGTCTTTTCTTCACTAAACAATATAAGACTGTAGAATAGGATTTAGGCAACGGCGTGCCAGGTCCGTTGTTGGTGTGAGGGTGAGTATAGTATGTAGTGGACTGACTTCATGGTGGGGGGGGGGGCATTCGGACTTTGTTTGTTTGTATGTGTGTTTGAATGTTTGAATGTTTGAATGTATGTATGTATGTATGTATGTATGTATGTATATATGCAATATGTAATATTTATGTATTATGTATTTTTGTTTGTTTGTGTTTATTTATATATATATATATATATATATACTAGTTGCAAGTACCCGGCTTTGCCCGGGTTTAAAATAAGGTTTTCTGTTTAAATTCTGTTTTCTCCCTACCCCCTCTCTCCCTTCCTCCCTCTCCCTCCCTCCCTTTCTCCCTCCCTCCTTCTCCCTCCCTCTCCCTCCCTCTCTCTCCCATTTCTCTCCCTCCCACCCACCCCCTGTCCATCCCCCCTCCCTCCTTCTCTCCCCCTTCCTCCTTCCCTCTCTCCCTCCCTGCCCCCTCTCTCTCTTTATCTCTTCCTCCCATTTCTCCCATCCTCTCTCTCCCTCTCTCCTTCCCTCCCCTCTCTCTCTCCCTCCCTAACCCCTCTATCCCTCCCTTCTTTCTCCCTCCCTCCCCTCTCCACCTCCCTCCCTCATTCCCTCTCTCCCTCCCTGCCCCCTCACTCTTCATCTCTCCCTCCCTCTCTCCCACCCTCTCTCTCCCTCCCTCCACTCTCTCCCTCACTACCCCCTCTCTCCCTCCCTCCCTTTCTCTCTCCCTCTCCCATCTCCCTCCCTTTCTCCCTCCCTCTCCCATCTCCCCTCTCCCCTCCTTCTCTCCCCCTGTCCATCCCCCTCCCTCCCTCTCTCCCCCTCCCTCCCTCCCTCCCTCCTACCCTCCTTTCCTCTCTCTCCCCCCTGCCCCCTCTCTCTCTCTCTTTATCTCTCCCTCCCTCCCCCTCCCTCCCTCCCTCCCTCTCTCTCTCTCTCTCTATATATATATATATATATACTTAATATTATGGCTTCACACTTCTTCTAAAATCCTTCTTCATTCCTTTACCTCCCTCAAACTGTACAAATCAGAGAGCATGAAAAAACATCAACAATTCTTTGCATCACAAACGCACAATACAGCACCAGCGCGCAAGTTCTATTCGATCATAAGGAAATGACGTCACAGAGGAATTTTTTTTATGGCGCCGTCGAGATTACTTTAATATAGTAAAATACTAAAATAAAAAAAAATTAATTACAATTAAGCTACCCATCGAGATGAAACGAAACCTGTCCTATAACCTTCCCCATGTAATTATGCGTATGTGTAACAAATTTCACGTTATCTGTTTTTCTGGATCTTGAGTTATAAGGGAACAGACAGACAGACAGGCAGACAGACAGACAGACAGACAGACAAAAATGATCTTATAAGTATATATATATATATTTAAAATGACCATATGAGAGAGACTTTTGAGTAAGATTGCTGTTGACCAGCTTCCATTTTGGCGAACACTGACCAGTGTCCAACCATAAAGTAAAATAAAACTTAGACACGCTAGGCGCTTACGAAAACACTCCTCACTTATAACTGGTTAAACTTACTAAACCCCCCCCATCCAACCTGTAGTCAAATTACTTCCTCTGTGACGTTACACTCTGACCAGCCCGTTAAGTTTAACACGGTGACGATTATGTGAGCCCCGATGTGGGCCCCCCCCCTAGGAAAACATCGATGCGATCGACGAGCCCAGGTCAAACGCCCCGAAGCGTGCCCGACGCGATCAGCCATTGCTGTATGCAGAGCCGCAATCAGGTTATTATTTTGGGATCCCTAGGCAAGACTTTCAGGTGTATTTGGGGGGGGGGGGGAGGTTGGCTAAGGAACCTCGTGGGTGGGGCCTTCTTTCCACCAGATATAATAGAAACCGTTAGTGGAAGGGGTCCTTTTGGCGAAGGGGGGGCCCAAGGTGGTTGCAAAGTTTGCCTTCTAGTTAGTATGAACTTGCAAGTAGGTTTGCAGACGTGGAGTTAACGGCCCCGAGTGTTAAATGGCCGCACAATGCCTTAATTTTACACTCGTGGCATTTTATTTTTCGCTGTTTAACTAATTGTAAACAGCTTGGATGGAAAACAGGGATCGGAAAACCCCTAATCATAAAAGAAAATTGGGTAAAAAACGGTATGTGTTAGGGGTTGGTTATACCTTAAGGAAGAACTAGTTAAGGGGAGGGAGGGATAACTACTTGTACAAAAAATATTTCCGTCATTATAGTTTTAAAACTTAACTGCCCATGTTATGATAGATAGCGGTGGCGAGCCCATGGCGCGCGTGCCACAGTCGGAACGCAGAGCCTCATCAGTCGGCACGCAGAGCCTCATCAGTCGTCACGCAGAGCCTCATCAGTCGGCACGCAGAAAAAAAAACTGACCTGAATACATGAATTAATACAGTGGATTCCGCTTAGTTGGGACACCGCTTAGTTGGGACAGCCGCTTATTTGGGACAAATCTCAAAGAAACCAAACCACGAAGCCAATAGTAAATGTGTATTTTTAATTGGGGACAGCCGCTTAATTGGGACAAAAAAGCCTCGGTCCCGATGTGTCCCAATTAAGCGGAATCGACTGCACTTCCTTTCGCAATAGACTTACTGATTTTGTATGTATCTATGGGAAAGAGACGTCACAGAGTCACGTGGGAAATTTTTTCTCAAAAACAAACAAATAAAAAAAACAGAACTTCACCACCTATGATGTGAACATAGTTCTTTGACGTAATTTGAGTCACCTATGACGTATCTCTACGTCATTAATTCGTCGATGTTGTTTTTTTTTTGTTAGCCCATTGACTCAATCGAAAGTGTTGCCGCCCCCGACACAATGGAAACAAATCTTCAGCTTGATTAAGTCCCCTTTCTGTGAAAACTGTTGCAGCAAATCGACTTGAAGAACAAAGGGGGGGGGGGGTATTTGTTTGACCGGGAGGGGAGGGGGTGGGCGTGGAGATCAATACAGACTGCTGGCCAATCAATTAGGCGCACAAGAGAGCCTTATGAAAATAACACCCAACTCTTTTGTTCTTAAGTATTACACAAAAGGTGGCAGTGGAATGGCTGGGGGGGGGGTGTAAGAAGAATGTCGCTTTTATAGCCTGCCCCCCCCACCTCTTTTCATAGGCTTAACGAGGAACGGTTTAGAGTAAAGAGGATGCTTAAAATAAATTCTTCACTCCCTGGGCCTCGTTTTGGCTGTAAACGATTCGTCGATAAATGGCTATTGTTAATCACAACAGACTGGGCTTTAACAACAGACTTTTAATAAATCGATAGATTTAGTGAAATTGATATCCAGCTGACTATAAACATCGATGAGGGACGGGTGGCCGAGTGATGTAGAGCCCTTGACCGAGAATCCCAGGTTCGATTTCTCGGTAAGAACCGATGAAGTTTTTCCAAGTCCTTGCAGTGCCTAACCTAGGGTTTGGGGGACCCGGGGAGGGGGCTTGGCATCTTTGGGGGCCCCTGAATTTTGACATTCAACACCATGACATGAGATAATGTACTTAATATTTAATGTACACAAAAATTTTGGGGGCCCTCCTCAAGCTGGTGTCCGGGGTGACTTTCGAATTTGGACCCCCCCCCTTTCCACCCCCACTCTAGTTACGCCTCTGAGTCCTTGCGAAAGTTGGCTAAAAGTACCTCAAGTCCAACCAGATTTTAAAAAGGTTACTTAGGGAAGTCAAGGCGGTTGGGCATTGTAGTAAACTCACAATCCCTTTATTACCGTGGTTACAGAAACAGATAAAGTCCACACTTTAGTATTGGCCTAAGGTGATTTTACTTTTACAAACATCGATACAGCTTTCAAACTAAATCAGAGGCCATCAAAATACAAATTTGAAGCATGCAATTAAAAAAATTGCATTTGTCACATTCACTTTTTCCATTTTAGCGGTGCACAAGCGCACGTGAACATGACTCGTTGAGCACGCGCGCACACATTAACAGTGATTGCACAAAATATGCGCACAGTATGCCTATATACCTTTATGGATAGGTAAACAAATAAATAATAACTATTCATTTCCAAAAGATGACTACAGGGAGTATTGGTGCCACACATTTGTTTGTCAGGTAGACCAGCGGTTTTCAACCTGAGGTCCGCGGACCCCTGGGGGTCCGTGGGGAGGTTCAAAGGGGTCCGTGGGCAAGTCAAGGAAAGTAGGGATTTTTCTTGTATAAAGTATTGCTTGATTTGGTTGATTGGTTAGCTTTTAGCTAAACAAAAAATTCTAGCTATGTCCATGTTTCAGGCACAGACAACAATGTGTAGAGTTGAAAACTTCGCTGGTATTTCCTTATATTTTCGTCTGAAGTCTGAACTAGATGCATACTACATGTACTTGTGCATTGAGTTTTTGAGTCCTGTCATCTTGGCAATATTTCTTACGTACTGAGCCTAGATCTAAATCTAAGCCTAGATTGGCCAAGAAATAATCTTAGAGAAAAGTTTTGATATCAAATTGCTGGTATACACTTCGCATGTTAATTTTAAATGACACACACATATTTTTTGGTTGGAAGTAGATTTTTTGTAAATTTTAAATATGAAAATAGGCCAGAACGATAATAGGGACTTTTCGTTAACACATCGATGAAACGGTGCGAAATTCTAGCATGAACCTATTATGCTGTTCTGTGAGTTGCTTATGTGACAAATACTTTTTAAAATGTTAGTAAACAATTCAAAATATTTGATGAGATTGATTTGTTTTATTATAGTCCTCGACTAAATTTTAAAATGTGAGTTTTCGTCGTCAGAATGTGAAATATTTATTACAGATAGTTACCTTATTTAACCCTCTCTACTCTGAAATTTTGTCTTATTTTTTTCCCTGTGAGATCTGAGTCAACGGAACTAAACTGTTGGTGGTCATGTGTTTATCAATATTTGTATTAGTAAACTGTCCAAGGCTAGTAGCATAGATAAATTTGTGAAGAGAAAAACTGACTCGAACCTGGAAGATTCTGATTATTATCAAGCAGCCAAAGTCGAACAAAAAAGAAAACGGCGCAAGTATAATCCAGAACATATACCTTTCGGCTTCACCACAGTGGGGACCGATGCTGACCAACCTCTTTGTTTACATGTTTTGCGCGTAACTTAAGCTAGGCCTGTCATTTAGCAGAATTTAAGTAGCATCCGCAAACTTAAGACATATTCTGGCCTAACCTGAGGTAAGATAAGGAGATATGGGCACCTTGGGCTATGGGGGTCCGCCACTCGAGCTTGGAATGTCTGAGGGGTCCGCAGCATAAAAAAGGTTGAAAACCTCTGAGGTAGACTAAGGATGACATTAGTTATTGGCTCCGTGATGCTTCCAAGATGCGCCATAATGTATCTATGATGTATGTGCCCATGCCGCTGCTAATAATACTATAAATGTTGGGGGGGGGGGGGAGGGAAGGTTTTAAAGTCACTACAAAAAAAAAACCTAGACCGATAGTGGTTACTTTCTTGTTTATCGGATAAAGATATTATAAAATTGATTTTATTCTTATAATTACAGATGCCTCACTGCAGACGATGCGCATGGTGAAAGTCGTCGGTTCGAACCTCATCGATGGCAATCACTTGTACTGGTTCGACCAACAAAAAAAAAATCTTGGTAGAAGACAAGCGCTGCTGGCCGTGGCCCAGCACAGTACTAATCACTGGGTCACCTATAGATCTGGGGCCCCTGATAGGTGCATGAGCTGCCCCCCCAACCCCTTCTTTCTTTTGTAGCGGCACTGCTTAAAAGTTCAAGTAGAAAGAAATCGTAAACAAAAAAAAATGCGGAGATATCTCTATACTTATAAGACGCATTTTTTGTCTGTCTGTCTTTCTGCCTGTCTGTCTGTCTGTCCGTCTGTCTGTCTGTCTGTTCCCTTATAACTCAAGATCCAGAAAAACAGATAACGTGAAATTTGTTACACATACACATAATTACATGGGGAAGGTTATAGGACAGGTTTCGTTTCATCTCGATGGGTAGTTTAATTGTAATTAATTTTTTTTATTTTAGTATTTTACTATATTAAAGTAATCTCGTCGGCGCCATAAATAAAATTCCTCTGTGACGTCATTTCCTTATGATCGAATAGAACTTGCGCGCTGGTGCTGTATTGTGTCTTTGTGATGCAAAGAATTGTTGATGTTTTTTCATGCTCTCTGATTTGTACAGTTTGAGGAAGGTAAAGGAATGAAGAAGGATTTTAGAAGAAGTGTGAAGCCATAATATTAAGTATATATATATATATATATATAGAGAGAGAGAGAGGGAGGGAGGGAGGGAGGGAGGGATAAAGAGAGAGAGAGAGGGGGGGCAGGGGGAGAGAGAGGGAAAGGAGGGTAGGAGGGAGGGAGGGAGGGGAGAGAGGGAGGGTGGGGGGGGGACAGGGGGAGAGAAGGAGGGGGAGAGAGGGAGATGGGGAGGGTGCAGGGGGAGGAAATGGGAGGGAGCAGGGGGAGAGGGAGAGAGAAAAGAAGGGAGGGAGGGGGTAGGGAGGGAGGGAGAGAGAGAGAAGAGTGAGGGGGCAGGGAGGGAGAGAAGGGAATGAGGGAGGGATGAATGGGGAGAGAGAGATGGGAGAGAGGGAGGGAGAGGGAGGGAGGGAGAGAGGGAGGGAAAGGAAGAGAGTGGGGGAGGGAGGGGAGAGAGAGAGGAAGAGGGGGGAGAGAGGGAGACGGGAGAGGGAGGGAGGGAGAAAGGAGGGAGGGAGAGAGGGGGTAGGGAGGGAGAGAGGATGGGAGAAATGGGAGGGAGTGAGAGATAAAGAGAGAGGGGGGGAGGGAGGGAGAGAGGGGGAGGAGGAAGGGAGGAAGGTGGAGAGAGGGGGGGACGGGGGGTGAGAGAAGAAGGGAGGGAGATAGGGAGAGAGAGAGGGAGATGGGAGAGTTAGAGAGGGAAGGAGAGGGAGGGTGGGGGTGGACAGGGGGGATAGAAGGAGGGGGAGAGAGGGAGATGGGAGGGTGCAGGGGGGGAGGAAATGGGAGGGAGCAGGGGGAGAGGGAGAGAGAAAAGAAGGGAGGGAGGGGGTAGGGAGGGAGGGAGAGAGAGAAAGAGTGAGGGGGCAGGGAGGGAGAGAAGGGAATGAGGGAGGGATGAATGGGGAGAGAGAGATGGGAGAGAGGGAGGGAGAGGGAGGGAGGGAGAGAGGGAGGGAAAGGAAGAGAGTGGGGAGGGAGGGAGAGAGAGGAAGAGGGGGAGAGAGGGAGACGGGAGAGGGAGGGAGGGAGAAAGGAGGGAGGGAGAGAGGGGGTAGGGAGGGAGAGAGGATGGGAGAAATGGGAGGGAGTGAGAGATAAAGAGAGAGGGGGCAGGGAGGGAGAGAGGGGGAGGAGGAAGGGAGGAAGGTGGAGAGAGGGGGGACGGGGGTGAGAGAAGAAGGGAGGGAGATAGGGAGAGAGAGGGAGATGGGAGAGTTAGAGAGGGAAGGAGAGGGAGGGAGGGAGAAAGGGAGGGAGGGAGAAAACAAGAGGTAAACAGAAAACCTTATTTTAAACCCTGGCAAAGCCGGGTACTTGCAACTAGTTGTGAATAAAGAAGAATGAGTGAAGGTAATAATTCACCGGGGATGGATCTGTGAAGACATATGGTGATCGCTGAGGATTTAAGGGTTAATGTAGGCCTGTTGAATTTTTTGTGTTTTGTTTTTATGAATTCTCATCTGAATTAAGAACAATATGTTTCATGGTAAGAATAAATACCCACAAGTCTTCAATCTCTAGCCGGAAGTAGTGGATCAACTTTAAATTTTCACTAAAAGATGAGTTCTGAAGATAAAGAGCGTTCATGAGATAAAATCAGTTACAAAGTTCTGTCTGTCTTGAACTTTCATGGAGTTTTTCATTCTCGACGGCGCCGTTGACTTTCGCTCATCATGGAATGGCCCTCCAACATTAAACACTGGGCGGACTAAGACATTTGCGGGATAATGGCATTGCAGGGAATTGTACATAGAGAATTTAAAAAAGCTTGCGCCATGTTCCCCTTTATCTGCCGTGTCATCGATAGACTCCCCCATCTCTTGTCTTCATGAATGAGAGTCAGCAAAGACGTAGAGCAGCGTCATCGTTCGGCAATCTGACTCACGGCTCATTACATCTTCCCATCGGGGTGAGCGCAGGGCAACAATTGCAGGAAATATTCCAGATTTTTATCAGCGAGAGAGAAAGAGAGAGAGAGAGAGAGAGAGAGAGAGATATTGGAGTAGATAGAGGGCGTGGCCAGCGGGCTTTGTCGTCTATTACCATTAGATCTGAATTTCTTAATCTATTTGATCTGTTTGTATTTTAAACGCTGACCCCTGACCCCCCAAAAAAAGGCCAGTTTCTTGATGTCTCGACAGCTGTAATCCTTTTTACATTTTGATAATAGACGGGTATTTTAAAAACAAGTTAAGAGAGAGAGAGAGGGGGGGGAGAGAGAGAGGAGGGAGGGAGGGAGGGAGGGAGAGAGATAGAGAGAGGAAAAAAGAGAGGAGGGAGAGAGGAAGAGAGTGGTGAGAGTAGGATAGAGGGGAGAGGGAGAGAAATAGAGAAACAGAGGGAGGGAGAGAGAGAGAGTGAGGGGGAGAGAGAGATGTGAAACAGGCAACATTCAAGATGCAGCTTTGTTATGAATGTTTCTGTAAGTTAGTGGGGAGTGACAGAGAAGTAAATGTGGGCTGGGCACACCCCAAATGCACCCCCAGGGTGCGCGCCCAGAGCTACCACCGATCAATTCGCTTCTGAATCTGGAAAGGTCATCTAAATTTCTTTATTTATATAAGATCCGTCGATAATAGTGACAAACACAGTTCTTATTAGCCAAAAGTATAGTTTAGCGTCAATTAAAAAAGTTATGCAAATTACAAATACCAATAATATCTCGATGCTTAGAAAATATTAGAATTGGACTCGAACTCGGCAGGTGTTGTGACAATCGGCTTTTCATTGTTAATTAAATCTACGATTAAATCATTCTGACAAGTCTCTATAGTCGGTTTGTAAGCAACATTAGTATAAGTAGAATCGTACACAAGGAGAGGTGTGTGAGTATTCAGGGCCGAAGCCAGAGAGAAGAGGGGAAAGCGTTTACTCATGGAGTTTTTATGCAAAACCTGTAGGTTGGAGGTCAGAGTGATGTTCACATAATGAATTAGCGTGGGCGTAGACACTATAAAATGAAGACAGTGATAAGTGAAAAAAATGTATGTTGCAATATCTGGACTTCACTTGAAATAGTTTCTTTCTTTGTTTTGTTATTTTATGTGAAAGATCATTCGATCATATATGACAAGAAGAAAGACATTCTACAAACACGCAAACTCAAACAAACACGCACAGAGACATATACTTACACACAAACACACACACACACACAGACACTAATGAATTAACACACAACTAAACATACACAGACGTACAAGCACAAAAATAACACAGGTACACAAACACAGACGTACAAACACAAACGCAAACAAACACACACACACACACACACACACTCAGACATGAGCTGCCAACGACACCCACAGTATTTCACATGTGATGCTTTTATATTCATCCCGACCTCCGACTAGAGGGGTGAACCCGACCCGCTTCAGTGACGTTAGGAGGCGATCGCATTCACCTCATCTCTTTGAAATGTCTTTCTCAGCCACTGATTCTTTTATCTAATTGTTTCTTAGTCTGCTTTTAAAGTCCCCACCCTTCATACACGGTAGACGTATTGGCATATATAATGACATATGATAGATAGATGGATAGACAGACAGACAGATAAATAGATAGATGGACAGACAGACAGACATACATATAAAGGTCAAAATTGTGAATACACAGAAATGTATAAGATAAATTTGTTAACGACACAATCATCACCGGACAGTTTCGAAGGTCTAAGGGAAATAACCATCCCAATTGTGCCTCGTCGAATAAATTACCTCCCTTGCGATCAAAAAACCTTCCCATTCACTTGGGTGTATGCTGATCGCTGTCAAACTGCGCCGCTGTGGATGGCTGAAGGTTGAACCCCAAATAATATACCACCGCGATCACGACCCTCTCTGTCGCTTAACGGACCTTTGCCACTTGTTGACACGCCCCAGGTGGACAACGGCCTCTCCACGGGCGGCACTTGTCATCAGCGGGCGGCGCGGGGGAACAAAAGAACCGGGGGTCGCCGAAAGTAGCAGCGGAGTGGACGATTATAGACACCTTCAAAAACGACGTGGGATGAAATGATGTACGCCAACGTGTGTGTGTGTGTGTGTGTGTGTGTGTGTTAGTCTGCTTGTTTGTTCACAGACTGCCCGGCAAGTGTTTATTGCCCCATATCGAGGAAATTTGAAGACATTTTAAAACGTGTCAGCGGCTTTGCTGGCGTGAGGCGGGGGGGGGGTGTCCCAAAGCAACGACCCCCTTTAGCCGCTGACCTCATCTGACCCCCCTCCCCTCCCAACCCCCACATCACAATTACCTTCTTGAAGTACTGTTAGTGCATGATAGTATTGTGCTCAGGAACGGCACTAGGATATCAATATTTACTGAGGTGTCGACCCCACAGGTGAGACTGGGCTGATCATATTTGGGGAGGAAAGGGGGCGAAATACCATAAGTGGCGTATGTAGAGGGGAAAGGGCAATGGGGCGTGGTCCACTCGGGGCGGGATTAGCTGCACTTAAGTACTTTTTCACGTGCACGGCAGCATTTCTAAGAGTCCGCCACTTACGTTTTGCTATACCCTTCTGGTTGGGCTCTTCATTAACGGCGCCGCCCATAGAGTCCTAGCGTGTAAGTTCGTCCTAAATCTATCCAGTGAGCACTTCTATATCTGTGTGTGTGCCTTGAAGTGAGCAATAGATAATAGAGTTGACGCAGATAAGAGTATAAGGGCTGTTAACATACACGTTTTCGATGAATGGAGAGTGGGGAGGATGGATTTTGTTTAATTCCGTTAATCGAGGAGGGAGGGGTTGGTGGTCTTTGATTTTGTCATATAATCAAACTTGATTTTTTTTTTTATTTTAACGTTAATACTAAATAAACAAAAAATAACATGAGATCTACAAATTATCTTTTATTTTATTGTTATTACTATTCAAACGAAAACTTAGATCTGTGTTACAAAAAGGCCTTTCATTTCATCTGCTGATTTTGGTTGCCAAAGGGACGGCGGCCATATTGAATTCAAACAAATTTGTTCGAAAACATCAAAATATACTTAAGTAATTAATTTGAACTCCATTTCTTGTTGATGTTAGTGAAAATAAATAACTCCTATATAAGTAAGAAGCGAGTTAGAGTTAAAAATAAAATATTAATTTATTTAAAAGTTATGGATTTTATTATTTTTGAGGGCTTTTTATGTTAATCTTAGTATTACTTTAAAAGGAAATTGAGGTTTTTGATAAAGGTTGTTTTTTTTTTTTTGTTTTTTAAAGATGGCCTTCATTTCCATGGCAACCAATTAGAGATTAAATAGCCTTGTACATGGACAAGTTTTAGTTTGAACATTTTGTTGAGAATGAAAAAAGTTGATTTTACAACACAACACAAAATAAGCAGAACACAGCACATCACATCACAACACAGCACAACACAGCTCAGCACAGCACAACTCAACACAGCGCAGCACAACACAACACAACGCAGCACAAGACAACACAGCACAGCACAACACATCACAACACAACACAGCGTAGCACAACACAAAACAACACAGCACAACACAACACAGCACAAAACAACACAGCTCAACACAATCTTCACATATGTTCAACTTCTAGCATCTCCCCATCCCTACGTCATGCTGAACTGAACTATATATTTCCTGAAAACACAAACAGCTACAGTAGCAACCACAACATCACTGGGGATTCTTTTGTTGACCCTCTCAACCCAATCCTTTCGTATTGTTTTTTTTTTCCTTCACTAGATCCGACGATCCTTCATAGCACCCCATCCCCCTCCCCCCACCCCCTCATTGTCCTCCTCCTTCCTACGCAGGTGCCCCACCTACGAGAGCTGAACAATGAGGCGCCCTTCATGTGGAGTGCAAACTGAACTTACAACTAACCCCCTCCCCACCTCGCCCCCGCACCCTCTCCACCCCCGTTCATCTAATGGAGCTACTGCTCTGTTTAATAATCATAATAGACTCTTAATTCTGTGGCGTTACAGGAAAGGGGGGGGGGGAGTGGAAGGGGGTGAATGCAATGGGGGGAGAGAAGGAGAGAAGAAACAGGTCAGAGGTGACTCGAGGAGGGGGGGGGGGAGGGGAAATGGAATTTTTAACGATGGGGGGGGGGGAAGGAGTTATCGGTGGTGGAGGGGAATTCAACATCAAAAAAAAAGTTTTGCATACATATATTTCATCTTTTTATTATTATCATTATTATTATTTCTACATATAATGGGGGTTCCTCCCACACTTTGTGTATTAACATAATTCAAAGGATCTCGGTTCAACAATAGATCTTTTGTTACCCGGCTGCCATTTTTTTTTATGTAGGCTAAAACGTGTATTTTTTTTTTTTAAATAGGTAAAGAATTTCAAAAACAGGTTTCTTTTTATTGTTTAGCTTGCTTTTTGTCGTACGATGCTGTTACATTTGGCATTCAGTTAAGCATAATTTATTCGAGTGTTACAAAAGATATCTTTTATTACAATGTCTGTTAATGTACTTATACAAACCATGGCTAACGCCCGACTATTCAACTCTTGTCAATTTTATGTGTATTTATTATTATTTTTTTTTGTGTGCACATTGCATTATATTATTATGTTACGATAGTTGGTGCTTGAAATTTTATATGTTTGCCAAAGTGTTCTGTCGAATTTAGTTGTTTCTTTTATTAGCAGTAGAGTTTTTTTGGTTTTTTTTTAAGAGTCTTGTGTAGTTTGTTTTGTTTAGATATCTAATATCCGGTTGAACGTTAAATGTTCTAGTCACTGTTGGCTTGGCCACTGATAGATAGGCCACTTAGATAGGCCACTTAGATAGGCCAGTGATAGATAGCCATACCCCCCCCCCCCCGCGTTATGTCTGGCCTCCTTCTGCTTGTTTGCTCTACTTAGTAACATTTATTTCCTGCCCCTCCTGCTATTGGCCTGGCCTCTGCTGTAGAATTTTCACGCTACGGGGCTAGATAGGCCACTGTTAGATATGCCAGAGCCCACTGAACAGCATTTGACATGGAGTTCAGTCTAACCATTCCATCGCGTCCCCTACAAACACACACACTGTCACACACCCACACACACTGTCACACCCACACACACACACACTGTCACACACCCACACGCCCACACACACTGTCACACACCCACACACACTGTCACACCCACACCCACACACACTGTCACACCCACACCCACACACACTGTCACACCCACACCCACACACACTGGCACACCCACACCCACACACACTGGCACACACCCAAACACACTGTCACACACCCACACACACTGTCACACACACACACTGTCACACACCCACACACACACTGTCACACACCCACACACACTGTCACACACACACACTGTCACACACCCACGAATGAAATATAAAGGCTGGATTTGGATAGGGACGATACAGTAATGTGTGAGAAGTTCCTGTGTCGATAGCCCAGAAGAGAAATAATCCTAATTTATGATGCATCTTGGACAATCTCATTCAGATATCGAACACTCAGGAATTTGATCGATTTTCATAAAAACAAAAAAAAAAACGAAACATGTTCTGATTCTTGGGATTTAGCTGATTTTAAATTGTTTAAGTGAATTCAAGGTTACAGATTACACCAAACTAAACTCATTTCACAACAACATGACATTTTCTTCACAACAACATAACATTTTCTTCACAACAACATGACATTTTCTTCACAACAACATGACATTTTCTTCACAACAACATGAGATTTTCTTCACAACAACATGGCATTTTCTTCACAACAACATGGCATTTTCTTCACAACAACATGACATTTTCTTCACAACAACATGGCATTTTCTTCACAACAACATGACATTTTCTTCACAAAAACATGACATTTTCTAGGGCTCAACCCGTGGGCCTTTTTTTGCGACTTACCGAATTTAGTGTGTACAACACTGTACAACGGTTACCTTCCTGGTCTTGTTTACAAATATTGAGCCGTATATCTGGATACTGTGTGCGGCGCTCATTTCTTGTTCGCATTACAACGTATTGTTAATCAGCTTAAAAAAAAAACTATGTCGAATTTAATTTCTGTGTGGTTCTCGTCCACCCCACCCCCTTCTCTCCAGCTACCAGACATTCCTTGTGTACAGGGAAGAGATCGGTGGGCAACTTCTCTCAATACTAAACCGGTTTGTTTTTGTTTTAGTGTTATTTTTTTTATTTAGATCAAAGGGAAACAACTATGTTAAATACAAAGCTTAACTTTAGACTAATAGTACTCTCCCTTTAAACCCAATATAGCTCAGTTTTGACCTGCCTTAATTCTTTCACTGATTGGATGGAGAGAAGACCTGTCATTATTGGTGCATTTATGGTCCCAAGGCAAAGAAAAAAAAAATCACGACTTTATGCAAATATTTTGGGACGAATGGCCGAGTGGTGTAGATACTCGGCAATCGACTTGAGAGTCATGGGTTCGATCCTCGGTGAGAACCATCGGATTTTTTTTCAAGGTGATATTAGGTGCAATTAACTATTTGTGTAATATGATCAGTGACTGTATTATTTATTTTCAGTGCAATTATAGTAACTTGTGACACCCATGGAAGTCATAAACAAATAAATGCATGACAGTTTCAAAGTCATTTATTACAATTACTTTTACAATGCGTTGATGTACAAGGTGTTGATATAAAAGGCGTTGATGTACAAGACGTTGATGTTCAAGGCGTTGATGTACAAGACGTTGATGTACAAGACGTTGATGTACAAGACGTTGATGTACAAGACGTTGATGTACAAGGTGTTGATGTACAAGACGTTGATGTACAAGACGTTGATGTACAAGGTGTTGATGTACAAGACGTTGATGTACAAGGTGTTGATGTACAAGGCGTTGATGTACAAGGTGTTGATGTACAAGACGTTGATGTACAAGACGTTGATGTAAAAGGCGTTGATGTACAAGGTGTTGATGTACAAGGCGTTGATGTACAAGACGTTGATGTACAAGACGTTGATGTACAAGACGTTGATGTACAAGACGTTGATGTACAAGGCGTTGATGTACAAGACGTTGATGTTCAAGGCGTTGATGTACAAGGCGTTGATGTACAAGACGTTGATGTACAAGGTGTTGATGTACAAGACGTTGATGTACAAGGTGTTGATGTACAAGGCGTTGATGTACAAGACGTTGATGTACAAGACGTTGATGTGCAAGACGTTGATGTACAAGGTGTTGATGTACAATACGTTGATGTGCAAGACGTTGATGTGCAAGGCGTTGATGTACAAGACGTTGATGTACAAGGCGTTGATGTACAAGGTGTTGATGTACAACACGTTGATGTACAAGGCGTTGATGTACAAGACGTTGATGTACAAGACGTTGATGTACAAGGTGTTGATGTACAAGGCGTTGATGTACAAGGCGTTGATGTTCAAGGTGTTGATGTACAAGACGTTGATGTACAAGACGTTGATGTACAAGGTGTTGATGTACAAGACGTTGATGTACAAGGCGTTGATGTACAAGACGTTGATGTACAAGGCGTTGATGTTCAAGACGTTGATGTACAAGGTGTTGATGTACAAGACGTTGATGTACAAGGTGTTGATGTACAAGGCGTTGATGTACAAGACGTTGATGTACAAGACGTTGATGTACAAGACGTTGATGTACAAGACGTTGATGTACAAGGTGTTGATGTACAAGACGTTGATGTGCAAGGCGTTGATGTGCAAGGCGTTGATGTACAAGACGTTGATGTACAAGGCGTTGATGTACAAGGTGTTGATGTACAAGACGTTGATGTACAAGACGTTGATGTACAAGGTGTTGATGTACAAGGCGTTGATGTACAAGGCGTTGATGTTCAAGGTGTTGATGTACAAGGTGTTGATGTACAAGACGTTGATGTACAAGACGTTGATGTACAAGGTGTTGATGTACAAGACGTTGATGTACAAGGCGTTGATGTACAAGACGTTGATGTACAAGGCGTTGATGTTCAAGACGTTGATGTACAAGGTGTTGATGTACAAGACGTTGATGTACAAGACGTTGATGTACAAGGTGTTGATGTACAAGACGTTGATGTACAAGGCGTTGATGTACAAGACGTTGATGTACAAGGTGTTGATGTACAAGACGTTGATGTACAAGGTGTTGATGTACAAGACGTTGATGTACAAGACGTTGATGTACAAGGCGTTGATGTACAAGACGTTGATGTACAAGGTGTTGATGTACAAGACGTTGATGTACAAGACGTTGATGTACAAGGCGTTGATGTACAAGACGTTGATGTACAAGGCGTTGATGTTCAAGACGTTGATGTACAAGGTGTTGATGTACAAGACGTTGATGTACAAGGCGTTGATGTACAAGACGTTGATGTACAAGGTGTTGATGTACAAGACGTTGATGTACAAGGTGTTGATGTACAAGACGTTGATGTACAAGACGTTGATGTACAAGGCGTTGATGTACAAGACGTTGATGTACAAGGTGTTGATGTACAAGACGTTGATGTACAAGACGTTGATGTACAAGGCGTTGATGTACAAGGTGTTGATGTACAAGACGTTGATGTACAAGGTGTTGATGTACAAGACGTTGATGTACAAGGCGTTAATGTACAAGACGTTGATGTACAAGGCTTTGATGTACAAGGTGTTGATATACAAGACGTTGATGTACAAGACGTTGATGTACAAGACGTTGATGTACAAGACGTTGATGTACAAGACGTTGATGTACAAGGCGTTGATGTACAAGGCATTGATGTACAAGGCGTTGATAAGTGTGATTTGATTACTTGAGCTGTGCACCTTATACATATTGTATTCTATTGTTTCACAAAGTCTTAATGATAAACACTGGTACTTGAAAATATTGGAAAAGATCAATCAGAAAGAGAAACTAAGCAATGGAAAAGAATGAATAGTTTAAGGTGAACAATTTATCACAGTTTCAATTAAATTCTTATTGAGAATTTCTGTAATTCAACAGTTTGACTTTTATTTCAGACAGAATAAAATATTAGGTTGGAAAAAACCGAGATGAGGTTATAAATTATGACGCGGAGGAATATTTAAAGTAATGAATTAATGGCTAATTAAACAAAGGTACCAACATGGGCGTATTCATGGGGGGCCAGGGGGGGCATTTGCCCCTCCCTACATTTTGAAAAAATGTCATATAAGAGGAGGGCATTTGCTTTCCTCCCCCCTTACATTTAAAAAAAATGTCATAAAGTTGTTATTTGCCCCCCCCCCCGGAAAATTTTTGCCTCCCCCCCTGGTAAAATTCCTAGCGACGCCTATGGGTACCAATCAGTATACCTATCAAACCTTGCGTCTCAATAAGAATAGAATTGAAATTGTGATAAATTGTGTCTTTAAACTATTCAATCTTTTGCATTGTTTACTTTTTCTTTCTGATTGATCTTTTGAATGGCTGTCCAATATGTTCATGTTATCTGTTAACATGAAATTTTACCATCAATTGTCATCGAAATTTTCTATTCAGTAATGTATCTGCTTTAGAAGTTATTATTCAAAAGTTAAAACTGACATTTAATATATATACGATAAATATGTTTGTTAGAAAATCCAATGGTTTTATTTAACTTTTGTTTTATCTTGGTATTGCAGCAGGTGTGCACACTGCACCGACCGAGATTACTAAATTACCGACTAAAAGTACAGACACGATGAGAATAAACATAAGAAGTAATAAAAAAGAAAAAGAAAATGTATCGATACAATGTACCTACATAATAAACCGATACTACTAATTACCGAATGTACCAACACAATGTACCGACAATTGTACAGACGCTATGTACGTAGGAGTTGTGGGAATTTTGGGAGTATGTGGGAGTGTGTAGGAGTTGTGGGAGTATATGGGAGTGTGTAGGAGTTGTGGGAGTATATGGGAGTGTGTAGGAGTTGTGGGAGTATATGGGAGTGTGTAGGAGTTGTGGGAGTATATGGGAGTGTGTAGGAGTTGTGGGAGTATATGGGAGAGTGTAGAAGTTGTGGGAGTATATGGGAGTGTGTAGGAGTTGTGGGAGTATATGGGAGTGTGTAGAAGTTGTGGGAGTATATGGGAGTGTGTAGGAGTTGTGGGAGTATATGAGAGTGTGTAGGAGTTGTGGGAGTATATGGGAGTGTGTAGAAGTTGTGGGAGTATATGGGAGTGTGTAGGAGTTGTGGGAGTATATGGGAGTGTGTAGGAGTTGTGGGAGTATATGGGAGTGTGTAGAAGTTGTGGGAGTATATGGGAGTGTGTAGGAGTTGTGGGAGTATATGGGAGTGTGTAGGAGTTGTGGGAGTATATGGGAGTGTGTAGGAGTTGTGGGAGTATATGGGAGTGTGTAGGAGTTTTGGGAGTATATGGGAGTGTGTAGAAGTTGTGGGAGTATATGGGAGTGTGTAGGAGTTGTGGGAGTATATGGGAGTGTGTAGAAGTTGTGAGAGTATATGGGAGTGTGTAGGAGTTGTGGGAGTATATGGGAGTGTGTGGGAGTTGTAGGAGTATATAAGAGTGTGTAGGAGTTGTGGGAGTATATGGGAGTGTGTGGAAGTTGTGGGAGTATATGGGAGTATGTGGGAGCATGTGAGAGTTTTAACTCTATGGGATTATGTGGGAGTCTATGGGAGGATGTGGGAGTATGTGGGAGTTGTGGGA
The DNA here is from genome assembly GCA_021962125.1 of Bulinus truncatus. Lineage (NCBI taxonomy): Eukaryota > Metazoa > Mollusca > Gastropoda > Planorbidae > Bulinus > Bulinus truncatus. The sequence continues at coordinate 5,983,342 of JAGDYQ010000010.1, read as the reverse complement.
GTCTATCGGAGTCTATCGGAGTATGTGGTATTTTCTGTGAGTATGTGGGAATAGTCCAGTTCGCCAAACACTAAACAGGAGTAGAATCCATTGGCACATGCTCCCACATACTCCCATAGACTGCCACATACTCCCACATACTCCCATAGACTCCCACAACTCCCACATATACTCAAATAGACTCCTTGAAGACAAATGAAAGGTAACAGACACGAAAAATACAGTTTTTAAAACTAACCGTTTTCTAAAATATATATATATATATATATAAATTGGTTTAAATTTTGCAATAAAATTTAATCTTATCATGTTGATTAAGCAAGTGTGCACAAACCCACCCCTCCCTCCCCCCTCCCCCCCTCCCCCCATTTAATCCTAATAAAACTTAAAACTAGCTTTTTTGTTTATATTTTTTAAAGACGCTGAAGAATTATTACTGATGCAAGGGAAGCAACACATTGAATAGAAGTTCGTCATATTTGAACGCGGCTATGTCCCTTACTTAATAAATTAGCATAACGTGAATTTTTTAGCAATATTTGTTAAAATTAAAATTAAAAAAAAATTAACAATTTAGTCATTGAATCGTGGAGCATGAACATGTGTCTTCAAGAAAATCAATCACTATTAAGTTCTTTTAAAAGATCGATAACGAAATTTTGCCTAACCATAGAAACAATAACAAAAAAAAGTTTTGAGTGAAGTAAACTGTTTGAAAATGATTAATGTATAATTATCATAGCTTTTTGTACTCTAAGTAGGCTTAAAACAATAGTGGCAGAATGATTTACATAATTATTCGCAGCATTTAAAAATAGATCGTCAGACTTTTAAAAAAATCGCTTTTTAAAAACTAAAATAGAATACCTTAAACAGGTACTGTATTTTTTTTTCTTTTTTAATACATGGTTCACATTCAAAAGGGAAACGACGTATATCTTTTTTTTTTAAAGGTAAACTATTAAAATGTTAATACTCTAGTAGTAGTACTCTCCCTTGACACCAGGGTTACAGTTCTTATGATTCAATGGGGACGTTGATAAGCGGGGCGAGAGGCATTTGGTACTATCCGGTGGTGGTGGTGGGAGGGGGGGGTGGGTGCCGTGGGGGAAGGGGGGAGGCGCTTTGATAGGGAGATGTATAGTCTATAGGTAAACTTCTCTCGAACATTGTGGGTGGGTCACAGTAGCTCTCAGTTAAAGGAAGTAACATTTCATAGCTGACTTTCTACAGTTAAACCACCAAGTACTTTCTATCGTGTTTTATTATGGGGGGTCAGTTCAAAAGATAAGCGTAATATAATATTAGTACCAGATAAGTCAGACAAATATTTTTTTTTTTTTTAGAATAAAATTAACTTTAAAAATACAGACACAAAAAATCATTTATAAGTTACAATACCAGTATAGAATATAATCGTAGGTGTAATCTTTAACATTGATCTAGTGTTACTACCTTGTCATTTGCTGCGAAGTTCTGATCTACATAATCATGATTAATTTTTTTTCCAATTTTCAATATCTAAGTCATAACCAATGAACACCGCCGTGAATTCAAAATTAGACTTTGAAACAAAAAAAAGTTTGGAAGCATGAAAATCTTCGTGAGCCCCCCCTCCCCTTCACACCCCACCCCACCCCTTTGATTTTGTGGGTCACATACCAGCGTTAGTAATTATGTTTCAATTTCTCAAATTGCTATTGTTACTCGACCAGCAAACTGGAATATTTTATTTTCCCGCCGACCAGCAATAGATGTGCGCATGCGCAACTAGACGTACTCCGTGTTATTTATTTTTGGGATACGGCTATAGATATTGCGCCTAACCCTATTCCTAACCCTAACCCTATTCCTAACCCTAACCCTAAACCGAACCCTAACCCTAAACCGAACCCTAACTCTAACCTAAACCCTAACCCTAGCCCCGAAAACAAAAAAAAAATATGCAATAATATGCAGTCCGAGTCCATCTAGTCGCGCATGCGCACTACTATTGCTGGTCGGCGAAAAAAAAAAATATTCCAGTTTGCTGGTCGAGTAACAATAGCAATTTGAGAAATTGAAACATAATTACTAACGCTGGTATGTGACCCACATTATTTTATTTTATTTTTAGTTTCGTAAAAACTCAGCTGTACTCGGCTCATATTAATGTTAATAATACATCTTCAAATAAAACAAACTTTTAATAGAGTGAACAAAAAAACTCTGAAATTCTAATACTGACTTAAAACACATAAAATAAAAATAAACATCTATAGATTAAAAATTGCAAATCTTATATAATAATACTACCGGTAATACATTCTCTCGTCATTAGAAATATATCACTTACAAAATATGCGAAAGACAGATACCCAATATATTTCGCTACTTATCAACTTAAGGTATACATTTTTTCTATGTAATAGTGATCTTCGGACTGACTGCGGCGTGCACACGTTATAACTTGTGGTTAAAACCAAACCATTTGATTTCTAAAAACCTAAGTTTAAAATGGTGTTGGCCGTAAGGCTGGCACAGCCTGTCACTGCTTTTGCTAGAGGTGGAAGGTGTTTTGCTCACCTCGCCAATTATCAAATGTCAGGACCAAGAACACCCCGCCATTCAGGCGGTTAGGTTGGGAACACACCGCCGGGCTAGCCGGTTAGGGAAGGGGCTACTCAATCACCATACCTGTATAGTTGCAGGTTTTACCCTGCGACCTTGACAGGTATGGAAAAAAATCATGGATGTTTATCTACTGATTTTAATCATTTACCAACGGGACGGTTATTGTAATTCACTTACATCCCCATCACAGACTCCACGAAAGACATAAGATGGTATCTGGCATGGCTGAGATTTGAACCCGTTACATACAGCGTGCAGATCTAGCTCACATTGAAATTTAGGCTTCTTGTACAATAGAGACAGAGAAAATAAAAAAAAAAATTGACTGAAAAAAAAGTAAATGTGAAATTATTGCTTTGAACAGCCCACTCTAAATTTCATAGACCATATATATATATATATATATATATATATGTAGCCTATTAAATAAAATAGTTTTATTATTTTAAAATAATCAATATTAATAATCAAAATGAAAATATTAAACACCTTTCAAATTTCACTTGGTATAAATATTACAATTACACTTAACTTAGCAAGGCCACTATAAGAGATAAGTTGCCGGTTTTAACTTTGTGATACTGATAAAGGTTAAAAATTAATTAGCAGACAAGTGGGGACTAGAGAGCGACCGATAATCGGATCGGTATCGGACCGATATTGGCACTATCGGTTAATATCAGATCGTCCGTTTTTTGTAGGGAGCGAGCGATAGTCGGACCGATATTGGCACTATGGGTTAACTATCGGACCAGCCGTTTTTTGGCTGCCGATACATTGTTTTTTTTTGTTTCACAAATCTAGTAACTCTAAACTGATTTTGATTTACAGAGTAAAAGTTTATTACAGACTTCCTGAGTGAAGTGATTTACTGATATAATTAAGTGTTTTTAATTTTTCAAACTTTTTAAAAAATCTGCTACAAGTAAATTCAGTAAAAATTACAAAGATTAACGATGAAAATTATTTTCATGTCATCACAACTTTCACAAGTTAGTGAAGTTACAATTAAAAATTACTACATTTTTACTTTTTTAGTTTGATATTAATTATTTAAAACTTTTATCTTACTTTTCTGTTTGTGTACAAGTAAAAAGTAAAAACAACAAATTGTTTGTTATAAGTTTAATTTTAAACAATAAACATGCAGATTTCTGAGATTATGCAGGCATTGATTGTGTTTCTGACTTCGGTCTTCTTTTCTGTCTTTTCAAATCTTTTGTTCTTCTAATCTTCTTCATCTGCAAGACACCTTTTCATTAATAGCAAAATATCGGTGTCGGTATCGGCAAAAATAGTGTGGGAAAATATCGGTATGGGAATATGTAGGAGCTTATGGGAATAAGTGTGAGCTTATGGGAATATTTAGGAGATTATGAGAATATGTCGGAGCTTATGGGAATATGTAAAAGATTATGGGAATAAGAGGGAGCATATGGGAATATGTCGGAGCTTAAGGGAATATGCGGGAGATTATGGGAAGTTGCGGTAGCCTAAGGGAATATTTGGGAGCTTATGGGAAAATGTGGGAGATTATGAGAATATTTAGGAGCTAATGTGAATATGTAAGAGCTCATGAGGATCTAATAAACTTATGGGAATATTTGGAAGCTTATGGGAATATGAAGGAGTTTATGGGAATATGTAGTAGCATATGGGAATATGTAAGAGTCTATCGGAATATGTAGGAGCTTATGAGACTATTAGGAGCTTATGGGAATATGTAGTAGCTTATGGGAATATCTGGGAGCTTATGGCAATATTTGGGAGCTTATGAGAAAATTTAGGAGCATATGGAAAAATGTAGGACCTTATGGTAATATGTGCCAATTGATTCTACGCTGTTTAGTATTTGGCGAATGGGACTATAGACTTTGTGTTTATTTTCAACCACGTAAGGTGAAAATTTTACGCATCAATAATTCTACTCCTATTTTTCAATATTTGAAACTGACTATAAGCTTCACAAGTAGATTCAACTCTATGTCAATTATCGAAAAAGAGAGATAAGGAATGAGAGAGAGAGAGAGAGAGATAGAGAGAGAGAGAGAGAGAGAATTAGGGTATATGTAGGAGCCTATTGGAATATGTGGGAGCGTATGGGAATATTAGGAGATTATGGGAATATGTAGATACTTATGGGAATATCTGGGAGCTTATGGCAATACTTGGGAGCTTATGGGAATATGTAGGAGTTTATGGAAATAAGTAGGAGCTTATGGGAATATGTTTGAGCCTATTGAAATATGTAGGAGCTTATGGGAATATTAGGAGATTATGGGAATATGTAGAAGCTTATGGGAATATCTGGGAGCTTATGGCAATATTTGGGAGCTTATGGAAATATGTAGGAGCTTATGGGAATATGTAGGAGCTTATGGGAACATGTTCCAATTGATTCTACTCCTGTTTAGTATTTAGCGAATGGGACAATAGGCTTTGTGTTTATTTTCAACCACGTAAGTTCAAAATTTTACGCATCAGTAAATTCTACTCCTATTTCAATATTTGAAACTGACTATATGCATCGTTTCAATTTTATGCTATATAATGATCAACCATGCATAAGAAGATTCAACTCAATGTCAATTATCGAAAAAGAGAGATAAGGAATGTGAGAGAGAGAGAGAGAGAGAGAGAGAGAAAGAGAGAGAGAGAATAGGAATATATGGGAACTTATGGGAATATGCGTGAGCTTATGGGAACATGCGGGAGCTTATGGGAATATGAAGGAGCTTATGAGAATATGTAGGAGCTAATGTGAATATGTTAGAGCTTATGGGGTGTAATAAACGTATGGGAATATGTAGGAGCTTATGGAAATATTAGGAGCTTATGGAAATATGTAGGAGCTTATGGGAATATGTGGGAGCTTATGGGAATATGAAGGAGCTTATGGGAATATTTAGGAGCATATTGGAATATATAGGAGCTTATGGGACTATTAAGAGCTTATGGAAATATGTAGGAGCATATTGGAATATGTAGGAGCTTATGGGAATATGTAGGAGCTTGAGGGAATATGTAGGAGCTTACGGGAATATGTGCCAGTTGATTATACTCCTGTTTAGTAATTTGCGTATGGGACTAAAGGCTTTGTGTTTATTTTCAACCACGTAAGGTCAAACTTTTTTGCATCATTAATTCTACTTATGTTTTAAAATATTTGAAACAGACTATAAGCTTGGTTTCAATTTTCTGCTATACAATGATCAACTGCCATGCATAAGCAGATTCAACTCTATGTCAAATATAGAAAAAGAGACATAAGGAATGAGAGAGAGAGAGAGAGAATGGGAATATATGGGAGCTTATGGGAATATTTCGGAGCTTATAGGAAAATGTGGGAGCATATGGGAATATGTAGGAGCTTATGGTAATATGCGGGAACTTATGGGAACATGCGTGAGCTTATGGAAATATTTGGGAGCTTATTGGAATATGTGGAAGATTATAAGAATATGTAGGAGCTAATGTGAATATGTAAGAGCTTATGGGGATATAATAAACTTATGGAAATATGTAGGAGCTTATGGGAATATGTGGATGCTTATGGAAATATTTGGGAGCTTTTGGGAATATGTAGGATCTTATTGGAATATGTAGGAACTTATGGAAATATTAGGAGCTTATGGAAATTTTTGGGAGCTTATGGGAATATGTGGGAGCTTATGGGAATATGACGGTGCTGTTGGGAATATGTAGGAGCTTATGGGAATATGTTGAGCTTATGGGAAAATGTAGGAGCTTATTGGAATATGTAGGAGCTTATGGGAATATTAGAAGCTTATGGAAATATGTAGTAGCTTATGGGAATATGTAGGAGCTTATGGGAATATGTAGGAGCTTATGGGAATATGTAGTAGCTTATAAGAATATTAGGTGCTTATGGGAATATGTAGGAGCTTATGGGAATATGTAGTAGCTTATTGGAATATGCAAAAGCTTATGGGAATATTAGGAGCTTATGTAAATATGTTGGAGCTTATGGGAATATGTGGGAGCTTATGGGAATATGAAGGAGCTTACGGGAATATGTAGGAGTTAATGGGAATATGTGCCAATTCATTCTACTCCTGTTTAGTATTTGGCAAATGGGACTATAGACTTTGTGTTTATTTTTAACCACGTAAGGTCAAAATTTTACGCATCAATAAATTCTACTCCTATTTTTCAAAATTTGAAACAGACTATAAGCTTCGTTTCAATTTTATGCTATACAATGATCAACTGCCATGCATAAGTAGATTCAACTGTATGTCAATTATCGAAATAGAGAGATAAAGAAACAGAGAGAGAGAGAGAAAGACAGAGAGTTAATGGAAATATATGGGAACTGATGGAAATATGTGGGAGCTTATGGGAACATGCGGGAACTTATGGGAATATGTGATATATATATATATATATATATATATATATATATATATATACAGAGAGAGAGAGAGAGAGAGAGTGAGAGAGAGAGAGAGAGAGAGAGAGAATGGGAATATGTTGGAACATATGGGAATATGTAGGAGCTTATGGGAATATGTAGTAGCTTATAAGAATATTAGGTGCTTATGGGAATATGTAGGAGCTTATGGGAATATGTAGTAGCTTATTGGAATATGCAAAAGCTTATGGGAATATTAGGAGCTTATGTAAATATGTTGGAGCTTATGGGAATATGTGGGAGCTTATGGGAATATGAAGGAGCTTACGGGAATATGTAGGAGTTAATGGGAATATGTGCCAATTCATTCTACTCCTGTTTAGTATTTGGCAAATGGGACTATAGACTTTGTGTTTATTTTTAACCACGTAAGGTCAAAATTTTACGCATCAATAAATTCTACTCCTATTTTTCAAAATTTGAAACAGACTATAAGCTTCGTTTCAATTTTATGCTATACAATGATCAACTGCCATGCATAAGTAGATTCAACTGTATGTCAATTATCGAAATAGAGAGATAAAGAAACAGAGAGAGAGAGAGAAAGACAGAGAGTTAATGGAAATATATGGGAACTGATGGAAATATGTGGGAGCTTATGGGAACATGCGGGAACTTATGGGAATATGTGATATATATATATATATATATTTATTTATTTATTCATTTATTTATATATATATATATATATATATATATATATAGATAGAGAGAGAGAGAGAGAGAGAGAGAGAGAGAGAGAATTGGAATATGTTGGAACTTATGGAAATATGTTGGAGCTTATGGGAATATGTGGGAGCATATGAGAATTTGTAGGATTTTATGGGAATATGCGGTAGCTTATGGCAACATGCGGACTCTTATGGGAATATTTGGGAGCTTATGGGAATATGTGGGAGCTTATGAGAATATGTAGGAGCTAATGTGAATTTGAAGGAGCTTATGGGAATATATAGGAGCTTATGGGAATATCTGGGTGCTTATGGCAATATTTGGGAGTTTATGGGAATATGTAGGAACTTATGTAAATATGTGGGAGCTTATGGGAATATGTGGGACCTTATGGGAATATGAAGGAGCTAACGGGAATATGTAGGAGTTTATGGAAATATGTAGGAGCTTATGGGAATATGTGCTAATTCATTCTACTCCTGTTTAGTATTTTGCGAATGGGACTATAGACTTTGTGTTTATTTTTAAACCACGTAAGGTCAAAATTTTACGCATCAATAAATTCTACTCCTATTTTTCAATATTTGAAACAGACTATAAGCTTCGTTTCAATTTTATGCTATACAATGATCAACTGCCATACATAAGTAGATTCAACTCTATGTCAATTATCAAAAAAAGAGAGATAAAGAAAGAGAGAGTGAGAGAAAGACAGAGAGTTAATGGGAATATATGGGAACTGATGGAAATATGTGGGAGCTTATGGGAACATGCGGGAACTTATGGGAATATGTGATATATATATATATATATATATATATATATATATATATATATATATACAGAGAGAGAGAGAGAGAGTGAGAGAGAGAGAGAGAGAGAGAGAGAGAGAGAGAATGGGAATATGTTGGAACATATGGGAATTTGTAGGATCTTATGTGAATATTTGGGAGCTTATGGGAATATGTAGGAGCTTATGGAGATATGAAGGAGCTCATTGAGATAAAATAAACTTATGGGAATATGTAGGAAATTATGAGAATATGTAGAAGCTTATGTGAATATGTAGGAGCTTATGTGAATATGTAGAAGCTTATGTGAATATATAGGAGCTTATGAGAATATGTAGGACCTAATGTGAATATGTATGAGCTTAATAGGGATATAATATAATTATGGGAATATTTGGGAGCGTATGGGAATATGTAGGAGCTAATGGGAATATTAGGTGCTTATGGGAATATGTAGTACCTTGTGGGAATATGTAGGAGCTTATTGGAATATCTGGGAGCTTATGGCAATATATGGGAGCTTATCGGAATATGTGGGAGCTTATGGGAATAAGTGGAAAAATGTGCCAATATGGGATGTTCACTTAAGCTCCCGCATATTCCAATTAGTTCCCACATATTCCCATTCTACTCTCTCTCTCTCTCTCTCTCTCTCTCTCTCTCTCTCTCTCTCTCTCTTTCTCTTTCTTTCTCTATCTATCTCTTTCCTTATCTCTCTTTTTCGATAATTGACATAGAGTTGAATCTACTTATGCATGGCAGTTGATCATTGTATAGCAGAAAATTGAAACTTAGCTTATAGTCCGTTCCTTTTCAAATATTGAAATAGGAGTAGAATTTACTGATGTGTAAAATTTTGACCTTACGTGGTTGAAAATAAACACAAAGCCTATAGTCCAATTCGCAAAATACTCAACAGGAGTAAAATCAATTGGCACATATTCCCATAAGCTCCCACGTATTCCCATAATCTCCTACATATGTCCATAAGCTCCTAATATTCCCATAAGCTCCTACATATTCAGATAAGCTCCTACATATTCACATAAGCTCCTACATATTCACATAAGCTCCTAATATTCTCATAAGCTCCTACATATTCACATAAGCTCCCACATATTTCCATAAACTCCTACATATTCCAATAAGTTTATTTTATCCCCATAAGCTCCTACATATTCACATAAGTTTCCACATATTCACATAAGCACCTACATATTCACATAAGCTCCTACATATTCACATAAGCTCCTATATATTCACATAAGCTTCTACATATTCACATAAGCTCCTACATATTCACATAAGTTCCTACATATTCACATAAGCTCCTACATATTCCCGTAAGCTCCCAAATATTCCCATAAGCTCCTACATAATCCCAAAAGCTCCCACATATTCCCAAAAGCTGCCAAATATTCCCATAAACTCCTACATATTCCCATCAGCTCCTTCATATTCCCATAAGCTCCTTCATATTCCCATAAGCTCTTAAATATTCCCATAAGCTCCCAAATATTCCCATAAGCTCCTACATATACCCATAAGCTCCCAAATATTCCCATAAGCTCCCACATATTCCCATAAGCTCCCAAATATTCCCATAAGCTTCCAAATATTCCCATAAGCTTTTACATATTCCCATAAGCTCCCAAATTTTCACATAAGCTCCCAAATATTCACATAAGCTCCTACATATTCACATAAGCTTCTACATATTCTCATAATTTCCTACATATTCCCATAAGTTTATTTTATCTCAATGAGCTCCTTCATATCTCCATAAGCTCCTTCATATTCCCATAAGCTCCCAAATATTCACATAAGCTCCCAAATATTCACATAAGCTTTTACATATTCCCATAAGCTCCCAAATATTCACATAAGCTCCCAAATATTCACATAAGCTCCTACATATTCCCATAAGCTCCTACATATTCCCATAAGCTGCCAAATATTCCCATAAACTCCTACATATTGCCATCAGCTCCTTCATATTCCCATAAGCTCCTTCATATACCCATAAGCTCCTAAATATTCCCATTACCTCCCAAATATTCCCATAAGCTCCTACATATACCCATAAGCTCCCAACTATTCCCATAAGCTCCCAAATATTCACATAAGCTCCTACATATTCCCATAAACTCCTACATATTGCCATCAGCTCCTTCATATTCCCATAAGCTCCTTCATATTCCCATAAGCTCCTAAATATTCCTATTAGCTCCCAAATATTCCCATAAGCTTTTATATATCCCCGTAAATATTCCCATAAGCTCCCAAATATTCACATAAGCTCCTAAATATTCACATAAGCTCCCAAATATTCACATAAGCTCCCAAATATTCATATAAACTCCTACATATTCTCATATCGGTCTCTCCCTAGTGGGGACCCTGTAATATTTTTTTTCCTGGTACAACTTTATGTATAATTCACCTGGATGGTATTCCGAGTAACCGTATCCTTATTCTACAGGACTTCTAAATGGCCTATAATTATATGCCACCAAACTAGAGCCTGTTTTTATGTCTTACAATGAAATGCTACCTAAAATGAACCTGGTTTGGACTCTCTGACTGCTATACAAAGATATAAAATTTATAAGAAATTCATTTGAAGAACATTTTTTTTTTGCAATTGCTAACTAATTTTAGTATTCAGACAGTTATTGCGGGCAGCATTCCAGCTTGCTGGCGGTAGCATGTGGCCCTTGGGCCACAGTTTTTGGCACCCATGATCCAAAAAAATGTGTCCCCCTTCATGTTACACATCTACAACCTATTTATTATATCAATAATTTATCCTTAACGGTGAAAGAACGGAGCTAACACCTGTAAACGCCCTAATCACTTACCAGGCCCTTAGCGTGCGAGGGGGCGGGGGCAGGGGACCGCACCCCCCCCTGCGTTTTGTCTATCCCCCCCTGCTTATTTTTTCTACTAAGTAAAATGTATTACCTGCCCCCCCCCCCCCCGCTATAGCCTGGCCCCTCCTTAAGAATTTTTACGCCACGGGGCTGTCTTTTACTCCGATTTCCCCCCCCCCCATTATATTAACAATACCAACCAAAAAATAATTGCTTCGGAATCCATTTAGATTTTATATTTGTATTGGAACATTTTTAAAATAGTATATTGACATCAGAGCCGTTTCTAGCTATTGTGGAGCCCTGTTCCGTGTTACAGTCTAAATAGTGTAAAGCCATTTAACAGCGCCTCTTTCGGTGCCCCTCTTTCTAGTTCTACGCCCCTGTGCAGGCGCGCAACCCGCATTACCGTGTCTATGCTACTGGTGAGGGACCATGAAGAATACACAAGCTTCATAACTAAGTTGTTCCTGGAGTAGTTAATGATAATTCAGTTCGTTGACACACAAAGCTTCAAATTAGAGCAAGTTAAAAAAAATAAAATGGTATACAAGAAAGAAAACAGGGGAAGGGGGTAGAGGTAATTTTTACACTTATTTGGAATTATCTGATTGAATATAGAAATCACTTTACTCTGGCTTAAATCAATAGTAGTAGTATGATTTACATAATTATTCCCAGCATTTAAAATAGATCGTCAGACTTTAAAAAAAAAACACTTTAAAAAAAAAAATAAATAAAATAGAATGCCTTAAACAGGTACTGTATTTTCTATTTTTGTTTTATTTTTAATACATGGTTCACATTCAAAGGGAAACGACGTATATCTTTTTTTTTAAAGGTAAACTATTAAAATACTATAGTAGTACTCTCCCTTGACACCAGGGTTACAGTTCTTATGATTCAATGGGGATCGTTAATAAGCGGGGGCGCGAGGCATTTGGTACTATCCGGTGGTGGTGGTGGTGGAAACGGGGATGGGTCCGCTTTGACAGTGAGATGTATAGTCTATAGGTAAACTTCTCTCGATCATTGTGAGTGGGGTCACAGTAGCTATCAGTAAAGGAAGTATCATTTCATTGGTTACTTTCTACAGTTAAACCACCAAGTACTTTCTATAGTGTTCTATTATGAGGGTCAGTTCAAAAGATAAGCGTAATATAATATTAGTACCAGATAAGTCAAACAAATATATATAATTTTTTTTTTCAGAATGAAATTAACTTTAAAATTACAGACGCAAAAAAACAATCATTTTAAAGTTACAATACCAGTATAGAATATAATTGTATGTGTCATCTTTGACGTTGGTCTAATTCTAATGTCATTTGCTGCGAAGTTCTGATCTACACATAATCAATTTTCAATATCTAAGTCATATCCAATGAACATCGCAGTGAATTCAAAAGTAGACTTTGAAAAAAAAAGGAAAAAAAGTTTGGAAGCATAAAAATCTCCGTGAGCCCCGCCCCCCCCCTCTTATACCCAGCGTTATAGTATTTATGTTTCTACTTTTCAAAAAACACGGACACTGGATTCATGCCAAGGACTTGATATGACCAAACACATTCCTTAATTGTAAGGGCCGTTCCTTGCAATAGTCTTTAGTTTACCTTTAAATGTCGTCTAGATATATTTTATCTCCTCCCCCCCCCCCCGAGAGCAGTGGTGGCCAACCTTTTTTGGGGGTCGCATGCCCTAAATTCAACCAAAAAAAATGTATAGCAAAGTGCCAACTCAAAAATTGAAATTAAAAGGAAGTGATATTTTATGTTTAGTTTCGTAAAAACTCAGCTGTACTCGGTTCATATTAATGTTAATAATACATCTTCAAATAAAACAAACCTTGAACAAAAAACTCTGAAATTCTAATACTGACTAAAAACACATAAAATAAAAATAAACATCTATAGATTAAAAATTGCAAATCTTATATAATAATACTAATACATTCTCTCGTCATTAGAAATATATCACTTACAAAATATGCGAAAGACAGATACCCAATATATTTCGCTACTTATCAACTTAAGATTTAGATTTTTCTATGTAATAGTGTTATTCGGGCCGACTGCATTGTGCACACGTTATATCTTGTGGTTAAAACCAAACCATTTGATTTCTAAAATCAAAGTTAAACTGGTGTTGGCCGTAAAGCAGGCACAGCCTGTCACTGCCGTTGTTAGAGGTGGAAGGTGTTTTGCTCACCTCGCCACTTATCAAATGTCAGGACCAAGAACACCCCGCCATTCAGGCGGTTAGGTTGGGAACACACCGCCGGGCTAGCCGGTTAGGGAAGGGGCTACTCAATCACCATACCTGTATAGTTGCAGGTTTTACCCTGCGACCTTGACAGGTATGGAAAAAAATCATGGATGTTTATCTACTGATTTTAATCATTTACCAACGGGACGGTTATTGTAATTCACTTACATCCCCATCACAGACTCCACGAAAGACATAAGATGGTATCTGGCATGGCTGAGATTTGAACCCGTTACATACAGCGTGCAGATCTCCTACATATTTCCATAAGCTCCTAATATTCCCATAAGCTCCTACATATTCCCATAAGCTCCTAATATACCCATAAGCACCTAATATTCTCATAAGCTCCCAAATATTACCATACGTTGATACACAAAGCTTCAAATTAGAGCAAGTTAAAAAAAATAAAATGGTATACAAGAAAGAAAACAGGGGAAGGGGGTAGAGGTAATTTTTACACTTATTTGGAATTATCTGATTGAATATAGAAATCACTTTACTCTGGCTTAAATCAATAGTAGTAGTATGATTTACATAATTATTCCCAGCATTTAAAATAGATCGTCAGACTTGAAAAAAAAAACACTTTTAAAAAAAAAAAAAATAAAATAGAATGCCTTAAACAGGTACTGTATTTTCTATTTTTGTTTTATTTTTAATACATGGTTCACATTCAAAGGGAAACGACGTATATCTTTTTTTTTAAAAAAGTAAACTATTAAAATGTTAATACTCTAGTAGTAGTACTCTCCCTTGACACCAGGGTTACAGTTCTTATGATTCAATGACGGTCGTTAATAAGCGGGGCGAGAGGCATTTGGTACTATCCGGTGGTGGTGGTGGGAGGGGGGGGTGGGTCTGCTTTGATAGGGAGATGTATAGTCTATAGGTAGATTTCTCTGGAACATTGTGGGTGGGTCACAGTAGCTCTCAGTTAAAGGAAGTAACATTTCATTGGTTACTTTCTACAGTTAAACCACCAAGTACTTTCTATAGTGTTTTATTATGGGGGTCAGTTCAAAAGATAAGCGTAATATAATATTAGTACCAGATAAGTCAAACAAATATATATAATTTTTTTTTTCAGAATGAAATTAACTTTAAAATTACAGACGCAAAAATATCATTTTAAAGTTACAATACCAGTATAGAATATGATTGTATGTGTCATCTTTGACGTTGGTCTAATTCTAATGTCATTTGCTGCGAAGTTCTGATCTACACATAATCAATTTTCAATATCTAAGTCATATCCAATGAACATCGCAGTGAATTCAAAAGTAGACTTTGCAAAAAAAAAAAAAGAAAACAAAAGTTTGGAAGCATAAAAATCTCCGTGAGCCCCCCCCCCCCCTTTCTCCGCCCACACCCCCACCCCTGCCCCCCACCCCCTTTGATTTTGTGGGGGGGGGGGTCTTATACCCAGCGTTATAGTATTTATGTTTCTCTTTTTCAAAAAAACACGGACACTGGATTCATGCCAAGGACTTGGTATGACCCAACACATTCCTTAATTGTAAGGGCTGTTCCTTGCAATAGTCTTTAGTTTACCTTTATAGTCGTCTAGATATATTTAATCTCCTCCCCCCCCCCCAGCCCCCCCCCCCCCCCGAGAGCAGTGGTGGCGAACCTTTTTTTGGGGGCCGCATGCCCTAAATTCAACCAAAACAAAAACAAACATTAGTCGCGTGCCGACTGTGACACGCGTGCCATAGGATCGCCACCGCTGCCATAGAGTCTTAACAACAGACATGATTTTAATTATCTTCCCCCCCCCCACCCAAACATTCTTTTGATTTAGCCAATCATAACAGAAACGTCAATCTGTGTTTTGGTTGGTTACCTCTAACTTACCATGTGTTGGTCATATCTTTATTTTTTTTTATAGTTTCGTAAAAACTCAGCTGTACTCGGTTCATATTAATGTTAATAATACATCTTCAAATAAAACAAACTTTTAATAGAGTGAACAAAAAACTCTGAAATTCTAATACTGGCTAAAAACACATAAAATAAAAATAAATATATATAGATAAAAATTGCAAATCTTATATCATAATAATTAGGGCTGCTGATTAAACTGCGTTAATTTGCGATTAACGCGTCAAAAAAAATTTGCGATTAAAATTTTTAACGCAACACCTAAATGCGTTAATTTGACCAAAGTAATGCAAGTTCAAGAAATCGATAAATAACAGTATTTCACTCAACAAATTTGAAGTTAAGGTTTGTTCACTTATTAAGTAGATCTATCACCCCACCTTATCGCAATCCGCATACACCCTCTACCCCAGAAATGTCGAAAAAATCCCCACTTGTAATATAAATGAAGATGTTTTTGTTGTATAGCCCTTCGACAAGTAAACCTCCTGCTCCATTCCCGGTCGATGTAAAAAGAGAAAAGTTTCATTCACTAGTTTACATTATATACTGTAGTGTATTATTGAAGTCAACTTGAAGGTAAAAAAAAAATTATTAAGTGTATAATGAGCCAGGTTAAAACTAGATCAAAATAACGAGATGCTGGACATTTTGTATCATCAATTTTTGCGCAAATTTTTTATAGCATTTTGATAATACAGCATTAGGCCGGTCACGTTTGCAACAGCTGCACTAATAGTTTCATATACATGACACCTGTCAATCAAGGTCTAGACTGTACACGAGACAGTGGTTGTATTTTTCAGAATTATTGTAACACTGAGCTAAATTTAATATTTTATATCGGGCTGTTTTTTAACTGCAATTAAAGCGTAATTAATGCGTTAAACATATGCGATTACATTTTTAACGCGTTAAATTTTAGCCAAATGTTGCCATTTCAGTAATCAGTAAATAATCCAATTCTATAACCATAACTAGATCAGACAAGATTTAAAAAAAAAAAGAAAAAAAAATCCACCGAATACAGAAACTGTCACGCTTACATAAAATCATAGCAGCTACATGACCTTGAAACAATAGGATTGTCTTTTCTTAATAATAATTATGACACTCAATGATACCATTAGTGAACATCTGGTTGATTGACAGGTGCCATGATTTGGAAAAAATGGGACAGGGATAGAGGGGAGAAAAACATCATGTTTGGCATTGTTGTTGATAAAAAAAAAATAACTCGCATCACTTGACGTGATTGATACATGTCAATAAACTGGTCTCAATAACTAATTCAACAGACATTAGTGCTGATGCTTAATAAATCTGTTACAATTAATTATACCTCTTTCGTAAATTAATCTGAATTGCTTATTATACCAATTTTATGCTATGATATTCTAACTTACATGTTTGAATAGAAACAAAATGTGTTATATTGTGTCGATTAAAAAGTGCGTTAATTTGCGATTAAAAATTTTAATCATGCGTTAATTGCGATCAATTTTTTTAATCGAACAGCAGCTCTAATAATAATACATTATCTCGCCATTAGAAATATATTACTTACAAAATATGCAAAAGACAGATACCCAATATATTTCGCTACTTATCTACTTAAGATTTAGACTTTCCATATAACAGTGCGACTTGGCCAGCCATTCCTATAAACGTGTTTTCTTGTGGTTAAGACCAAACCATAATTTTTTTTTAAACGATGTTTAAATTGTGGACATACGGCTGGCACAGCCTGTAACTGCCGTTGGTAGAGGAATAAGGTGTTTGCTCACCTCGCCACTATCAATGTCAGGACTAAAAACCGCCATTCTGGCGGTTAGGTTGGGAACACCCTGCTTGGCTAGCCTGTTGGAAGGGGGTACTCAATCACCATACCTGTATAGTTGCAAGGCTTAACCCTGCGACCTTGACAGATATGGAAAAAAATCATGGACGTTTATCGACTGATTTTATCATTTGCCAACGTGACGGCTATTGTAATTCACTTACATCCCCTTCACAGACTCCACGAAAGCCATAAGATGGTCTCTGGCATGGCTGAGATTTGAACCCGTTACATACAGCGTGCAGATCTAGCTCACATTGAAATTTAGGGCTATTGTACAATAGAGACAGAGAAAATAAAAAAAAATCGACTCAAAAAAAAGTAAATGTGAAATTTTTGCTTTGAACAGCCCACTCTAAATTTCTTTTTGAGGAAAAAAAACATAGACGCTATATATATATATATATATATATATATATATATATATATATATATATATATATATATATATATATATATAATAAAATTGTTTTATTATTTTAAAATAATTAATATTAATAATCAAAATGAAAATATCAAACACCTTTCAAATTTCACTTGGTATAAATATTACAATTACACTAAATAATTAACCACTCGCGCACGATACGCTGTCAATACTAATCTTGTCCTACTGATAAAGGATAACCATAAAAATTGAGAGAAATGGGGGACCCTATAATCATTTTTTAATTACCTGGTATAACTTTATATTAAATTCACCTGGATGGTATTCAGAGCAACCGTGTTATAATAATAAGTCCTTATTCTACAGTACTTCTAAAAGACCTATAATTATGTGCCACCGAACTAGAGTCTGTTGGATGTCTGACAATGAAATGCTACCTAAATGGACCCTGGTTTTGACTCTCTGACTGCTATAGAAAGATATAAAATTTATAAGAAAACTATTTTTTTTTCAATTGCTAATTCATCTTAGTATTCAGACAGTTATTGCGGGCAGCATTCCAGCTTGCTGGAGGCAGCATGTGGCCCTTTGAGTCACAGTTTTGGACACCCATGATCCAAAACTTTTTTCCCCCATCATGTTACACATCTGCAACCTTTTTATTACCTCAATAATTTATCCTTAACGGTGACAGACCGGAGCTAACACCTGTGATGCCCTAATCTCTTACTCCGATTTTCCCCTCAGTATATTAACAAAAATACCAACAAGAACAAAAATTGCTTCGGAATCCATTAGATTTTAAATATTGACTGGAACATTTTAAAATAGTATATTGACATCAGAGCTGTAGCTAGCTATTGTGGAGCCCAGTTTGATTTACGATCTAAAAAAAGTGTAAAGCCTTTTAACAGCGCCCCCTTTCGGCGCCCCTTTCTAGTTCTACGCCCCTGTGAAGGCGCGCAACCAGCATGACCCTTTCTATGCTGCTGGTGGGGTCATGCAGAATACACAAGTGTCAAAACTGTAAATTGGTCCTGGAGTAGTTAGTGAGAACTGAGTCAATTCCCAATCCACAGAACTTCATAGTAGAGCGAGTTAAAAAAAAATAAAATGGTATAAAAAAGAAAAAAAAAAACAGGGGAAGGGGTAATTTTTACACTTTAAGAAATGGTTTAAGGAAACAATGCAGGTAGGTTTTTCAGAACAACTTATGTAGAATTGAAATGTTCGTGTCTTGAACCCTGCCCCCTTCTCATTCTCTCTCCCTCCCTCCCTCCCACTTCCCCCCTCCATTACTCCCTCCCATACTCCCTCCCTCTCTCCCTTACTCACTCCCTCCCTCCCTCCCACACCCCCTCCTTTACTCCCTCCCTCCCTCCCCTTTACTCCCTCCCACTCCCTCCCTCTCTCCCTTACTCCCTCCCTCCCTCTCTCCCTTACTCCCTCCCTCTCTCCCTTCCTTCCTCGCACTCCCTCCCTCACTCACTCCCTCCCTCCCTCACTCACTCACTCCTTCCCAACCCCCCCAATCAGAATGGAGTCACGTGGGTCTCACACTATGCATCCACGTGGGAAGGGGGGAGTAGGGAGCCCATGCCGAATGTCCTTTGTGGTGTCTAGATCCGTTGGTGTAGTCATAGGACCCACCAGGTCTCTATTGGGTCAGGGCCGGCCCTCTACTGAGTAAACCAGACAACTTCCCATCTCCCTGCTTCATGACAAACAAGTTTTGGGTTTCACACTCCAAGGATTGTAACTCTGCACGAGCTAAAAAACTCCTACTGAATCCATCAGTTATTTCCCTTAGTACCTTGTCTCTCCACCCCCCCCCCCCCCCCCCCCACTGTTTGATTGATTGCCGGTTTGTTTTTGTTTCGTTGCTTGTTATAATTTTTATTTATTTATTTATTTTCGTCTCCCACTACCTGGAGGCGCTATCGCACAGACCGTGTGTAGGGCTGGCGCCGTCACAACGGGCGGACACGACAAGGTGGGGGGTGAGCGAGACGGACCCGCGGGGGAAGTCAGGTGATGAGTGAAAATAGACCGAGTGGGTTCGAAATACATACACCGTAAACAAAAACAACAATAACATTAGTTTAGTTTACTAGTTCATGTAGTAGGTTCTTGCAAAGGTCAGTAAATGGGCCATGAACTTATAAGGTCACGTTTGTGTACCACTCTCTATCATTGCGAGTCACATTTAGGTCAAAACCCCACACCTCCAACCGAAAGGCGTTTCCTAATAGGTGAACTGTCCGACAAAAGGATACTTCCGGTGGGTTTTTTTTTGGGGGGGGGGGGGTAGAGGGGGGAGGGATGTGGGGTGGCTATTGTTTAGTATGACACAAGTGGTGGTGGTTTATATGTAGGTCACTTAGCTCATAGTCTGCAGCTCAAATTAACACATTTTTAATCCTCGCTAAATAAATGGGTATAAGTTGCCCACCATGTGAGCACTTACTTCATATTTGCTTTCAATTGATGGTTTAAAGATTATGTCAACGAGAGTATGCCATTATTTATCGAATGACGTAATCGAAAATACAATATTTATTTATAGTAATAAGTCGTTCTCATCTAGATGACAAAGTAAGGAGCTTCCCATTGATGAATAGATAGATACAAGATAGGCAGATGTCAGGTAGATAGAAGAAAATCTGCAGGAAATGAAAGATAAAAAAGGGTTAGGAAGACTGTGAGTGGGGTATATAAACATATTACATACATAGGTAGATGATAGATAGATAGATAGATAGATAGATAGATATAGATATAGATAGATAGATAGATAGATAGATAGATAGATAGATAGATAGATAGATAGATAGATAGATAGATAGATAGATAGATAGATAGATAGATAGATAGATAGATAGATAGATAGATAGATAGATAGAATGCATCTGATTGATAGAGAAACTCATTGATTTCTATTTTGACTGATAAGGGATCATCTATAAACTCCGTCCTGTCTTCACAAATTTCAAACTACAAATAGACTACAAATAGACTACAAATAGACTACAAATAAACTACAAATAGACTACAAATAGACTACACATAGATTACAAATATACCACAAATAGACTACAAATAGACTGCAAATAGATTACAGACTACAAATAGACTACAAATAAACTACAAATAAACTACAAATAGACTACGAATAGATTACAAATAGACCATAAATAGACTACAAATAGATTACAAATAGACTACAAATAGATTACAAATAGACTGCATATAGACTACGGTTGTTTTGTGGTTAGTTTGTTTTTATGTATAGTCAAAAGATTTTCTTAAATTACATTTAGTTTAAACTTCTTTCAACTCCAAGTTCCTAACATAATCTGGAAACAAAACCGTTACTCGAGGGTAGAGGGGTGTGTGTGTGGCCGGAGGGGGGGGGGTATGGTTACGTGTGTGTATGTGATACAGGGAGAGGGTCTGGTGTACAATGGGGAAGGGGGAGGGGGGGGGTGGATTGTTAGACAAGTGACAGGAAATGTATCTCGGAGGCTCGCATTTCCGCGAGTGTGGTAGATGATTTCAAAACAAAATTCTAGATGGAAGGTCTCTCCCCCCCCCCACCCCCCGGGCCAATTCCTTGTGTTTACACACTGCCACTGACGGAGAATAAAAATTGTAAAAAAAATAAAGTTAAGGTATTCAGTGGAGAAAGAAAGGTTCTGTGGGTTGAGAGGGTCGCATAGGGATCCGAACTGGTAAAGGCCGCCGAAAAAGTGCTATTAAATGTTTTTGCTCTTTTTTTAAAAAAATTGGGGGGGGGGGGAGTGGGTGGGCGACACAATAGCTTACTACAGCTGTGAATGTAGCATGCATCGAAGAGGTTCGCGTTCTATCGTAACAAATCATATAAACCGTAATTTTTTTTTACAAATTCGGGCATCCTAAATGAAACACAACAAAACAAATACTATTTATTCCCGTTGGAGAATTCATGGAATGAATAATGTCTTCGTAAATCGTGCCGACAAATCACAATCTTTTTTTTTTTTTGGGGGGGGGGGGCGGTAAAACAACCAAAAAAAAAAGTAAAACAGAAGATTTATGATGTAAAATGTTGTCAGTCTTGAGTTACCTCCGCGTGTTGTCATAACATAAACCTTCATCCATCACAAGGGGAAGTAACCGGTAGAGGGGAATGTGGGCGGAAAAAATTTACTGTGTTATCTCCCTGTAGATAAATCTTTATTTTTTTTTTATTCATTGTTTTACATTTGAAAGAATGCAAGTACGGTTGAAGCAAAAAGGTAATTCAATTTAAATTTTAAAAAAAAAGTACAGTTGTGGTTATGTGAGAGAACTATTGTATGAATGAGCGAATGTTAATAAGGTCGTTGATTGTGTGCGTCTTTTATTTACACGCTTTGGGCTTTATTTTTATCTTTCCTCTTCTGTCTTTCATTTAATTTAAATATTTTCTTTTCTTTTACAGAGAGAGGGAGAGAGAGAGAGAGAGAGAGAGAGAGAGAGAGAGAGAGAGAAATAGATTATAGAATTATGTTTTATTATTGTGCGCTGCTTACTTACACACATACACACACACAAACACAATGCAATGATGGCTTTATTTATAATATTGTGAGATATTTAACACCTGCCCCACATCTATGGTGAAGACTGGTGGTGTCGGGGGGGGGGGTTGGAGGGGGTGCGATATTGGGGAAATCTTTTTTGAGCTAAAGTAATACGTTTCCTTAAATGAAAATAAACATTTGAGGTTTATGGGGGTTGATCGGAGGGGCCCCAGTAGTGAAAAAATTATTGCACTCCACCCCCCGACCAGAGGCGTACCTAGGGTAGGGGAGGGGGGTCCAAATTCGAAAGTCCCCCCGGGCCCCAGCTTGAGAGGGGCTCCATAATGTTTTTTTTACATTAAATATAAAGTACATTATCTCATGTCATGGTGTCGAATGTCAAAATGTGGGGGCCCCCAAAGAGGCCAAGCCTCAACCCCCCCGGGCTCCTTAATCCCAAGGTTCGGCACTGCCGCCCCCCCCCTCGATCATATTGTGTTAGCCTCCACTAACTCCGAACCGTTTATTATCCATGAATGATGAAGAATCCGACCAGCATGATTATATTTTTTGGTCGAGGGTGGGGATGTGGAAGGGGTTAGGTGAAGGTTGACCTAAATAGCTCTTGTGTGAAACTCATTTAATCTAATAAGGGCGCGCACGCGCCTCCCTAGCCCACACCCGCCCCAACTGTACCCACAGTTTGTTAGAGTTGAGAGTTTGTTACGACACATCAACTCTGCGCGGTGCAAGTCGTCAGGGTTCGAATCCCAGTGACTTCAGTGACCGTCGCAGTGATAGAAAATAAAAAGGGGGGGGGGGGTCTTTCCGTGCTAAAAAAAGCCTTCACCATTAAACTGAATGCCCCCAAATGGAAATCTTGCGCCTCAGAGATTATTGCAGCTATAGGTGTGTGATGATTTGAGGGGCATGGTGGATAAATGTTACCCCTTGCGGCGTGAGCAGATTATTGTGGGCGGCTGGAGGGAAAGGGGGGGAGTGAGTGTGTGACACTTGGTCTGCAACCAGTTCTTTAGGACTTGTCGGTATCCTAACAGGAAGTTGGGACGAGGCGTGATATATGCCGGTCATAGTCATATTTATAGAAAATGCTATATAATGGTACTGTGTTTATTGAATACAGTTAGCATAATCATTCATAATAAAATGACTACACATTTAAATATAAATTACTTTTGTTTACATACATACCTTATATGTTGTAAGTCTAATAATTTATACAAAATATATAATTCTATGTTTGTTTGTGCTTTGTATATAGCATAAAGACATCGATAATTTTTTTCTCTGCGATTTATCACTGGCAACACTCACGCCTCGTCCCTGATAGGAATTCTTTTCCGAATCATACCCTATCGTCAATGAACTTTTTTTTTTACCTTAGAGTTATCCCGGACATTTTGTGGTCAATACAGGAGCGTATCTGTGGTCAGGAATTATATCCATCGATTTCAAAGATCAAGATTGAGATTTCATCATCATCATTAACATTCCATTAACTGATGTGGTCGTAGGGGGTAGCGAATAGACACATCAACAGACTCTTAACCGACGTGATCGTAGGGGGTAACGAATAGACACATCAACAGACTCTTAACCGACGTGGTCGTAGGGGGTAACGAATAGACACATCAACAGACTCTTAACCGACGTGGTCGTAGGGGGTAACGAATAGACACATCAACAGACTCTTAACCGACGTGGTCGTAGGGGGTAACGAATAGACACATCAACAGACTCTTAACCGACGTGGTCGTAGGGGGTAACGAATAGACACATCAACAGACTCTTAACCGACGTGGTCGTAGGGGGTAACGAATAGACACATCAACAGACTCTTAACCGACGTGGTCGTAGGGGGTAACGAATAGACACATCAACAGACTCTTAACCGACGTGGTCGTAGGGGGTAACGAATAGACACATCAACAGACTCTTAACCGACGTGGTCGTAGGGGTAACGAATAGACACATCAACAGACTCTTAACCGACGTGGTCGTAGGGGGTAACGAATAGACACATCAACAGACTCTTAACCGACGTGGTCGTAGGGGGTAACGAATAGACACATCAACAGACTCTTAACCGACGTGGTCGTAGGGGTAACGAATAGACACATCAACAGACTCTTAACCGACGTGGTCGTAGGGGGTAACGAATAGACACATCAACAGACTCTTAACCGACGTGGTCGTAGGGGGGTAACGAATAGACACATCAACAGACTCTTAACCGACGTGGTCGTAGGGGGTAACGAATAGACACATCAACAGACTCTTAACCGACGTGGTCGTAGGGGGTAACGAATAGACACATCAACAGACTCTTAACCGACGTGGTCGTAGGGGGTAACGAATAGACACATCAACAGACTCTTAACCGACGTGGTCGTAGGGGGTAACGAATAGACACATCAACAGACTCTTAACCGATGTGGTCGTAGGGGGTAACGAATAGACACATCAACAGACTCTTAACCGACGTGGTCGTTTGGGGGAAGGGGACGGGTGATCAAGTGGTGTAGAGCGCTTGACTGTCCACCGGAGGGTCCCGGGTTCGAATCTCTGTGAGAAACTTGGAACTTTTTCAGGTCCGGGTGAAAAAATTCACAAGTCCACCCAGCTTTAAATGGGTACCTGACTTTAAGTTGGGTGGGAGTAAAGGCGTCTGGGGCGTTGTGCCAACCACACACAGTCCCCTTCATATGCCGAGGTTATAGAAACAGATGAATTCTACACTTCATCTGCCCCGATGAGCCAGTAGGACCTTAAGGGAACTTTACTTTTTTTTTAATTGAGATTTAGAGATTAAAATAAAAAGCAGTTAAACTGGTGTGATATTCCTTTAAATAGGTGCATTGCTGAGCGAGTTCAAGCAAGTTCTCCATAGACTTGAGCCAGTTTCAAGTGAGACTATGTTAGATATAGACATGATATACCTCAGAATTTGTAAAACAAAAAAAAAATGATTACAGTTGATCGGAGTAAAGGGGAATGGAGTGCGCCATTTGGATTGCACCGGGATCACTGAAGCTCAAAGGGGGTCACTGAACCTCAAAGGGGTCATTGAAGCCCAACGCGTCCTGTAGCTATTTACTATTATATGTTATAATTACATGTATAACTATAAATACATATCTGAATGTAACACTGTAATCTATATGAATTAAATGATTGTTTACGCACATGCGGCCTAAACACCGAAATAGAACAAGAAGCCGAAATGTATACTCTCAATCACGTGTCGTTAATAAGTTTAATTATAGAAAAGGACGGAGGGGGGAAAAAAAGCCTGATTTGTAAAAAAAATGTGCAATCGCTCGACAGTATAAAAAGTAAAGTTTCCTTAAGGGCTCATCGGGGCAGATGAAGTGTAGAATTCATCTGTTATAGTAGTTACGGCTTATTAGGGACTGTGTGTGGCTAGCACATCGCCTAGCAGCCTTGACATAAAGTCGGGTGCCCTATTAGATCTGGCTGGATTTGGGGGGGGGGGCTTTCTCCATTACCTGATGAACCCCCAAAGTTCCCAATGAGGTTTGAACCCGGGTTCCTTTCTGGTCGACAGACGAGCGCTCTTCACCGCATGACCACCCGACCCCATGCTGGTCAATTAATGTTATGAAAAAATGTAGACATTTAACACTGACTGGACATAGACTTACACACAAGTCTAAACAACTGATCCGGTGATCTTCTTTCTTGTATAACATGTTCACTGTCACATAACCGAGTGATTTTGATTTAAATCATATGTCATATGCAGCGATTGATGTTCGCTTTTCTAATGTCTTCTCTGAATATTACAGAGACGGCCATGGGGGTGGGTGGGGGGGCGGAGGGTCACAAAGATTGGGGTTGGGGGCGTGCACAGGGTGCCCCCCACAACAACACCAACACTGTGAACCACTCCTTATAAATCGTAAAAGCCATAACCCTCTTGATACTGTGTATCCCGCTCCTTATCTCAGCTGGGTCAACAATACCATCCTCTCTGGGCCATATTATTCGTGTGACCAATCGGAGAATTCAGAAGATTAAGACCCACAAAGACATTCAACAGATTCTCAACCGTGACGTGCTGCTGGAGAAAGAGAGAGAGAGAGAGGGGGGGGGGAAGAGGAAAAGAATAATCTCTCAAAAAGGGTGTGTTGTTTAGGTTAGGGAAAATGATGCAGAACTTCCAGGAGCGTGGGGGGAAAAAAGAATGGGGGAGTTTATGGGGGTTTAGGGGCTGTTTTCATAGTTGGCAGTTATTTACTCTCAACTTTCACATTATTTAGTCTCGGATTACACACAGTTGGCGTACCCGTGACCCTCGTGCCGGAAGAAGACGAAAGTATCCGAGAGTTTGTGTACTAATACTCAACCCATTGTACTTGGCACGGTTCATACATGGGAAATATTTTAAAAAAAAATGAAATGTTCTACTAGAAAGTGAAGACCGAAAAAAAAAGGTTATTATAAAAATGTTGTACAGTACACAACGATATTTCTGAGATTTAACCAAAGATTTTTTTTTAATCCTACGTTGTAATATATTTTTTTTCTTTCTCAAAATGAGGCCAAAGGGTAGAGTTCATGGAAAGGTGACGCAAAAAAATAAAAAGACATGGCGGGATTGGGCTGATGATACAATACAGGAAGTTAATCCCGTAAACAAAAACGAAAATTAAAATAAATAAATTGTGTTCCAGTTTTATCGAACTATTCTACACGTCTGCTCTTCGGGTATTGTTACTTAGACACACTGGAGTTAACGCCCTTGACTCTGACACTCTTTGAGTCCCGTGAATGCAGACAATTGTCGATGATGCAGTGTGCAAGGAAAATGGTTTGCAATGCAAACAAGCGCATGATGATGGCGCAATTATTGTGTCAGTGTTACTGAAAGCCAAAAATATGTAGTGATCTGAAGACAACTGTCAACGGTGTGTGGTTTGCGGGCTGAGAGAACTAACGCAAGGTGTCAACACCATTATGTTCATTATGTTTGTTACGGCTCAAGGAACGGGTGTGAGCCTAAATTGTAGTCAGACAATTCTTATGTGTGCGCGGAGCTAATGGATTGAACAGATCGAAAAGTAGTTCTTGACGTTTTAACCTTTGTGATGTGGCAGTCTCAATAAACTGTCACAAGTTTTTAGAAACGAATTGCAATCGCAAGGTTTATTTCAACTCAACGGATCATTTCAATTAAATCAAAGGAAATTATTTTTGTTTGCGAAGGGCAGATGAATACTATTTGTTTTAAAATGCTAAAATAATAAAAAAAATTAAAACCTGTTGGAGAAAACAGATTTTTTAGTGGGACACCTTTTTTTTTAAAACAATACAGTGGATTCCGCTTGATTGGGACACCGCTTAGTTGGGACAGCCGCTTATTTGGGACAAATCTCAAAGAAACCAAACCAAGAAGCCAATAGTAAATTAGTATGTTTAATTGGGACAGCCGCTTAATTGGGATAAAAAGCATCGGTCCCGATGTGTCCCAATTAAGCGGAATCGACTGTATTTCTACACTAGATAAGACTGATGTGTATAATCGGTGTGAGTAAATAAATGTTTAGAAGGACAATTAGACATGGCTTTTACCTGTAGATTCAGGTGTCAATATAACTGAGACTGTGTGTGTGTGTGTGTGTGTATGTGTGTCTTGTATAGAAATTATTCCTCTATCACTGTCATACATAAAAATACATAATTAGCACTGCATGTAACACACATACGCGCGCTGTCATCACTGATGGGTGTGTCGCCTCCCCGAGCGATTAACGACCACGCCCACCAATCCTTCAGTCAACACCTCCCCTCCTTCATTGACACCTATGGGCCCTCACCAGGCAACACCTGCATGACAGGCGCAGGTTCTCACATTTTGGAAGGACAGACCTCGTTTTCTTTTTTTTTTTTCATGACCTCCTTCTCCTTGATGTACGTGTTGTGCGTGTGTGTGTGTTTGTGTGTGTGAGTGTGTGTGTTTGTGTATGTGTGTGTGTTTGTGTGTGTGAGTGTGTGTGTTTGTGTGTGTGAAGCTCCTATAAGGATAAGACGAAATCTCCTAGATCCTATAAACCACTAATGGAACAGTTTTGATTATACCGCGATAGTGTAATGGCCATTGGAGGCAAAACGGGAGATATAGCGGGGACTTTTAGTCAAAACATTGTAACATCCATTGTTCCTCACCGGAGATCAAACCAGGGACCCTCAGGCCGAGAGTCAACCGCATGACCATCGGCCACCCCGTGGGGTAGGGCGATAGACAGAGTGTCGGGCCTTTTCTCGATTCCGATCAATGTCCCCCCCCTAACCCCCACCCAGCTCGCTAAATGGGTACACAACGATTTAATGAGGGGTGGGGGTGAGGGGAAATAAAACTTGGCTGGACCACTGCCATCGTCATATTTCGTGTAATTCCTTGGGCAGTGGCTGGACATTGTGCTAGCCACACTATCCCATTAAACAACCGTGGCCAAAGAAACGGATGAACTCTTTTTAATTAGAACCCGGTGGCCCATAGAGCTTTCCCCACCCCCACCCCTCCCTCCACCCTTCAGCTCAATTTTTGTTTTTTATTTTAATCTCCTTGGTGGGTCTGGAAGACTGGAAGTGATCTAAAGGTGAGAATTTATGGGGCAGGTGACTCCAGGGACGGAGTTCGAACACACACAGGGTGTTACGTTTGGCATGGGATGATGGGGGGGGGAGAGGGGGAAGGGGATTAGGGCAGCAAAAAATAGAAGAAAAAAAAAGTGAAAATAAGACTGGAATCCGCCACATTCAGCCACAACTCATGTTACATTTTGAATGTTACATTTTGAATGTTACATTTTGAATGTTACATTTTGAATGGTACAATTTGAATATTACATTTTGGAGGCTACATTTTAAATGGTAAATTTTGTAATGTTACATTTTGAATGGTACATTTTGAAAGTTGCATTTTGAATGTTACATTTTGAATGTTACATTTTGAATGTTTCTATTGCATAGGAGTAACAACTTGAATAGTTGAACTTGGCGTATAGGGGGAAATGGAAGCAATAATATTTTGATGAGAATTATGTAAATTTAACAATGCAGTGATCCTTGAGAGAAATGGGGGTGGGGGAGGGGTAGAATCAGAGCCGTCCTTACAATGGTTGGGGCGGGGGGGGTGGAGCATAGGTACACTTAGACACCCCTATATTTTGTGGCCCAGATCAATGGTACAATTGTAGACCCTTAGATTTTAACGCTGTTAAACCTGCCTGCTACAAATAGTGAGCCTCCTAATAATCTTTGAAAAATGGGGCCCCCCTTTCTGATAGCCCCCCCCGCCCACCCTATAGTAAAATCATTTTATCACGGTTCTCCTGACAGAATGCCCCACGCTGGGCGTTTTTTAAGAAATATAGGGAAACTCGAAGAATCCGCGACCAGTTTAACTACCAATAACAATAAGACAGGGTACTTGAGTCCACACCCGTACCTAGCTGACAACGTTCTAAAGTAGGTCAGTGGGCAGGACTTTTACTGGGTCACTGCAAATGTGATTCAGCAGAGTTCACTTCCGGTGGAGTAACTAGGGATGGACGGTGGGGTGGGTGTGGGGGGGGGGGTCAGGCTCCAAGGGGCCATTAGTTGGGCTTGATCATGTATTGGAGACGTTAAGTTGTTTACTGCTATCAGTAAAGCCGTTACTGCAGGTAGGAATACTCGGCAATCGCCTAGGGCCCCCGTCTAGAAGCCGTTCCTAATTAAATACGATGCTAAGAGGGCCTCCCCCCCCACTCCCGAGTCATACGTTTGCTCAAGGCCCCATACTATCTGGAAACGATTTCTGCGGTGTTTAACACACCGGTCGGAAGTACATAGACTCGCCTCCATCAAGTGAAACACACAGGTAACTCAAAACACAAGACAATTGTTTACTAAAAGCAATACCATCACACCTTCCATGACATTGTAATAACAAAACCACACATTTTTCTTTCCCCCCCCCCTCAACAACCTGATAAGAATAATGCACACACACACAAAACAAAACAATAACAAAATCACAAAGTCACATACAACTGTTAATCTCGTTCCCGCCCACCTGCGAAACATTCCGCAGGTATGTCCGACCTCAAAACACTTACCTGTCATTCATTATGACGTCAAAGTGTCAAATTAAAAAAAAAATAAAAACCCAGTAGAAAACTCAACTGCGTTAAATAACATGTACGGTGATAGAACTTTACCTCTGTTGTGTAATGCGACACTTCATACGTGAAAATTTGATCCACTTAATTGATCCTTGTCGAGTGGCTGTCATACGTATCGAATTTATTAATTTTTTTTTGTTTAATTATCAATCTCTGAGCGGTTAGATCTGTTTTACTGGATCAACTTGCTGTAAATATCAGACGCCGACATCGAGGAAACCGACTGTGTCTGCAGTCTGCACTATGGAGGGGCGGGCGGGGGGGGGGTAGGCTGCGTATGAGGACAGTCCCTTAAGTTTCTCGGTACTGCCTTATTGGCAACGATCACAACTCACGGCCTTGAATGGTTCCACCGCCCTTTTATTTCAGATACCTGTCAGAATTTTTCAAATGAGACGGACACCGGGCCCCAAAATGATTGGACCTATGCCCCCCCCCCCCAAACTGAGTCCAGAAAGATGGCAACCACCACCACCACCCGCACTCGTCCGCCTGTCCCAACAACCCGCAATACTGCAAAGACTGCAACTTAAAACGGACCCCCCGGGACACTTTCAAAGGCTGGCCCTGTTTACAAAGATATTCATGGTCACTGAACAGTCACTCCACCCCAGTCTATAATTTTTCAGTGACCTAATTAAATGGCCTGTTTAATTTTTAAGGGGAGGGGGGGTGGGTAGGGTAGCGGTGGTCCATTAAATGGCCTTCTTAACCCAGCTCTATACAAATGTGTGGCTGTATAAAAGTACGCAGCTTAATTCGATAAGCGAAAAATGGCATTAGATGGGTGTGTGCGTCTGTGGGTGGTGTGTGTGCTCGAGAGAGAGAGAGAGAGAGAGAGAGAGAGAGAGAGAGAGAGAGGTGGTGGGGAAAAAAAGGGATATGCAGACAGATATTGTGCTAAGAGAGAGAAAGATAGACAGAAGAGAAAGTACAAAGGGATCTACGTAGATTAGTGCAACACCAGATCAAAAGGGGGAAAAACACAACCGACAAGTCAAGCAGTAAAGAGACCTACACTAAGGGGACTGTACTGTGGTACATTTAGACCTACACTAAGGGACTGTACTGTAGTACAATTTTGGAGAAGTGTGACTGGGAATACTAAATAATTCAACGTCACTCAAACTAAAGGCTAGAAGTTGTTTTACCCTTCCCCCCCCCTTTTGTTCCCCAACCTACTCCCCCATCTCCTAATCAGGGTTGCCAACTTTTTCTCCGAGTTAATATCCAGAAATAGATCATAAATAGAAATGTGTAGATATATATTTTACAAAATAAGCCAATAATAATCAACAAAGAACTTGTCTCTGAAAGAGACGAAAAAAATCTTCTTTTACACATATAGTGTTTTCTTATTCATAGTCGGCTCAACAAGAAAGTTTGCATTTAAATGATTCAAGTTGGCACTTAATTTATTTTAGGTTGTTCTATTCAAATCTCTGTTGAGTACTGAGGCAATGGTCGTGCTCACACTTCAGGTTTAGCTAGTACTGAGGCAATGGTCGTACTCACACTTCAGGTTTAGCTAGTACTGAGGCAATGGTCGTGTTCACACTTCAGGTTTAGCCAGTACTGAGGCAATGGTCGTACTCACACGTCAGGTTTAGCCAGTACTGAGGCAATGGTCGTGCTCACACTTCAGGTTTAGCCAGTACTGAGGCAATGGTCGTACTCACACGTCAGGTTTAGCCAGTACTGAGGCAATGGTCGTACTCACACGTCAGGTTTAGCCAGTATTTTTAGAACATTATCCCTGTTGTTTTTTTTACCGGTTAATCTTTTTCTGTGCGTCTGTCTTTGCGTACATGTTACCCATCCATCCATAGATCTTTCTTCTTTCTTCTTTCTTTGGCCCTGCAGCCCACTTAGGGCCCTGGCCTGCCACATCCATCCATAGTTGCATCCATTTACATACGTGTATCTATCCACAAATCCATGCAGGCATTTTATTGATGAGACGATTGATCAGAGAAAGTGATTGGAAATATATGAAAACTTGTATTTTCATCAGGTTAAACGCAAAATATCCTAATTAAACGCCACAATATCCTAATTAAACGCACAGTATCCTAATTAAACACATCATGTTACTATAATAAACGAAGTGTAAGTGAAACATATAAGAGAGTGAGAAAGAGAGAGAGAGAGAGAAAAAGAGGGAGAGAGAGGGAGAGAGAGAAAGAGGGAGAGAGAGAGGGTGAGAGAGAGGTAGAGAGAGAGGGGAGAGAGGGGGAGAGAGAAAGAGAGAGAGAAAGAGAGAGAAAGAGCGAGAGAGGGGGAGAGATGGGGAGAAAGAGAGAGAGAAAGAGCGAGAGAGGGAGAGAGATGGGGAGAAAGAGAGAGAGAAAGAGAGAAAGGGAGAGAGAGTGAGAGAGAGAGAGGGAGAGAGAGAGGAAGAGAGAGAGAGAGAGAGGGAGAGAGAGAGAGTGGGGGGAGAAAGAGAGAGAGAGGGAGAGAGAGAGAGGGGGGGAGAGAGAGAGGGGGGGGGGAGAGAGAGAGGGGAACTCTCACTCAAAGTGTAAGAAATAGAAAACACACACACACTATTGATGTACACATGCTAGAAATAGACCTGGGGTGTGGAAAAACGGGGGGTGGGGGTGGGGGGGGGGGAGGGCGCTTCTCTTTACAAACTAAACATTTGGACCAATCATAGACTTGTTTGACAAATAAATAAATGACGTAAAATAATATTATGGCATTTAAAAAAACTCCGCACGTTTTGAAGATTAAAAATAAAATTTGAACAAATCACATGACCTACTTTGATTTATATAGTACACACTGATTACACTTTAAACACACACACACACACACACACGCACACAAACACTGATTACACTTTAAACACACACACACTGATTACACTTTAAACACACACACATACTGATTACACTCTAAACACACACACACACACACACACACACACTGATTACGCTTTAAACACACAAATACAAACAATAAAATGCTGGACGAAAGTTATTGGTTTTAAAAAAAAAGTCTTTTTGGGGGAGATTAACAAAATTAATTACGACCTGATGGTACAGGACGAATTATCGCTACAGTGACTGATAGCCGTGGGGCGGGGGGGGGGTGGTTGCTGTCGACATGAGGGTCCTGGGTTCAATCCTCGGATAATTTGTCAAGGTCATGGTAAAAGTTGGACGAAGTTTCCTCAAGTCCATCCACCTTTAAATGGCTACCTGACATTTACTCAGGGGAGATAATCCCTTCACGTAACGTTGTTACAGCAACAGATTAACTCAACTCTTAATCCGCCCCTGTAACTTTTCATTTTCTTCTATATTATTTTTTTTTGTGTAGACTATTGTAGACTAAGGTTGGTAGCTAAACCTAGGCCAGGGGTCGGCTACCTTTTGAGACGGAAGAGCCAAAAAGTTATAATTTACAATTTTCTCAGTTTTTTAAAGAGCCACTAAAATTGCTGTTTCAATATTATGGTATTTGATTAGTATTAGGTATATAAGATAATATAATTATTATTATTTGCGCATGGAACTGGAAGGCCGCAATTTGACATGGAAAGAGCCGCAACTTGACATCGGAAGAGCCGCATGCGGCTCGCGAGCCGTAGGTTGCCGACCCCTGCCCTAGGCCATGGCATATGTACATGTATATTTTAAGGTCATTGCCAAATACTCATTTGGAGAAGGGGGAGGCTAAGTAGGTACATTTCCGAATCATGGGCCCGATTAGTGTATGAAATTGGGGGTCCCTGACCAGTGGTCATATTGCCCCTTACATGACATATTTACTTCAACTGAGGCACCCTTAGTAGTTGGGGGGGGGGAAGCCGATTGGTTAGCCGCTCATTGAAAACGCCTCTGAATACAGACACCGACAACTGGAGAGATGTAATATGAGAAGATACAATAGATTGATGATAAACATACAGAATCGGAGATGAATAGATGCAGATGATATAGATACTGACAGACAGACAGGGAGACAGATATATAGACAGACGGACGGATGGACGGACATTCAGACAGACAGACAGATAGATAGATAGATAGATAGATAGATAGATAGATAGATAGATAGATAGATAGATAGATAGATAGATAGATAGATAGATAGATAGATAGATAGATAGATAGATAGATAGGTAGATGGATGGATGGATGGATGGATGGATGGGTGGGTGGGTGGGTGGGTGGATGGATGGATGGATGGATGGATGGATGGATGGATGGATGGATGGATGGATGGATAGATAGATAGATAGATAGATAGATAGATAGATAGATAGATAGATAGATAGATAGATAGATAGATAGATAGATAGATAGATAGATAGATAGATAGATAGACAATTCCTGGTGATATTTCGTAACTTTAACTGGGTGTTAAAGTGACCTTGTGACAGTCATTCATTGGAAAAAAATCGTTCCGCTTCCAAGACTTCTGTACTCGGTTGTGGACGGATGGGTGGAGAGGGGGGGAGGGGAGCACGACACTCTTTAAGGGGGGGGGAGAGGAAAGGTGCGCTTTCTTATAAACGACACATTGTACGGAATGTCAGTGCATCAGTTTGACGACAGATGACAATGTGTGTGCGGGCCATGTAATGCCAATGTCTCCTAGTCGGCGTACCTCTTGTCACTGACAATGTCACACGGTGTTGTGAACTCGACACGGTGTAGTAATGTATCTTTTCTGCAACTTAAAAATAAAAAAAAAAACATCTCCAGTTTCTGGTTAGTTTGTACATAGCTGCATTCCATCAGTCCGCCAAGCACGGCTGCACTTTGTTGTGTACATTTAATACATATGTTGCCAACTTTTAAATTTCGAGAAAACGTAGTGATAGTTTAACGAATTCTGGCATGACTTAATTAATTAATGAGACTTCATGAGATTATGCACACACACACACACACCGAGTTCCGCCGATGGGGGGGGGGGGCAAATGCCTAGGTGCCCGGCGAGTTTTAGGGGACCCGGACTGAGCTGGCTAATCAACTTTTGAAAAAAAATATTATTATCAGCACGGGGAGGCCCGTGACAGCCATGCCCAGGGGCCAGAAATTTCTGTCGGTGGGCCTGCACACACACACACACACACACACACACGTATAAGCACACTTTAGCACACATAGATGGGAAGAATTAAAGTTGGGCTCACAATGCCAGCACCCTCAGCCTTGTTATTTTTACTGTCTTAGGTAAACTCAACTAATTGCATATTAAGCTTTTTACAAGCAGATTAATTACATCCAATGGAAAGCACCAAATGAGACGCGGAAACCCGCCGGTCCTGGCTACACCTTTGAGAGGGGGGTGTGTCCTGTCTTATCACAGCTCGTCACGGGCACGGGCCTTTGTGAGCAGACACCAGGCCCCAGTCATGCGTCTTTTTTGGATTTGAACCAGTAACCTGTACCACTCCACCTAACTCAGCAGCCTGGATTCCACCGAGTAACCCAATAATAACTTGTTAATCGCATAACATAACACTCTCTATGACTCACTCTCTCAACGGGTGTGAATATCTCTTATGTAAAAATGTGTTATCCTTTCAGAAGACCAATTAGCGTTAAGAAAGAGAAATAAATATTTGGACGAGCGGAACATGCACACACACACGTACACACACACACACACACACACGCACACACACACACACACACGCACACACCAAAAAAAAATTAAACCAGAAAATCCGACAATGTCACGCGCCAGACCAGTCATTCATTGAATAAAAATTAAAAAAATAAATATTTAAATGTTTTTATGTCTGCTGCTTCGTACCAGGCGGCGATGTCGTCTGCTGCTAGACGCCTTTTCTGTATGACGCCTGCTTGCTAAACCTACCTGGTTATTCAAGTCAATATTGCACTGTCCCCCTCAAAAAAACAATCTTTACCTGTGTCATCGATATGTTGTCTGTTCGTATTGATACACGCATGGCGTTAACGTGAACTATACGGGCAGTAGCGTACCCAATAGAGATGGGGGGGGGTGGGTGGGGGTGGAGGAGTCAGTATCTGTCAAACTCGGGTAAATAGTACCCAAGAACTATAGACAGATAGATAGATAGATAGATAGATAGATAGATAGATAGATAGATAGATAGATAGATAGATAGATAGATAGATAGATAGATAGATAGATAGATAGATAGATAGATAGATAGATAGATAGATAGATAGATAGATCTTTTAAACTTTTTAAAAGACTTTAAAGATCGCTTTAGTTAAAATGTACTAACAAAAAAAGTGAATAATGTAATTCTTTAGTCAAAAGGTTCTGAAGGTTATGCCAGAAAAATATTTTTCACAAATGATTTTGACGCAATAGAGTTGTGAGAGCCAATATGGATGAGCTGATATAGCGATACATAGAGTTTGGCAGAGAAAGTGTGTAAATTATCTTGTGCTCACTTTGAAATAACAGCCCCCCCCAGAAGAGTAAGTAAGTAAAGTAAAGAAAAGTTCCCTTAACCCTAACGGGTCATCGGGGCAGATGAAGTGTAGAATTCATCTGTTTCTATAACCGCGGCATATGAAGGGGTTGTGTGATTAGCACAACGCCCAGCCGCCTTTACTTCCCCCAACTTAAAGTCAGGTACCCATTTAAAGTTGGGCGGACTTGTGGGACGACTTTGAAACACATTTGACCTGGAAAATTTCCACATGGTTCTCACCGAGGATCGAATCCAGGACTCTCAGGTCGACAGTCGAGTATCTACACCACTCGGCCACCCATCCCACCCACCCCCAGAAGAGCTTTTTTTTATTCTACGCCCTCCCCCCCCCCCCAGTAAAACTGGACACTGATAAACTATGACAGCTGTGGGCCTACTGACCCCCCCCCCCTCCCTCAAAATTTACTGCAAAATTAATTTTAAAAAAAAGCGATTTCGAAGGATGGCCTATGGCAATGACAAAATGCTCGGGCTACTGTAACACCCACCCCCCACCCAGCCACCCACCCACTTGCTGCTGTCCTATCAAAAGGTTCCAATAAATTAACATCTTCTATGATATCCATAGAACCCCAACGGCTATAGCCCTGAAGAAGAGACACATCCACTTTAAAGAAATGACCTTAAAAATTTTCTCATTTAGTTGTCAAATAAATTTCATTCAGTAGGTAGGTACCTGAAACGTTTTAAGCCAAACCAACCTAATCCACATTTTTTTGGGTTAGCCTACTACAGCTCTTAACGCTTCATATAGTGAAGTAAGTTAAGATCTCTAACCCCTGGGGGGGGGGGGGGAATAGGAGGGGGAGTTGGGGGGGGGTATTATTTAGGGGAAGTGAAATGTTTCTGTAGCCACGGCGTGATAAGACTAGTGTTGTTTTAGTCCCAGGTCATATTTTAGTTTCAGTTTTTATTTCGTTTTTTCTGTAATAATTTCAGTTTTCGTCTAGTTTTAGTCTTGCTGCTTATTTTAGTTTTAGTTTAGTTCTCGTTGACGAAAAGTCAACATTTTCGTCAACGAAGGTTTTAGTTTTAGTTTTCGTCAACGAAAACAACACTAGATAAGAGTGTAGTGTGACTAGCTCATCGCCCCAAATGCTGCACGTATTTATCAATTTTTAACGTTTGAAGAATTTTCAGCCACACTAGCTTAACCTAAGATGTGGTTTCAGCTAGTCTGGCTTGAAACGCTTCATATATCCCTTTTTTTCTGGAAGCAATTATGGCCGTCCTATCAGGATCAAGTGTTTATCTCTGGACTCCAAATCGAACTATTGGTTTATTAATTTTTTTTTACCGAAGCCCATTGTATAAACCCCTGTAAACCCGAGGGTTCAGTAGCCTCACGAGGCACCATGCAGGGCGTGTGCACTTTCTCTGTAGCCTGCGCAGCGCCTCCCCCCATCCTCAAAGCCTAAGCTCCACCACGCCACTGATTCAACCTTGAGTTAATCAGTTTATTTATTATTCAGTGCATGATCTATTGGACGTCTCGCGGCTCATTGTACATTCAGAAAATTCGAACAAGAGAAGAAAGAAAGGGGGGGGGGGAGGATATTCAAATAAATCAATGTTATTTTTAGATGAACCTTTTTTTTTTTTACCTTTCAGAGGCGGGTCTTAAGAGCATCGTTGAGTATCATATATCAGTGCCGAACCTAGTGATTTGGGGGACCTGGGGGGGGGGGCTTGGTTACTTTTGGGACCCTGGGGGGCTTGGCTACTTTTGGGGCCCTGGGGGCTTGGCTACTTTTGGGGCCCCTTGCATTTTTTACATTCGACACCATGACTTGATATAATGTACTTGATACTTAATATAAAAAATAATTTTGGGGCCCCCCCTCAAGCTGGGGGGGACTTTCTAATTTTGACCCCTCTCCCCTACCATAGGTACGCCTCTGTCATATATATATATATATATGGAGAGGGGGGGAAGGCGTAACTGTTTATATACCACGTCATCAGTCTCGTTCCACATGACGCATTTCACAGTCATCTGCCCCTGGACACTGGGACTGGAAAGTGGGAGGAAGCGAGGGAGGGAGGCTGATATCTCATGTCGCTCCCAACGTGTCCGTCCTTAGCAGTACTTTGAATGATCGGGGCCTATGAGGGGCTTAGAGTGACTATCAAATGTGG
Organism: Bulinus truncatus; assembly: GCA_021962125.1. Lineage (NCBI taxonomy): Eukaryota > Metazoa > Mollusca > Gastropoda > Planorbidae > Bulinus > Bulinus truncatus. Next base: position 5,944,228 of record JAGDYQ010000010.1, on the reverse strand, counting down.
GGGCCTAAGACGACTGTCAAATGCAGGGCCTATGGCAATCATCAAATGCAGGGCCTATGACAATCATCCAATGCAGGGCCTATGACAATCATCAAATGCAGGGCCTATGACAATCATCAAATGCAGGGCCTATGACAATCATCCAATGCAGGGCCTATGGCAATCATCAAATGCAGGGCCTATGGCAATCATCAAATGCAGGGCCTATGACAATCATCAAATGCAGGGCCTATGACAATCATCAAATGCAGGGCCTATGACAATCATCAAATGCAGGGCCAATGACAATCATCCAATGCAGGGCCTATGGCAATCATCAAATGCAGAGCCTATGAAAATCATCAAATGCAGGGCCTATGACAATCATCAAATGCAGGGCCTATGACAATCATCCAATGCAGGGCCTATGACAATCATACAATGCAGGGCCTATGACAATCATAAAATGCAGGGCCTATGACAATCATCCAATTCAGGGCCTATGACAATCATCAAATGCAGGGCCTATGACAATCATCAAATGCAGGACCTATGACAATCATAAAATGCAGGGCCTATGACAATCATAAAATGCAGGGCCTATGACAATCATCAAATGCAGGGCCTATGACAATCATCCAATGCAGGGCCTATGGCAATCATCAAATGCAGGGCCTATGACAATCATCAAATGCAGGGCCTATGACAATCATAAAATGCAGGGCCTATGACAATCATAAAATGCAGGGCCTATGACAATCATAAAATGCAGGGCCTATGACAATCATAAAATGCAGGGCCTATGACAATCATCAAATGCAGGGCCTATTGTGACTGTCAAATGTGGGGGCCTAAGATTTCAGTTGTAGATAATAGTGAAATTTTCTCATCTATCTTACTATACAAATCCCTTTCTTTTTTTAGTACTAGTGATAACAAAAATCATATATCGTTTGTTATTTTTGTGAAAATCGGCACTTAATATTCAATGTTTTATTGCATCTATGACTTTATTATTTTTTTTGTATTTTTGTTGCATGCTAATCCGTGACAAGGAGAGCACACTACCAAGAGTACAACAGGTCTTCCCTGATAACCTCTGGATTAAAAAGTTAAACCGGGGGATTATTTTTTTGGAGTTCATCGTGTCGTAGGGAAGGTAACGAAACAAAAGAACATAGCTTTAAATAAATATCAATTTAAGATATTGATTGAAAAGAAAAATACGAAAAGATAATAATCAGATATTCTCGAGGACTTTGTACTTGGTTTTTCAGATGTTTTTTTTTTCTTTTTCTTGTGAAGGAAATGTACTAAACTTTGTGTTTTGATTAATAATTATTGAGAATTTATTTATCTGGCCATTTTAATGATGGAGTTATATTTTATGTATAATACGTTGTGTCTGTTGGTGGTTGTTGATTGCTGATAGACCAGTTTGAATTTAACCAGGTTACGCAGTGGGGGGGGGGGGCAAAGACGTTCCAAAGGAAAGATGAGAATAGGCGGGTGCCTGGGGTTTGAGGGATTCACTGATGGGACGTTAATTTTGTCAAGCACAAGGAAAAGGCGATTGGAGCCAGAGGCGTATCTAGGGTCGGGGAGGGGGGGTCCAAAATCGAAATTCCATGGGAGGCCCCAGCTTGTGGGAAGCCCCCCAATTTTTTTAATATTAAGTGCATTATCTCATGTCATGATGTCAAAATGCAGGGCCCCCCAAAGATTACAAGCCCCCTGGGCCCCCAAATCCCTAGGTTCGGCACTGATTGGATCTATATACTGGATTTAATCTGCAAATCTCTGCTCCACGCCCCCCCTCCCCCTCCCCAAATAAAACTCACGATGAATGTGTATGATACTCTCACACAGTGGCGTACCTGGGGAAGGGGGCTGTGGGTGAGGTCCGCACCGGGCGGCACTTTTTATTACTTTTTAGGGGGGGGGGCGGCAAAAATGTATAGATTAAATTGAAATACCTAAATGAGAGGGCGGCAAAAATGTATAGATTAAATTGAAATACCTAAATGAGAGGGCGGCAAAATCGTCTTCCGCCCTGGGCGGCCGATACCCACGCTACGCCACTGCTCCCACACCCCCCTTACCGTGCACTGCACCCTCCCATAAGGATGTCTAGAATCTAGAACACCAGTTCGAAGAAGTCCACCGCTAGTGACTGAAATGTTGTAAACATATTTCCAAAGCTACATGCACTTTCCCTCAAGATGACATACCGATCAATGTTTAGAGAAAATGAATAGGTTCAATATGTTTTTATAAGTCTAATCAATGAACTTTATAAAGAATTTAAATCATTGCCTGAGATGCCCTGTCTATTGGACACATTAATCCCCCCTCACCCCCCCCCCCATGTTCTTCACCCCACCCCCCTCCTCCTCCGAATATAATCAATTTACTTTCAGCCCAAATTTTTGATCAATTCACGAACATATAAAAACATATCTACTGACACCTGTAATAACTTGGACACGTATTAGTTTTACTTTCCCTCCTTCCTACAGGGGGCATTGGAACCCCCCCCCCCCCCCCCCCACTCCGTTTTTTTTAATCAGCTTGAATCCCATGTTTACATTTTTTGATGAATTGCAGAAGTAGTCGGATCAAATTATATAGATAGGTGGCTAAAGCCCTGACATGTTAAACTTACATTTTAATGAACTTAAGACACGGAAGTAGTTTATACCAGTCGAACCGCAGCGCATATCTGGAGGTATGTATTGCATAATATGAATTACATTGTATTGCTTACATATAGCGGTATATTGTTTACTTTTACTGCTTTCCCTGTCTGCATTTACTCTGCTGACTATATTGCAACGATTAGTTTACTTAGAAGTGTTAAGTACCCACGATGAAAAATGGCAAAGAAATATACGGCGATGCACAGTTGGGTAATGTGTAAACACAGTTGGCAGTATGAACCCAGTGGTTAGTAGGCACACAGTAGGAAGTAGGCACACAGTAGGTATGAGCTACACGGCAGGGATACGGTAAGAACACAGTAGGCAGTAGGAGCGCAGTACGAAGTATGCACCCAGTGGAAAGTAGGCAACCAGTGGAAAGTAGGAAACCAGTGGAAATTAGGCAACCAGTGGAAAGTATGCACCCAGTGGAAATTAGGCAACCAGTGGAAAGTAGGCAACCAGTGGAAATAAGGCAACCAGTGAAAAGTAGGCAACCATTGGAATGTAGGCAACCAGTGGAAAGTAGGCAACCAGTGGAAAGCAGGCAACCAGTGGAAATTAGGCAACCAGTGGAAAGTAGGCAACCAGTGGAATATAGGCAACCATTGGAATGTAGGCAACCAGTGGAAAGTAGGCAAACAGTGGAAATTAGGTAACCAGTGGAAATTAGGAAACTTGTGGAAATTAGGCACACAGTGGAAAGTAGGCAACCAGTGGAAGGTAGGCAACCAGTGGAAAGTATGCACCCAGTGGAAATTAGGCAACCAGTGGAAAGTAGGCACACAGTGGAAAGTAGGCACACAGTGGAAAGTAGGAAACCAGTGGAAAGTAGGAAACCAGTGGAAAGTAGGCACACAGATGTCCCCGGACACGAGCAGGGCCAGCGCCAGATATTCCGATTCCCGGATCAACGACTACATATTTGCAGAGGCGTTCAAACAAATATTAAGACGAGGCGATTAAATAGGATCCCCGCACCCAATGACAAATGGGCACCCTCTTTAATGTATATATTTCAAATCAGTTTAAGTGGCCGCTACTGTTAATTTTGCATAGTGCCCTCAAATATCTATGAAAGTCTCTGCCCGGGGCCCTCAAATATCTATGAAAGTATCTGCCTGGGGCCCTCAAAGATCTATGAAAGTCTCTGCCCGGGGGCCTCAAATATCTATGAAAGTATCTGCCTGGGGCCCTCAAATATCTATGAAAGTCTCTAACTATGGCCCTCAAATATCTATGAAAGTCTCTGGCCGGGGCCCTCAAATATCTATGAAAGTCTCTGCCTGGGGCCCTCAAATATCTATGAAAGTCTCTGCCTGGGGCCCTCAAATATCTATGAAAGTCTCTGCCTGGGGCCCTCAAATATCTATGAAAGTCTCTGCCTGGGGCCCTCAAATATCTATGAAAGTCTCTGCCTGGGGCCCTCAAATATCTATGAAAGTCTCTGCCTGGGGCCCTCAAATATCTATGAAAGTCTCTGCCTGGGGCCCTCAAATATCTATGAAAGTCTCTGCCTGGGGCCCTCAAATATCTATGAAAGTCTCTAACTATGGCCCTCAAATATCTATGAAAGTATCTGCCTGCGGCCCTCAAATATCTATGAAAGTTTCTAACTATGGCCCTCCACTATCTATGAAAGTGTGTGCCTGTGGCCCAGCATATGACACTCGCCCCCCCCCCCCATGTCGGATTACTTCTTATGTCGCCTCTACTTAAATACGTGACAGAAAAAAAATAATAGTGACCAAGCAAAATTCGAAATCATGTTCAAAATATAACAATAGCAGGATTATTCCCCCCTCCCCCCAACCCCAATCTTCTTGTTTCACAATTGTTGAATAAATGACAATGTTGCATAATTCAACACACACACACACACACACACACACCAAACACAGATGCAATAAAAAATGCTGACACATTAATCAAAGATGACAGATACTTGCCTAGAACAGAACATTTTTGTCAACACAGGGTTGACCACACCCATAGACAGGTATTTCAATGATCCAACGTCTGAATGTTGGTTTTTTTTTTGTCAGTATGTGAGTGTATGTGTGTTTGTGGGGGGGAGGGGGTATTTTCGGGAGTGGGGAGGGGTAGGGGGTGGGGTAAGTAGGACCAGGTGAGATGCGTATTGTTTTAGTAAACAAATAAACCAAAATGTCAGAATAAGCCAATAAGCCAGAACAATTCAGGGGTGGATACATTCTGGGGGGGGGGGGCGAAGGACCAGACATACTGCATTTTGGGGGTAAGTCCCAAAGCAATGGCGTATAGGCAATGGGGGAGTGTTAGGATGAGGGCGAGATGGATGGAGGGTGGGTGGGGTGATAGTAGCAGTGGCGTAATGAGGGGGCAAGGGGGGGTCATCATGCCCCGGGCGCTACTCACAGAGGGGCACTAAATTGTATATTTTACATATAATATTATATGGTTTTTGTATTAAGGGGGGGCACTAAAAAGGTATTGTGCCCCAGGAGCGATTTAAGCTCGCCACTACGCCACAGGGGGTAGGGAGTTCAGCCTCTGATGCTACATTGAAAATAATTTCCATTGGAACTAAAAAAAAAAAGAATAAATAGAACATTTGGAAAAGTCTTGAAACATAAACACCATTTCAATATGTTCTATTTAGTTTTGTAAAAAATGGGACAATGGAAGGGGGGGAGATCGAGAATCGGTGGCCCCACCCCCACCCCACAGCAGGAGGGCAGATATCAACGGACCGCCACTGTGTCATAGTTACCTAAACTTAACTTAGTTCATGGTCTCACCACCTGAGCCTATAGAATGAACCTTTTTTTTTAAAAAAAAATATATATGTCTAAAATCAACACACACACACACACACTCGCATACACACATGTTTTGTCTATTAAGTAAATAAATGTTAGAACAAAACGTGACGTCAGATTTGTGACATCACAGGGGGGGTGTCTACGTGACGTGTGAACGTCATATATCATTTCGTATGTTTATTTCTGTCACACAGTGAGGCATGTTGGATAGAGACGATGGGAGGGAAGGGGGAAGGGGGGGGGAAGGGGGTGTACTGGAACGTTTTTATTGTTTGAACGATTTTTACCCCGACTATATTTTTTAGCTTTCCTTCATTACGCAGCTTGTGAAGACGTTAAAATTAAACCAGATTGCGTGTTTAGTGCATTTTAACTGATAGCAGGTAGAGAGAAAGAGAGAGAGAGAGAGAGAGAGAGAGAGAGAGAGAGTGTGTGTGTCAGAGGTGTGCGGATCTTGAAATTTAGCGTCCGCGTCCGTCCGCGGATTTCTATCAATGATCCGCGTCCGCGTCCGTGTCCGCAGAATCTTACAACATTGGTCTGCGGACCAGTCCGCGCGTCCGCATAGCTGAAATTTAGCTGTTTAAATGACTTGACATTTTTTTTATGGTAACGCTAAAGAAGATCCGCGTCAGTCCGCGAGTCCGCAACTTAACCATACAATGCGTCCGCTGTCAGTCCGCGGATTCGGAAAAGTCTGCGGATCTGCGTCCGCAAGCGGACGCGTCCGCTGACCACTCATCTCTGGTGTGTGTGTGTGTGTGTGTGTGTGTTTGTGTGTGTGAGAGAGAGAGAGAGAAAACGGCTTTTTTGTTAATGAGGATGCACCGACACGGACACAGCTAGCTACCCTGAGGCCCCCATGACAAACGACTATTCCCCCCACCCCCTCACTCCTCCTCACCCCCCTACTGCATTTCCCCAAATTCAGTAAAAAAAAAAATTTGAAAACACACACATACTTATGAAGAATTTTTTTTTTTTACACTCGGCTTCTTTGCCCCGGATCCCCAGAATTTCTCTCTGCAACCCGGCCTTTGGGGCAAAGTCGGCCCACAAGTCCACCCAGATTTAAATGGGTACCTGACTTGGAGAAAGTAAAGGCGGCTGGGCGTTGTGCTAACCACACAATCCCCTCATATGCCAAGGTTAGAAGAGAAACAGATGCATTCTTCACTTCATCTGCCCCGATGGCCTTGTAGGGCTAAGGAAACTTTACTTTTTACCCGGCCTTTATGTGAAGAGTTATCTCCTGCGTGTATCTTCTCCAGTGGGCTCTGAAAATGCCACTGCTAAAATGGTGACCCCCCCCCCCCATTAGATGTGTTTTTTATTGTTTTGTTTGTTTTTTTTTAAAACAGTTTCAGCGGTTAAATAGACTGACTGTCTGAGCCAAATCACCTTCCCCTCAAACCCCTTTTCCTTACTTTGGATGACTTAATTGGGTTCGAGAACAGTGTGATCTGCCCTTGGGTCAAGTTTCACGACCAAACATTCCTAAAGAAAAGTGAACTCCCTTACTGATCCCTCCCCCCTCCCCTCCCCCCCCCCCCCCCCAAACAACTCCTAATCGTTTGCGACGATGTCATTTAAAAAAGAAAACTTTCACTTCTTCTCTCCCCTCCTTTCTTTCATTTTCTCTCTCTTTTGCTTCCACCCCCCACTCACCCCCCCCTCCCAATCCTTCTAACTGTCTACACATCACTATATTTCTCTCTCTCCCTCCCTCTCCCTCTCTCTCTCTCTCTTACTCCTCGGCCCTCCTCATTTACCTGTCTATCCACCACTATCTATATCTATCACCACACACAGACTACCCCCAACCCTTCTAAGTGACGCTGCACATGACGGGTAAATACTAAACAGCACGGAGGTGAGCGGTGTACATACGGGATCAATAGCAGAAATCGTGGATTAGATGACAGATACACCGTTATACATAGCAATAGGCCGGCATAGAAGCAAGCCCACCTCTTCCCCCCCTCCCCTCCCATACACCCCACCCAGCACCCCCACCCCTTTTCTTTTTTTTCAACCCGTGGACGGAATAGAAATGAACCCACGGGTTTGCAATAGTTGATGTCATCGTTGTTTGGTTGTGTGTGTGTGTGTGTGTGTGTGTGTGTGTGTTTGTACGCGAATGAATTCTTCGTCGGTTTGACTCTTCCCCACCACCTCCCACACACACACTCACACACAAAACGGTGTCGTCTGCTATGCTCCTCTTCAAGTTCCGTTGACATTTTTGCAAACAATTGTTCAGCAGATTCCATCGTTGTGCGGATCTCGTGGGTTTTTTTTTTTTGGTTTCCCCTCCCCCCCCCCTTTTTTTCTTTTCCCCCAAATTCTCGAGGTGATTGTCGTCGAAAAATTACTCTCCAAGGAAAACATTAGCGTCAAATTGGCGGGAACGTTTGTTGGCAGACCAAAAGTGAATGGCGTCAAGTTGGTTTTATTTTTTTTTTTGTTTTGTTTTTTTAAATACATATTTTACAGTCAATAATGTTTTGGATTTTGTAGTAAATTCTTGTAATTGTTTGTTTTTAAAGGAAGGCATACCATATCTTAAAGAGGCGTCTTCAGCTCAATAGAAACTTTTTTGCGAATACATATACTAGGTTGCTGGTATAAAAATGTCCAAGTAGGCATCACGAGGGTGCCACTATATTTTAAGGGCAGCGTGGCCAGTAACCGGATGGGCCCTTGAGTTATGTAGGCAGACCCCCTCCAGCAGTAGTGTCACTTCCAGATTTGAGGCCCCGCACACAAATATTGTTTGGAGTGTGTGGAGGGCCTAAATAAAAAGGGATAATGTTGTCTGTGCGTGTGGTGGTGGTGGTGGTGGTGGGAAGGGTAGGTCAACCCAAGTGCTACTCATAAAACTAACTGGAACGAAACTATATTTCAGGTAAATGGTAAATTAAAGTGTCCAGAAATTAATTGGGGTAACAAATTTAAAATCTAAATGCTTCAATTAATTAGCTCTGTCGTCTGCTGTAGAATGAACTTTGAGAACCTTTAGTTTGACCTTGGGGGGGGGGGGGGCGGGCTTAAAGACTTGGTGGCGCCCATCTCCACTCCAAGTCAGCGGCGAATGTTTTTGGCTTTACCAGGGATAGAACACTGTACCATTTGCATGTGAGTCAAGTTCACTATCGACTTCGCTTATCCAGCCGATAAAATCTTTTGAAACGTTTTTATTTTTAAAAAATGTATCTAATTTTAAAGTGTTGCAGCGTTAATTACTTGCTATTTCAAAGTATATTTCTTCAAAATGTTTGTGTTGACAACGCTTTATTTGACGCCCACGTTCTGTGATTCACGATTTACTTACACCTCATAGTCTATGTATCGTATTCTATATATATATTTAAGGACTCTAGGGGGAAAGCACACTTTCGGGCCCTAAGCAAAAATAGCCTACCGAATACACAACTCTTAAGTAGCAACCGGTTAATGGTCAACAAGGATCATAACAAAGCAGTCCCAGGCCCGTAGCCAGGTCAAAGTAAGCAGGAAGGCACCAATACCCAGCAAGGGGGCACCTTTATTTTTTCCTCTTTTTCTTCTTTTTTAAGTGGGGGGGTGCACTCCACACCTAGCGGGGGGAGGGAGGGGTGCACGCCCCCCAGTGCCCTCTTGGCTACGGGGCTGAGCAGTCCCCTTTGAAGGAAAGGTGGCAGCGGCGTAGCGTGGGTATCGGCCGCCCAGGGCGGAAGACGATTTTGCCGCCCTCTCATTTAGGTATTTCAATTTAATCTATACATTTTTGCCGCCCCCCCCCCCCAAAAAAAAGTAATAAAAAGTGCCGCCCGGTGCGGACCGCACCCACAGCCCCCCCCCTAGGTACGCCACTGAAAGGGGGTGGGGGAATTCGCCGTTTGTCTATATATTGCTCGGGTGTGAGCTATACGGCATTAGAAAATATTTATATATACAATATACATAGCTCATTGAAGCGATAACGACGTCTTATAATCATTTCCATGACAAAGTATTTAATTAAAATTTTAAAAAAAATTTAAAATCGATAAGGAATGACTTGTGATTGTTTACTTTGAATTAAGATCTAGATTAGCTCGTCATGCCGATTTCTTTTTTAAAGTTTGATTGTTTATTTGTTTGTTTTTAAAACAGGATGCTATTGCTAATGTCTGCGTTCAAGGGAAATAATGCTGTAATCGTTTATGTTTTGTTTTTCAAACAAATTAAAAGAAGAGTGTCTACCAACATACGGATATGTTTAACAAATATAAAGCTGTAAAAAATGTAATTTGTATTACGTAATAATTTCTAAAGATGTATACATTTAAAATAATAACAAATACAATTTTCAAATATAAAAATAAATATTTCATGCGCACCTTAAATGATATACAAAAATAAAAGTACAACTAGAATTGTCTCAGTTTTTTCAACTAGTTGCAATCCATAGTATCAAAAATTTGAGTCGGAGTGTATCACAAAATATTTGGCCGTGATATTTTGAGAACTCTCCTTCCTGGTCTGAAGGACATACCATGATCCTCAGAGGATGGATCATAGGGGATCTTTAGTCATGAAAAAAAAACATTACTTGCGAGGGTGTTGGTACTGTGGTCAGTGAGGACAATCCGAGACCACAGTATTCACAGCTGGCGGTGGTGACGGATGTGGTCGGCACACAACACCCTTCCACTCCGTCCCACTCAAGCACACCTGCGCAGCCTGCCATTTCGGGCTGAGGGTACAGGCACACTACACCCTCCCCTCTGTCCGAGGGGCAGGAAAAACTCCTTTCCTTGCCATTCTGGTCTGGCCAGTTTGGGCAAGGATTAAAACCCATCTTTCTGCCATCCCTGCAGATGATAGCGGGCACACTCACCCCGCCGCTCTGTAGGCATGGCAGACGTGCATCAGCGCCGCCAGCAATGCTGGTGTGGTAGGCACACTACACCCTACCATGCTGGCAATGGCGGCGTTAAAAAAAAAATAAAAAAAAAAATAAAAAAAAAATTGAAAAAAAAAAAAGATAAAAGATCGCCCGCCATCAATTATTAAATTAATGATAAACATTGTTAATCAAATAGAATTCTATAATGACGGGATTCTATGGCTCCTTTATTGTGTGATCTTAGACACTATGATACAATTGCTCTGGTCATACATGACATTTATCATCCAATGAATGCTTATTAATACAAAGTCTTAATGGTCACATTTTGAGAACACCCAATTCACAGCTGGCGGGTGTGGTCGGCACACAACACCCTACCACTCTGTTGTTGTTACTGTTGTTGTTATTACTGTTGTTATTACTGTTGTTGTTACTGTTGTTGTTGTTACTGTTGTTGTTACTGTTGTTGTTACTGTTGTTGTTACTGTTGTTATTACTGTTGTTATTACTGTTGTTGTTACTATTGTTGTTACTGTTGTTGTTACTGTTGTTGTTATTACTGTTGTTGTTACTATTGTTGTTACTGTTGTTGTTACTGTTGTTTTTACTGTTGTTGTAACTCTTGCTGTTACTGTTGTTGTTACTGTTGTTGTTATTACTGTTGTTGTTACTGTTTTTGTTACTGTTGTTGTTATGTTGTTGTTACTGTTGTTGTTACTGTTGTTGTTATTACTGTTGTTGTTACTATTGTTGTTACTGTTGTTGTTACTGTTGTTGTTACTGTTGTTGTTACTGTTGTTGTTACTGTTGTTGTTACTGTTGTTGTTATTACTGTTGTTGTTACTATTGTTGTTACTGTTGTTGTTACTGTTGTTGTTATTAGTGTTGTTGTTACTATTGTTGTTACTGTTGTTGTTGTTACTGTGGTTGTTACTGTTGTTGTTACTGTTGTTGTTACTGTTGTTTTTGTTACTGTTGTTTTTATTACTGTTGTCGTTGTTACTGTCGTTGTTACTGTTGTTGCTACTGTTGTTACTGTTGTTGTTATTACTGTTGTTGTTACTATTGTTGTTACTGTTGTTGTTACTGTTGTTGTTGTTCCTGTTGTTTTTATTACTGTTGTAGTTGTTACTGTTGTTGTTACTGTTGTTGTTATTGTTGTTGTTGTTACTGTTGTTGTCGTTACTGTTGTTATTGTTACTGTTGTTGTTACTGTTGTTGTTACTGTTGTTCATGTTGTTATTACTGTTGTTGTTGTTACTGTTGTTATTACTGTTGTTGGTTGTTGTTACTGTTGTTGTTACTGTTGTTGTTGTTACTGTTGTTGTTGTTACTGTTGTTACTGTTGTTGTTACTGTTGTAGTCACTGTTGTTCTTGTTGTTGTTACTGTGTTCTTGTTACTGTTGTTGTCGTTACTGTTTTGTTACTGTTGTTGTTGTTACTGTTGGTGTTGTTACTGTTGTTGTTACTGTTGTTGTTGTTACTGTTGTTGTTGTTGTTACTGTTGTTGTTGTTACCGTTGTTGTTGCAGTGGCGTACCTAGGGGGGGCGGTGGGTGCGGCACTTTTTATTACTTTTTAGGGGGGTGGGCGGCAAAAATGTATAGATTAAATTGAAATACCTAAATGAGAGGGCGGCAAAATCGTCTTCCGCCCTGGTTGGCCGATACCCACGGTACGCCGCTGTGTTGTTGTTACTGTTTTTGTTACTGTTGTTGTTGTTGTTTATTTTTTTGCATCAGTAAACATGCTCAATGTTTGGTTTAATATAAAATGATCAAATTTTCAGTGTTCGTTACACAATAAAGTGCATACGTGATCACACAACCACCCAGCAGGATTTGGGGGGGGGGGGGTGAGAGAATAGATCTGAGCATTTAGTAACATATGGTGTCTGTCATAGTTATTAAAACAGGCTAAACGCACCAGTTGTAAACTGTTAGCATGACGTCACGGGAATCCACGCTATGGTAGGGTTGGGGGGGGGGACATCTGCTTAGGGCTAAGGTGGGGAGGGGGGGACGTGATTGTTTTAGGATAATATAAACAGTTCCAGCCCTACCCTGTAATACCCCTGCGCCCTAGCCCTCGTCCCCACTCCGACAAACACACACACATACACACACACACATACATGCTATAACTGTTTTTATTTATATCACTGTAATTAATTGGGTACCAATAATAAACACTCGAATTTCGAAAGAATACAATCTGTCATTCGGTCAATTAGGATTGGGACACTGCACTCTTGGGTGTGGGAGGGGGGGGGTGTCGGGAAGAGGTGCCCTGCGTTAGGACGGTTTAAAATCTAGAGAGAGAATGAGGAGGGGAGAGGGGGGGTAATGTATCGTCACATCGTAAGGGGGCAGCACCCCTGCTTGGCAAACAAATCAAAATGTTCAAAGCACCAAATAAGCATACCATCATTTGGTACCTTGGCGACGTCACTTTCCCCCATCACGTATATATCGAGCATCACACAATATATTTAACAATATGTTTAACTTTTATTGTTGATATTGTTATCGATCTCGAAGTCGATGTAGGCGGGGCAGTACGATCCTCAAAGTTTATCTACAGGGAGGGGACTATCTGTGGTAGTGCGGGGTGGGGCATTTAAAAAGACAACTTAAGGAGTGATTCAGATTAAGTGATCACAGACTTCAAAGAGGTTCCTGTAGCAGCAACGGGCGAGGGTGGCGGGCTGTGGTAAGATTTGCGTCACCGCACCCATCCCACCAGCAGTGAACAAAATCTTTTGTTTACATCAACTGTGTGTGTGTCTGCATGTGTGTGTGTGTGTGTGTGTGTATGTGTGTGTGTGTGTAAGCGCCTGTCCCATGTCTCTATCCGACTAGGACGAGCTAAACAATTATACAAATATATATATATATATATATATATATATATATATATATATATATATATATATATATATGAAGACTAGTTTTTATCAATTCAAATCATATTTCTGTTATATATATGAAGACTAGTTTTTATAAATTCCAAATCATATTTTTGTTTCAAAGAAAAGGTTGATTATTTTTTTTAAAATAATAATATGGAATATGATTGGTTGTTTGGTCTAGCCACTCAAAAAAAAAATGAGTTAATGTATTTACACTTGTTTTAAGATTTACTTTTATTTTATACACTTGAAATTTTGGTTTGAAGTTTTGTAACATTAATTGTTTTCTTCTTTTTGAAGGAATGTAATATACAGATTACCTCATTGCAGGACTGTATCTATAAACTACAGCATACAGAGAGAAGGTGTGTTCTTATGTTTCTTGGGCCCGTAGCACTCTTTGCGTTTCTTGGGGCTTGCTGGCTAGGTTGCATCTTAGGATTCCTAATTCTTTGAACCAATTTAACGTGTAATCTTGCAACCTTTATTTGATCACCCTCATTTTCCATATAAATAATAGCGGTGTGGGTTCTGCGTTAAATCGAAAGTAAAAAAGTAATGCAACAGTATTCCAGTTTAAAATACAATCATGAGAAAAATCGGATCTGCCCGAAACCAAAAAATAACCTAGCCTACCGATCAAGCCTAAGAGGGTACACTACAGCTAGGGAGTAATAATACTTGATCTTACTTAATCATTTGGATCACAAATTAAGTTTCAGATTTAGTTGGGGGGAGGGGGGCGGTCCTATCGGTGGTTGCTTCAATCATAAAATATTTCCCCGACACTGAGATTGTAACTGTCACAATTAACCGCAGGTTTGGCTCCCCCCCCCACACACACACAACTAATGTCAGGTACCCACCCTCTGTGATAATACGGGTTGACTCAGTGACGCAAAGAATGAGATGAGCATCTTGCAAGTAAAAATGGGTTTGAACCCAAAACAATAAAGTTGGGCATTCGTTCACACCACCCACTATATTATTCGCCGAAGGATGGTCAGAGATTGATAACAACCCAATGTGAAGCCATGATTAGCGAATGTAACGATGATATGAATTACCTGAACGAGTAGTTATGTTTTAACTTGAACTCAAAGTCTCGTTACAAACAATGGCACTTTGCATATACAGATCTTCTAGAATACTGGTACTCAAACTGTTCGTCCCTAGCTGGTTTAGATCGGGTTACCAAAAATGTAACAATGACCTAATTAAGAATATATTCAATCAATTTCTTTTTTTTTTTTAATTATTCTTACTTAACTGTTTTTTCTTCTTCTTTCTTCTTCTATAATCATGGGTTGCGACCAGGGCCGTTTTAAGGTCATCGTAGGCCCTAGGCACTTTCAAAGTCGTAGGCCCTAGGCACTTTCAAAGTCGTAGGCCCTAGGCACTTTCAAAGTCGTAGGCCCTAGGCACTTTCAAAGTCGTAGGCCCTCCCCGATTTCATTTTTTTATATTTTTTCAAGAATACACCGGCACTTATTTGCCATTCTGGCTTTCGTATGCCCTTGAAAAGTCAATGGGCCCTACTGTGCCTATATGATAAAGCGGCCCTGGTTGCGATAACCGGTAAATGTTTCTTGATGAGTCGAAAATTGCGAAAAAAAAAGAATTAATTTGAGAACAAGTGTTCTAGAATAAACTTGATACATGTATTTGATACTGGTAGCTGATTCTAAAGGTTGTAGGCCTACTTACCATACATGAACCCTGAATGACTTAGATCAGATGCTACCTGTAGTAGTAGTATGCGGTCAGAGCTAATTACTCTGTCAACTCACCGGTTTAAAAGGCGTGGGGGGGGGGGAGAGAGTCGGGTTATGGATGGGAGGGAGGAAGGGGATAGAGCTTAAAGAATCTGATCGTGACCCACCTGTCTGCACAAATTCCTGACATTGTCAAGATGTACAACACTGACGTCCAACAGGTGTGAACTGAATGACATCCAACAAATGACCAACACTGACCTCCCTCTCAATTCAGAGAATGTCAAGTTGCTGGGTTTTTTTTTTTTATTTTGGACATCTGGAAAGGTACAACGACCATCCAATGTGACTCAGTGACTTTGTTAGGATAATGTGACAGTGGCATCTGTCGCGAGCTGTGTATCTGCGCATGCTCTGACATGAATTGAAATCCAGACCACTTGACATATTACTAGATAATCTTAAATTGAGTACTTGCCCCACCCCCACCCCACGCGCCACCCACCACGCCCATTTTTTTTGTTGTTGTAAATTAATGAATACAGTTTGAAACTCTATGGCTTCTTATTCATAAATTAACAATCATAACAATTTTAATTTAATGAAAAGTCTTCGACCAATGGGGGGGAGGGGGTCTTCTGACAGTCTGTGAAAAAAAAGAATTCCTTCCCTCAAACTGCCAAGTCTTTTTATAGCAAGACGATGGATAGCGACGAGTTCATTTAGAGGCTCTTGGGGGGAGAGGGGACTTAAAGGTGTCCGGTACCTGTAATCAATAATGTTCAAAGCTGAAGACAATTTTCTCGCAGTAAATGTATCATTACATTCATGAATTAATAAAGTCCTGGAGGAATCTGGCCTATCGGTAGGGCACATAGAAAGAATGGAAAACAACAGAGGTCCAAATGCAATATGTATGGCACCACCTAATGAGAAAATGCCTAAGGGTAGACCAAGAAGCAGATGGTTAGAGGAGGTGGAGAAAGACCTTAAAGACATATGAGCAAGATAGTGGAAAGACCTTAAAGACATATGAGCAGGATAGTGGAGGAAGAAGACCATAGCCCTAAGTGGGCTGTAGGCAGAGGCGTAGTGAGGGGAGGGGCAAGGGAGCATCATGCCCCTGGCGCTACTCACAAAGGGGCGCAAAATGGTATATTTTACATATAATATTATATGGTTTTCGAATGGGGGTGGGAGTGCGTATAAAAGGTATTGTGCCCCGGGCGCGAGTTAAGCTTGCCACGCCACTGGATGTAGAGCCAAAGGAAGAAGAAGAAGAAGGAGAAAACTGGACAGGGTGTCTCCCCGACATATCGGCCCCCAGCGCCTGCAAAAATAAAAGTTCTCTACGTGATTAAATGTATAGATAGAGTTCCCTGAACCCTTAAAAAGGGGCCGTCGGGGCAGATGAAGTGTAGAATTCATCTATTACTGTAACCATATAAAGGAATTGTGTGGTTAGCAGCAGCACAACGCCCGGCCGCCTTTTATTTCCCCGTCGTAAGTCAGGTATCTATTTAATAAAAGCTGATTAGACTTGTGGGAATTTAAACTTTAACTAAGGCCTGGGGAAAATCCCTTTGGGCCTCACCGAGCAGAGAACCCGGGGACTCTCAGGTCGACAGTCGAGAATCTACACCACTC